>JAQOWZ010000058.1:0-523913 GCA_035578165.1 Stenolophus ochropezus
CGCGCTATCTCAGAGTTGTTAAGAGGTGTCTGTGGAGGAATTTTAGTTTTGTATCGATGATGGAGCTTTTATATTGTTGTCGTCTTATTTCCTGTTTAAGTATTTTCTGGTGAATCTCATCTTCCTTGTTCTGTGATAGTTTGTATCGGAATTTAATACGTAAGAAATCTGGAGTTAGTTTTTTTAATTTTGATGCGTGAAGAAAGTTTAGGTGTTGTTGAATTTTGTGTCGTTTATTAAGTGTATATTTCAGCTGGCGGAGTTTCATGGATATCTCCATGTTTTCAATTTTGTTGATGAAGGGCTCCAATTCAGAATGCATTATTATTATTAAAAGGAATGTGAAAAAAGCAATCTGATTTTTTAAATTATTTATTTAAAATCTTATGGCGATCGATTTCGGCTTATAATGCCATCCTCAGGCCACAGCTGAAAATACATTATAAATAAAAATATATTATGTTAATTTTATATGTAGAATTTGAATTTATGAAATTAATAGTAAATAATATTTGAATTGAAGAAACATGTGCTGTTTTTTAAGGTTATGAAATCAATAAACTTAATGCAAACAAGATATATTGCATAAATGTATAAATAAGAGAATCATAAATACTAACCGTCTAGAAATATTGAGAATAAGGTTGAAAGAAATTTTTTTGAAGAAATATAGTTGGAAAATTTTAGAAATTAAATCTGTGAAGTTGTGGAACCAGGAAGATGAGATTGACTGAAGAATTTTGTCAGAAGTAGAAATTTTAATATGTTTAGTGAAATTTAGTTTTTTATGAAATTAATATTTAATTTTTAAAAGGCGGTAAATGTTTAAATATATGCTGTTCTGGGAAGTTAGTCGTTTCGTTTAGTAATATGTGATTGTTGTGTAAATGTTTTAGTATTTCGTATTTTTCAAGTATCAGTAGTTTGTGTAAGTTAGTCTCTGTATGTAGAAGTTGAAGGTTATTTATGGATGTGTTGTGATTGTGATTTTTTAAATGTGTACCTAATGCTGAAGGCGGAGTGTTTTTTAAATGTTCTTGGAATCGGGTTTTTATATTTCTTCTGGTTTGACCTATGTAGATACTGTTACAGTTGTTACATGTTATTTTGTATATGCCACTTTTATTTATTTTATCTATTGTGGGTGTGTTGTTTTTAATTCTGTTGTAAATGTTTGGTTGTGATTTGGAAGTTAAAATTATATTATATTTTTCGGTTATGCGTTTTAAGTTTTTATATGTTTCAATATGAAAGGGAATTGAAATGAAAGTTTTCTTTTGTTTAATATGTTTATAAATTTTGTTTTTTGTTAAAATTGAGTTTTTTGTTTTATTAAATTGTTTGTTGATATATTTCAAAGAGTAATTATTATTTATGCCTATTGTGAATATGGTGTTATATTCTATTTCAAAATCAATGTCCGAAAGGGGGGTTGTTAATAGTCTAAAGAATAAAAAGTTGAAAGCTGTTTGTTTTATGAGTGGGTCGTGATATGAATGTTGAGGTATGATGATGTCTGTAGATGTTGGTTTTCTGTAGATGTTGTAGAAAATGTTATTGTTGTTGTCTGTGTCTCTGTGTAATGTAAGGTCAAGGAAGTTGATTTTGGTGTCTGTTTCTAGTTCAACGGTGAATTTAATTTTAGAAATGTTGTTAATAATTTTATGAAAGTTTTCTAGTTCTGTCTGAGTGCCAGTCCAGAGTATTAGTATGTCGTCTACGTAACGTTTCCAAAACAGGATATTTTTGCTAAGGGGAGTGTTCATTATTTTTGATTCTAAATTATCTATAAATATGTTTGCTAATAAGCCACTAATGGGGCTACCCATTGGTAATCCATCTTCTAATTTGTAAATTTTATTATTAAAAGTAAAAAAGTTTTGATCTGTAACTTGTTTAAATAAATGTATTAAGTTGTCTATGTCTGTTTGTTCTAAATTGTATTTGTTAATGAATTGTTGATCTGTTTCTATTATATTTTTAAGAATATGTAGTGATTCATTTATCGGGATATTAGTATATAAGTTTATTATATCGAATGAAATTAATGTGAAATCTTTTTGATTGTGTTGTATTGTTGTGTTTAATGTCTGAATGAGTTCTTGTGAATTTTTAATAGAGTATTTTGAAGCGTAATTTAATTTTTTATTTATTATGTTATTTAAGGATTTGGCTAGTTTTTGTGCTGGTGAGTTAATAGAAGATGTGATTGGGCGTATGGATTTATCTGGTTTATGGAGTTTAATGAGGCTATAGAGATAAGGGGTTTGTGGGTTTTTTTCAATAATTTGATATGGGTGTATGTTAAATTTTTCTAAAGTGTTAGAGCAGTTGTTAATTGTTTGTCTGAGGTTTTTGTTATATGCTGAAATAGGGTTTTTTGTCAAAGGTTTGATATTGTTTTCTGTAAAAAAATTTTGAGTTTTATCTATATATTCTTGAGTATTTAAAATTACTAGACCGGCGTTCTTATCTGCTTTAGTTATAGTGAGATTATTGTCTGAAATTTTTTGAGTAATTGATTTGAAAGTATTATTAAAATTTGATCTTGTTTGTATTAATTTATTGTTCTCACGTACCTTATGTGTGGTTCGTGTGGGTTTGGTGAGTTCTTGTAGGCATTGTGTGATTTCTGGGGTTATGTTGTTTTTGTTGGGGTGATTGTAGAGTTGTGTTTCTATGTCTATTGAGATTTTTGATATGTGTGGTGATTGGGGTGGAGCGGCGAATTTGTAACCGAGGTTGAGTATTTCTTCTTCTTGCTTTGTGAAAGTGGTTGTTGAGAGGTTGGTTATGCGGGCAGGGAATGTGTGTTTGATGTTGTTGAGTATGTGTTCTGTTTTTGTGTGTTGTTGTTGGTGAATGTGATTTTCTTCTTTATTCTTTTTGTCTATAAGGCGTTGTAGTTTCATATGTCTTTTTTGGTCTGTGTCGTAGTTTTTAAAAAATATTTCTTCTTCTAACTGTGTAATCAGTGTTTCATATTCTATTGTGTGTAAGAATGTTAAGAGGTGTCTGTGGAGGAATTTTAGTTTTGTATCGATGATGGAGCTTTTATATTGTTGTCGTCTTATTTCCTGTTTAAGTATTTTCTGGTGAATCTCATCTTCCTTGTTCTGTGATAGTTTGTATCGGAATTTAATACGTAAGAAATCCCTTTCGGACATTGATTTTGAAATAGAATATAACACCATATTCACAATAGGCATAAATAATAATTACTCTTTGAAATATATCAACAAACAATTTAATAAAACAAAAAACTCAATTTTAACAAAAAACAAAATTTATAAACATATTAAACAAAAGAAAACTTTCATTTCAATTCCCTTTCATATTGAAACATATAAAAACTTAAAACGCATAACCGAAAAATATAATATAATTTTAACTTCCAAATCACAACCAAACATTTACAACAGAATTAAAAACAACACACCCACAATAGATAAAATAAATAAAAGTGGCATATACAAAATAACATGTAACAACTGTAACAGTATCTACATAGGTCAAACCAGAAGAAATATAAAAACCCGATTCCAAGAACATTTAAAAAACACTCCGCCTTCAGCATTAGGTACACATTTAAAAAATCACAATCACAACACATCCATAAATAACCTTCAACTTCTACATACAGAGACTAACTTACACAAACTACTGATACTTGAAAAATACGAAATACTAAAACATTTACACAACAATCACATATTACTAAACGAAACGACTAACTTCCCAGAACAGCATATATTTAAACATTTACCGCCTTTTAAAAATTAAATATTAATTTCATAAAAAACTAAATTTCACTAAACATATTAAAATTTCTACTTCTGACAAAATTCTTCAGTCAATCTCATCTTCCTGGTTCCACAACTTCACAGATTTAATTTCTAAAATTTTCCAACTATATTTCTTCAAAAAAATTTTCATTTCAACCTTATTCTCAATATTTCTAGACGGTTAGTATTTATGATTCTCTTATTTATACATTTATGCAATATATCTTGTTTGCATTAAGTTTATTGATTTCATAACCTTAAAAAACAGCACATGTTTCTTCAATTCAAATATTATTTACTATTAATTTCATAAATTCAAATTCTACATATAAAATTAACATAATATATTTTTATTTATAATGTATTTTCAGCTGTGGCCTGAGGATGGCATTATAAGCCGAAATCGATCGCCATAAGATTTTAAATAAATAATTTAAAAAATCAGATTGCTTTTTTCACATTCCTTTTAATAATAATAATGCATTCTGAATTGGAGCCCTTCATCAACAAAATTGAAAACATGGAGATATCCATGAAACTCCGCCAGCTGAAATATACACTTAATAAACGACACAAAATTCAACAACACCTAAACTTTCTTCACGCATCAAAATTAAAAAAACTAACTCCAGATTTCTTACGTATTAAATTCCGATACAAACTATCACAGAACAAGGAAGATGAGATTCACCAGAAAATACTTAAACAGGAAATAAGACGACAACAATATAAAAGCTCCATCATCGATACAAAACTAAAATTCCTCCACAGACACCTCTTAACATTCTTACACACAATAGAATATGAAACACTGATTACACAGTTAGAAGAAGAAATATTTTTTAAAAACTACGACACAGACCAAAAAAGACATATGAAACTACAACGCCTTATAGACAAAAAGAATAAAGAAGAAAATCACATTCACCAACAACAACACACAAAAACAGAACACATACTCAACAACATCAAACACACATTCCCTGCCCGCATAACCAACCTCTCAACAACCACTTTCACAAAGCAAGAAGAAGAAATACTCAACCTCGGTTACAAATTCGCCGCTCCACCCCAATCACCACACATATCAAAAATCTCAATAGACATAGAAACACAACTCTACAATCACCCCAACAAAAACAACATAACCCCAGAAATCACACAATGCCTACAAGAACTCACCAAACCCACACGAACCACACATAAGGTACGTGAGAACAATAAATTAATACAAACAAGATCAAATTTTAATAATACTTTCAAATCAATTACTCAAAAAATTTCAGACAATAATCTCACTATAACTAAAGCAGATAAGAACGCCGGTCTAGTAATTTTAAATACTCAAGAATATATAGATAAAACTCAAAATTTTTTTACAGAAAACAATATCAAACCTTTGACAAAAAACCCTATTTCAGCATATAACAAAAACCTCAGACAAACAATTAACAACTGCTCTAACACTTTAGAAAAATTTAACATACACCCATATCAAATTATTGAAAAAAACCCACAAACCCCTTATCTCTATAGCCTCATTAAACTCCATAAACCAGATAAATCCATACGCCCAATCACATCTTCTATTAACTCACCAGCACAAAAACTAGCCAAATCCTTAAATAACATAATAAATAAAAAATTAAATTACGCTTCAAAATACTCTATTAAAAATTCACAAGAACTCATTCAGACATTAAACACAACAATACAACACAATCAAAAAGATTTCACATTAATTTCATTCGATATAATAAACTTATATACTAATATCCCGATAAATGAATCACTACATATTCTTAAAAATATAATAGAAACAGATCAACAATTCATTAACAAATACAATTTAGAACAAACAGACATAGACAACTTAATACATTTATTTAAACAAGTTACAGATCAAAACTTTTTTACTTTTAATAATAAAATTTACAAATTAGAAGATGGATTACCAATGGGTAGCCCCATTAGTGGCTTATTAGCAAACATATTTATAGATAATTTAGAATCAAAAATAATGAACACTCCCCTTAGCAAAAATATCCTGTTTTGGAAACGTTACGTAGACGACATACTAATACTCTGGACTGGCACTCAGACAGAACTAGAAAACTTTCATAAAATTATTAACAACATTTCTAAAATTAAATTCACCGTTGAACTAGAAACAGACACCAAAATCAACTTCCTTGACCTTACATTACACAGAGACACAGACAACAACAATAACATTTTCTACAACATCTACAGAAAACCAACATCTACAGACATCATCATACCTCAACATTCATATCACGACCCACTCATAAAACAAACAGCTTTCAACTTTTTATTCTTTAGACTATTAACAACCCCCCTTTCGGACATTGATTTTGAAATAGAATATAACACCATATTCACAATAGGCATAAATAATAATTACTCTTTGAAATATATCAACAAACAATTTAATAAAACAAAAAACTCAATTTTAACAAAAAACAAAATTTATAAACATATTAAACAAAAGAAAACTTTCATTTCAATTCCCTTTCATATTGAAACATATAAAAACTTAAAACGCATAACCGAAAAATATAATATAATTTTAACTTCCAAATCACAACCAAACATTTACAACAGAATTAAAAACAACACACCCACAATAGATAAAATAAATAAAAGTGGCATATACAAAATAACATGTAACAACTGTAACAGTATCTACATAGGTCAAACCAGAAGAAATATAAAAACCCGATTCCAAGAACATTTAAAAAACACTCCGCCTTCAGCATTAGGTACACATTTAAAAAATCACAATCACAACACATCCATAAATAACCTTCAACTTCTACATACAGAGACTAACTTACACAAACTACTGATACTTGAAAAATACGAAATACTAAAACATTTACACAACAATCACATATTACTAAACGAAACGACTAACTTCCCAGAACAGCATATATTTAAACATTTACCGCCTTTTAAAAATTAAATATTAATTTCATAAAAAACTAAATTTCACTAAACATATTAAAATTTCTACTTCTGACAAAATTCTTCAGTCAATCTCATCTTCCTGGTTCCACAACTTCACAGATTTAATTTCTAAAATTTTCCAACTATATTTCTTCAAAAAAATTTTCATTTCAACCTTATTCTCAATATTTCTAGACGGTTAGTATTTATGATTCTCTTATTTATACATTTATGCAATATATCTTGTTTGCATTAAGTTTATTGATTTCATAACCTTAAAAAACAGCACATGTTTCTTCAATTGAAATATTATTTACTATTAATTTCATAAATTCAAATTCTACATATAAAATTAACATAATATATTTTTATTTATAATGTATTTTCAGCTGTGGCCTGAGGATGGCATTATAAGCCGAAATCGATCGCCATAAGATTTTAAATAAATAATTTAAAAAATCAGATTGCTTTTTTCACATTCCTTTTAATAATAATAATGCATTCTGAATTGGAGCCCTTCATCAACAAAATTGAAAACATGGAGATATCCATGAAACTCCGCCAGCTGAAATATACACTTAATAAACGACACAAAATTCAACAACACCTAAACTTTCTTCACGCATCAAAATTAAAAAAACTAACTCCAGATTTCTTACGTATTAAATTCCGATACAAACTATCACAGAACAAGGAAGATGAGATTCACCAGAAAATACTTAAACAGGAAATAAGACGACAACAATATAAAAGCTCCATCATCGATACAAAACTAAAATTCCTCCACAGACACCTCTTAACATTCTTACACACAATAGAATATGAAACACTGATTACACAGTTAGAAGAAGAAATATTTTTTAAAAACTACGACACAGACCAAAAAAGACATATGAAACTACAACGCCTTATAGACAAAAAGAATAAAGAAGAAAATCACATTCACCAACAACAACACACAAAAACAGAACACATACTCAACAACATCAAACACACATTCCCTGCCCGCATAACCAACCTCTCAACAACCACTTTCACAAAGCAAGAAGAAGAAATACTCAACCTCGGTTACAAATTCGCCGCTCCACCCCAATCACCACACATATCAAAAATCTCAATAGACATAGAAACACAACTCTACAATCACCCCAACAAAAACAACATAACCCCAGAAATCACACAATGCCTACAAGAACTCACCAAACCCACACGAACCACACATAAGGTACGTGAGAACAATAAATTAATACAAACAAGATCAAATTTTAATAATACTTTCAAATCAATTACTCAAAAAATTTCAGACAATAATCTCACTATAACTAAAGCAGATAAGAACGCCGGTCTAGTAATTTTAAATACTCAAGAATATATAGATAAAACTCAAAATTTTTTTACAGAAAACAATATCAAACCTTTGACAAAAAACCCTATTTCAGCATATAACAAAAACCTCAGACAAACAATTAACAACTGCTCTAACACTTTAGAAAAATTTAACATACACCCATATCAAATTATTGAAAAAAACCCACAAACCCCTTATCTCTATAGCCTCATTAAACTCCATAAACCAGATAAATCCATACGCCCAATCACATCTTCTATTAACTCACCAGCACAAAAACTAGCCAAATCCTTAAATAACATAATAAATAAAAAATTAAATTACGCTTCAAAATACTCTATTAAAAATTCACAAGAACTCATTCAGACATTAAACACAACAATACAACACAATCAAAAAGATTTCACATTAATTTCATTCGATATAATAAACTTATATACTAATATCCCGATAAATGAATCACTACATATTCTTAAAAATATAATAGAAACAGATCAACAATTCATTAACAAATACAATTTAGAACAAACAGACATAGACAACTTAATACATTTATTTAAACAAGTTACAGATCAAAACTTTTTTACTTTTAATAATAAAATTTACAAATTAGAAGATGGATTACCAATGGGTAGCCCCATTAGTGGCTTATTAGCAAACATATTTATAGATAATTTAGAATCAAAAATAATGAACACTCCCCTTAGCAAAAATATCCTGTTTTGGAAACGTTACGTAGACGACATACTAATACTCTGGACTGGCACTCAGACAGAACTAGAAAACTTTCATAAAATTATTAACAACATTTCTAAAATTAAATTCACCGTTGAACTAGAAACAGACACCAAAATCAACTTCCTTGACCTTACATTACACAGAGACACAGACAACAACAATAACATTTTCTACAACATCTACAGAAAACCAACATCTACAGACATCATCATACCTCAACATTCATATCACGACCCACTCATAAAACAAACAGCTTTCAACTTTTTATTCTTTAGACTATTAACAACCCCCCTTTCGGACATTGATTTTGAAATAGAATATAACACCATATTCACAATAGGCATAAATAATAATTACTCTTTGAAATATATCAACAAACAATTTAATAAAACAAAAAACTCAATTTTAACAAAAAACAAAATTTATAAACATATTAAACAAAAGAAAACTTTCATTTCAATTCCCTTTCATATTGAAACATATAAAAACTTAAAACGCATAACCGAAAAATATAATATAATTTTAACTTCCAAATCACAACCAAACATTTACAACAGAATTAAAAACAACACACCCACAATAGATAAAATAAATAAAAGTGGCATATACAAAATAACATGTAACAACTGTAACAGTATCTACATAGGTCAAACCAGAAGAAATATAAAAACCCGATTCCAAGAACATTTAAAAAACACTCCGCCTTCAGCATTAGGTACACATTTAAAAAATCACAATCACAACACATCCATAAATAACCTTCAACTTCTACATACAGAGACTAACTTACACAAACTACTGATACTTGAAAAATACGAAATACTAAAACATTTACACAACAATCACATATTACTAAACGAAACGACTAACTTCCCAGAACAGCATATATTTAAACATTTACCGCCTTTTAAAAATTAAATATTAATTTCATAAAAAACTAAATTTCACTAAACATATTAAAATTTCTACTTCTGACAAAATTCTTCAGTCAATCTCATCTTCCTGGTTCCACAACTTCACAGATTTAATTTCTAAAATTTTCCAACTATATTTCTTCAAAAAAATTTTCATTTCAACCTTATTCTCAATATTTCTAGACGGTTAGTATTTATGATTCTCTTATTTATACATTTATGCAATATATCTTGTTTGCATTAAGTTTATTGATTTCATAACCTTAAAAAACAGCACATGTTTCTTCAATTCAAATATTATTTACTATTAATTTCATAAATTCAAATTCTACATATAAAATTAACATAATATATTTTTATTTATAATGTATTTTCAGCTGTGGCCTGAGGATGGCATTATAAGCCGAAATCGATCGCCATAAGATTTTAAATAAATAATTTAAAAAATCAGATTGCTTTTTTCACATTCCTTTTAATAATAATAATGCATTCTGAATTGGAGCCCTTCATCAACAAAATTGAAAACATGGAGATATCCATGAAACTCCGCCAGCTGAAATATACACTTAATAAACGACACAAAATTCAACAACACCTAAACTTTCTTCACGCATCAAAATTAAAAAAACTAACTCCAGATTTCTTACGTATTAAATTCCGATACAAACTATCACAGAACAAGGAAGATGAGATTCACCAGAAAATACTTAAACAGGAAATAAGACGACAACAATATAAAAGCTCCATCATCGATACAAAACTAAAATTCCTCCACAGACACCTCTTAACATTCTTACACACAATAGAATATGAAACACTGATTACACAGTTAGAAGAAGAAATATTTTTTAAAAACTACGACACAGACCAAAAAAGACATATGAAACTACAACGCCTTATAGACAAAAAGAATAAAGAAGAAAATCACATTCACCAACAACAACACACAAAAACAGAACACATACTCAACAACATCAAACACACATTCCCTGCCCGCATAACCAACCTCTCAACAACCACTTTCACAAAGCAAGAAGAAGAAATACTCAACCTCGGTTACAAATTCGCCGCTCCACCCCAATCACCACACATATCAAAAATCTCAATAGACATAGAAACACAACTCTACAATCACCCCAACAAAAACAACATAACCCCAGAAATCACACAATGCCTACAAGAACTCACCAAACCCACACGAACCACACATAAGGTACGTGAGAACAATAAATTAATACAAACAAGATCAAATTTTAATAATACTTTCAAATCAATTACTCAAAAAATTTCAGACAATAATCTCACTATAACTAAAGCAGATAAGAACGCCGGTCTAGTAATTTTAAATACTCAAGAATATATAGATAAAACTCAAAATTTTTTTACAGAAAACAATATCAAACCTTTGACAAAAAACCCTATTTCAGCATATAACAAAAACCTCAGACAAACAATTAACAACTGCTCTAACACTTTAGAAAAATTTAACATACACCCATATCAAATTATTGAAAAAAACCCACAAACCCCTTATCTCTATAGCCTCATTAAACTCCATAAACCAGATAAATCCATACGCCCAATCACATCTTCTATTAACTCACCAGCACAAAAACTAGCCAAATCCTTAAATAACATAATAAATAAAAAATTAAATTACGCTTCAAAATACTCTATTAAAAATTCACAAGAACTCATTCAGACATTAAACACAACAATACAACACAATCAAAAAGATTTCACATTAATTTCATTCGATATAATAAACTTATATACTAATATCCCGATAAATGAATCACTACATATTCTTAAAAATATAATAGAAACAGATCAACAATTCATTAACAAATACAATTTAGAACAAACAGACATAGACAACTTAATACATTTATTTAAACAAGTTACAGATCAAAACTTTTTTACTTTTAATAATAAAATTTACAAATTAGAAGATGGATTACCAATGGGTAGCCCCATTAGTGGCTTATTAGCAAACATATTTATAGATAATTTAGAATCAAAAATAATGAACACTCCCCTTAGCAAAAATATCCTGTTTTGGAAACGTTACGTAGACGACATACTAATACTCTGGACTGGCACTCAGACAGAACTAGAAAACTTTCATAAAATTATTAACAACATTTCTAAAATTAAATTCACCGTTGAACTAGAAACAGACACCAAAATCAACTTCCTTGACCTTACATTACACAGAGACACAGACAACAACAATAACATTTTCTACAACATCTACAGAAAACCAACATCTACAGACATCATCATACCTCAACATTCATATCACGACCCACTCATAAAACAAACAGCTTTCAACTTTTTATTCTTTAGACTATTAACAACCCCCCTTTCGGACATTGATTTTGAAATAGAATATAACACCATATTCACAATAGGCATAAATAATAATTACTCTTTGAAATATATCAACAAACAATTTAATAAAACAAAAAACTCAATTTTAACAAAAAACAAAATTTATAAACATATTAAACAAAAGAAAACTTTCATTTCAATTCCCTTTCATATTGAAACATATAAAAACTTAAAACGCATAACCGAAAAATATAATATAATTTTAACTTCCAAATCACAACCAAACATTTACAACAGAATTAAAAACAACACACCCACAATAGATAAAATAAATAAAAGTGGCATATACAAAATAACATGTAACAACTGTAACAGTATCTACATAGGTCAAACCAGAAGAAATATAAAAACCCGATTCCAAGAACATTTAAAAAACACTCCGCCTTCAGCATTAGGTACACATTTAAAAAATCACAATCACAACACATCCATAAATAACCTTCAACTTCTACATACAGAGACTAACTTACACAAACTACTGATACTTGAAAAATACGAAATACTAAAACATTTACACAACAATCACATATTACTAAACGAAACGACTAACTTCCCAGAACAGCATATATTTAAACATTTACCGCCTTTTAAAAATTAAATATTAATTTCATAAAAAACTAAATTTCACTAAACATATTAAAATTTCTACTTCTGACAAAATTCTTCAGTCAATCTCATCTTCCTGGTTCCACAACTTCACAGATTTAATTTCTAAAATTTTCCAACTATATTTCTTCAAAAAAATTTTCATTTCAACCTTATTCTCAATATTTCTAGACGGTTAGTATTTATGATTCTCTTATTTATACATTTATGCAATATATCTTGTTTGCATTAAGTTTATTGATTTCATAACCTTAAAAAACAGCACATGTTTCTTCAATTCAAATATTATTTACTATTAATTTCATAAATTCAAATTCTACATATAAAATTAACATAATATATTTTTATTTATAATGTATTTTCAGCTGTGGCCTGAGGATGGCATTATAAGCCGAAATCGATCGCCATAAGATTTTAAATAAATAATTTAAAAAATCAGATTGCTTTTTTCACATTCCTTTTAATAATAATAATGCATTCTGAATTGGAGCCCTTCATCAACAAAATTAGTACTATGTCCTCTCCTAAACCAAATCTGACTTTATTTTCGTAAAAAATCAAACAAATATTTGCTTCCGCGCCCGAATTTTATAATTCTTCATCATAATTTAGCTAAAAGAAAACATTGCAACAAGATAATTGCTATTTCAAGTGTGGTAGGTATTCTAGAATCCAGCCCATGTAGCTTACAATATACAACGTATTCATTAAAATGACACCCGAAAATTGAATGTTTATTATCTGATTAGAACCACGTTTTGGTCACTTTTACATGTCTAATGCTAAAATTATCCATGCATAGATGCTAATGCATAATTAAAAATGTTTTATCAAAAATACCCATTTCAAGAATAGGTAAAATCTGTTTTTATTTTTGTAAATAATCATATAAATATTTGATTCCGCGCCCGAATTTTACAATTTTTCATCACCCGAAAATTGAATGTTTACTATCTGGTTGGTACCACGATTTGGTCACTTTTGCATGTCCAGTGCTTATAATCATCTATAGTATAGATCCTAAAGCATGAATATGAATGTTTTAAGAAAAATATCCATATCAAGAATAGGTAAAATCTGACTTTATTTTTGTAAAAAAATCATATAAATATTTGCTCCCGCGCCCGAATTTTTAATTCTTTATCATATTTTAGCTAAAAGAAAACATTGCAACAAGAAAATTGCTATTTCAAGTGTTGTAGGTATTCTAGAATCCAGCCCATGTAGCTTACAATATACAACGTATTGATCAAGAATAGGTAAAATCTGACATTATATTTGAAAAAAATCATTAAATATTTGCTTCCGCGCCCGAATTTTATATTTCTTCATCATATTTTAGCTAAAAGAAAACATTGTAACAAGAAAATTGCTAATTCAAGTGTGGTAGGTAATTTAGAATCCAGCTCATGTAGCTTACAATATACAACGTATTCATTAAAATGACACCCGAAATTTGAATGTTTATTATCTGAATGGTACCACGTTTTGGTCACTTTTGCATGTCCAATGCTACAATTATCCATAGTATAGATCCTAAAGCATGAATATGAATGTTTTAACACAAATATCCATTTCAAGAATAGGTAAAATCTGACTTAATTTTTGTAAAAAAATCATATAAATATTTGTTTCCGCAAACGAATATCGGAATTCTTCATCATATTTTAGCGAAAAGAAAACATTGCAACAAGAAAATTGCTATTTCAAGCGTGGTACGTATTCTAGAATCCAACCCATGGAGCTTAAAATATACAACGTATTTTTCAAGAAAAGGTAACATCTGACTTTATTTTTGTAAAAAATCTTATAAATATTTGCTTTCGCGCCCGAATTTTATAGTTCTTTATCATATTTTAGCTAAAAGAAAACATTGCAACAAGAAAATTGCTATTTCAAGTGTGGTCGGTATTCTAGAATCCAGCCCGTGTAGCTTACAATATACAACGTAATCATTAAAATGACACTCGAAAATTGAATGTTTATTATCTGATT
Organism: Stenolophus ochropezus; assembly: GCA_035578165.1. NCBI lineage: Eukaryota > Metazoa > Arthropoda > Insecta > Coleoptera > Carabidae > Stenolophus > Stenolophus ochropezus. The sequence goes on from JAQOWZ010000058.1 coordinate 14,751, forward strand.
TTAACCACGTTTTGGTCACTTTTGCATGTCCGATGCTTAAAACCATTTATAGTATAGATCCTAAAGCGTGAATATGAATGTTTTAACAAAAATATTTCAAGCGTGGTAGGTATTCTAGAATCCAGCGCATGTAGCTTACAATATACAACGTATTCATTATAATGACACCCGAAAATTGAATGTTTATTATCTGATTTGTACCACGTTTTGGTCACTTTTGCATGTCCAATTTTTAAACCATCTATAGTATAGATCCTAAAGCATGAATATGAATGTTTTAACAAAAATATCTATTTCAAGAATAGGTAAAATCTGATTATATTTTTGTAAAAAATTCATATAAATATTTACTTCCGCGACCGAATTTTATAATTCTTTATCATATTTTAGCAAAAAGAAAACATTGCACCAAGAAAATTGCTATTTCAAGTGTGGTACTTATTATAGAATCTAGCCCATGTAGCTTACAATGTACAACGTATTTATCAAGAAAAGGTAAAATCTGACTTTATTTTTGTAAAAAAAATTATAAATATTTGCTTCCGCGCCCGAATTTGATAATTTTTCATCATATTTTAGCTAAAAGAAAACATTGCAACAAGAAAATTGCTATTTCAAGTGTGGTAGGTATTCTAGAATCCAGCCCATGTAGCTTACAATATACAACGTATTTAGTAAAATGACACCCAAAAATTGAATGTTTATTATATGATTGGTACCCACGTTTTGGTCAATTTTGCATGTTTAATGCTTAAAACCATCCATAGTATAGGCCCTAAAGCATGAATATGAATGTTTTAACAAAAATAGCCATCTCAAGAATAGGTAATATCTGACTTTATTTTTGTAAAAAATCATATAAATATTTGTTTCCGCTCATGAATTTTATAGCTTTCTTGATGAATACGTTGTATATTGTAAGATACATGGGCTGGATTCTAGAAAACCAAGCACACTAGAAATAGCAATTTTCATGTTGAAATGTTTTCTTTTAGCTAAAATATGCTAAAGAAATATAAAATTCGGGAACAGAAGCAAATATTTATTTGATTTTTTACAAAAATTAAGTCAGATTTTACCTATTCTTGAAATGGATATTTTTGTTAAAACATTCATATTCATGCTTTAGGATCTATACTATGGATGGTTTTAAGCATTGGACATGCAAAAGTGACCAAAACGTGGTACCAATCATATAATAAACATTCAATTTTCAGGTGTCATTTTAATGAATACGTTGTATATTGTAAGCTACATGGGCTGGATTCTAGAATACCTACCACACTTGAAATAGCAGTTTTTTGTTGCAATGTTTTCTTTTATCTAAAATATGATATAAATTATAAAATTCGGGCGCAAAAGAAAATATTTGTATGATTTTTTACAAAAATAAAGTCGATTTTACCTATTCTTGATGAATACGTTGAATATTTAAGCAACATGGGCTGGATTCTAAAATACCTACCACACCTAAAATAGTAATTTTCTTGTTGCAATGTTTTCTTTTAGCTAAAATATAATGAAGAATTATAAAATTCGAGCGCGGAAGCAAATATTTATATGATTTTTTACAAAAATAAAGTCAGATATTACCTATTCTTGAGATGGCTATTTTTGTTAAAACATTCATATTAATGCTTTAGGACCTATACTATGGATGGTTTTAAGCATTAAACATGCAAAATTGACCAAAACGTGGTACCAATCAGATAATAAACATTCAATTTTCGGGTGTCATTTTAATGAATAAGTTGTATATTGTAAGCTACATGGGCTGGATTCTAGAATACCTACCACACTTGAAATAGCAATTTTCTTGTTGCAATGTTTTCTTTTAGCTAAAATATGATGAAAAATTATCAAATTCGGGCGCGGAAGCAAATATGTATATGATTTTTTACAAAAATAAAGTCAGATTTTACCTATCCTTGATGAATACGTTGTACGAGTTTATTGTAAGATACATGGGTTGGATTCTAGAAAACCAAGCACACTAGAAATAGCAATTTTCATGTTGCAATATTTTCTTTTAGCTAAAATATGCTAAAGAATTATAAAATTCGGCAACAGAAGCAAATATTTATTTGATTTTTTACAAAAATTAAGTCAGATTTTACCTATTCTTGAAATGGATATTTTTGTTAAAACATTCATATTCATGCTTTAGGATCTATACTATGGATGGTTTTAAGCATTGGACATGCAAAAGTGACCAAAACGTGGTACCAATCATATAATAAACATTCAATTTTCAGGTGTCATTTTAATGAATACGTTGTATATTGTAAGCTACATGGGCTGGATTCTAGAATACCTACCACACTTGAAATTGCAATTTTTTGTTGCAATGTTTTCTTTTATCTAAAATATGATGAAAAATTATAAAATTCGGGCGCGGAAGCAAATATTTATATGATTTTTTACAAAAATAAAGTCAGATGTTACCTATTCTTGAAATGGATATTTTTGTTAAAACATCCATATTCATGCTTTAGCATCTATACTGTTGATAATTTTAGTATTCGACATGCAAAAGTGACCAAAACGAGGTACCAATCAGATAAAAAACATTCAATTTTCGGGTGTCATATTAATAAATACGTTATGTAAGCTACATGGGCTGGATTCTAGAATACCTACCACACTTAAAATAGCAATTTTCATCTTGCAATGTTTTCTTTTAGCTAAAATATAATAAAAAATTATTAAAGTCGAGCGCGGAAGGAATATTATATGATTTTTTTACAAAAATAAAGTTAGATTTTACCTATTCTTGATGAATACGTTGTATATTGTAAGATACATGGGCTGGATTCTAGAATACCTACCATACTTGAAATAGCAATTTTCTTGTTGCTATGTTTTCTTTTAGCTAAAATATGCTAAAGAATATAAAATTCGGGAACGGAAGCAAATATTTATGATTTTTTACAAAAATAAAGTCAGATTTTACCTATTCTTAAAATGGATATTTTTGTTAAAACATTCATATTCATGCTTTAGGATCTATACTATGGGCTGGATTCTAGGATACCTACCACACTTGAAATAGCAATTTTCTTGTTGCAATGTTTGCTTTTAGCTAAAATATGATAAAGAATTATAAAATTCGGGCGCGGAAACAAATATTTATATGATTTTTTACAAAAATAAAGTCAGATTTTATCTATTCTTGATATGGATATTTTTGTTAAAACATTCATATTCATGCTTTAGGATCTATACTATGGATGGTGTGGTGTGGTTAGTTAACAATAAATAAAATAAACGAGAAAATATATAAACTTTAATACAATAACGGAGGGAATATAACATACATGATATAAAATAGAATTGAGAATAATAATTAGTTTGTTTTTGTATATGTTGTTTTTATATGTAACTATCTCAACCCTACATTTCCATTTCTGGAAACGTAGTGGGTGTGAGATAATATGGTAGTGTGATTTTGTAAATGTATGTCACGGGTATTGTGATGTATAAAAATGGGTGCGAAGTGACAGGTGTCTGATATGATAATGTCAATGTACGTGAAGTGACTAGTTTGTCAGTATCAGTGATATGATAATGCTTCGCTACAATACCCCCCTGCCAGTGATGTAGCATCACGAAACTTGTAGTCGATCCGGGAAGTGAACACGGCGGCCTGATCTGGTAGTTTGTGGAGTTGGTGTCTCGGCTTGATGTACCTGTGGATTCGACATGTCAGGCGTGATCGCATGATGAGTAGAGTCATCTTCGCTCAGGATGAATGCAGGTTTCAACCTATCAATTGAAAATTTTGTAACTCGTCCTTTCATTTCTAGAACAAACCATTTGTCTGTTCAGTCTAAGACTTTAAATTGACCCTCGTATGGTTGTTGCAATTATGATTTTGGACCGTCACGTCATACAAAAACATGACTGCTAGAGTTCATATTTTTGAACATAAAAGTCTTCTTCACACCATGTCGGGATCCATCAGAAGGACGCAAGTTGGACATTTGCTGCTGCAATTGAGCAACAAAGTAGATCGTCTCTCCAAGCTGCGCGGATTCCCAACAGGACTGTTGGGAGAACTTCCGTCGACCGATCATTCTGGTGACATCTGATGGCAGCCTTAAGCTGACGATGCAGTCTCTCAACCATACCGTTGGCTGCCGGGTGATACGCTGTTGTCTTGTAGTGGCCCGTACCTGTTAAGCGATTCAAATGCCTAAACATATGCGATTCAAATTGCCTACCTTGGTCGGTAGTAATTCGATGAGGTGTTCCAAATCGTGCAATCCAGTGAGCGTAGAAGGCACGAGCGACAGTAATGGCTTCTTGGTTAACAATAGGGATTGCTTTAGGCCAACGGGAAAATCTGTCAATACATGTCAAACAATATCGGTAGCCTTCTGAAATCGGCATGACTACAATGTCAAGATGTATGTGCTCAAATCTTGATGAAGGTTGTGTAAATAAGCCATGTGTAGTATTGACATGACGTGTTACTTTTGAACGTTGACATTCCATGCAACTTTGTGCCCATCTTCGACAACCTGATTTAATGGACGGCCAAATATAACGTTGAGTCATTAATTTGACCGTTGCATTTGTACCAGGATGTGACAGGCGATGTACAGAATGGAATGCAGACTTACGGAAGCTTTTTGTGATGAAAGGACGTGCATTTGATGTTGATACATCACAAAAGATGCTGATGTTGGAGTCAGGTAGCACAATTTTTTTTAACAGCAGCGTTGAATCATTTTTTAGAAGCAGTTGTAATTCGGCGTCTGATTGTTGGGCTTGAGAAAGAGCCTGAAAATCAACTGTTGACGATTCCAGTTCATCAACGAGTGACAGGGCATCCGCAACAACATTGTCTTCTCCTGACACATGGCGGATATCTGTCGTGTACTGACCTATCAAATCCAAGTATCTGAATTGACGTGGAGTGACCTGATGATCCTTCTTGTTGAAGGCGTAGATCAGTGGCTTGTGGTCAGTGTAGATAGTAAAATGTCTTGCTTCCACCATATGCCGGAAGTGGTTGCCAATCTTCATCTATCTTCTGCTGCAGCGCTGCCCCTATTGCGTGGTCTGATGCATCTGTGAAAAGAGCAAATGGAGCGTCAAGCTTAGGATGGGCTAGAAGAGTGGCTTCTGCTAGACTGTTTTTCGACTTGTCGAAAGCTTCTGCAGCTTCAGGAGTCCAGGTGATAGTAGTTTTTCCTTTCAAATCTTCTTTTACAAGCTCATTTAGCGGAGCTTGGATTTGGGTATGAATCTGCGATAAAAGTTTAACATACCTAAACACTGTCTCAAACTCTTTGCAGATAATGGTTTCTCGTAGCTGGTGATGGCTTCGACTTTATCTGGTAGAGGGCGTGTGCCATCAGCTGACACAAGATAGCCGAGAAACTTAACTTCCGTCTGGCCGAAAACACATTTCGCGGGATTTGTAAATACACCATAGTGTTTAAGTCTTTGAAAAACAATGTCTAAATGTTTTAAATGTTCTTCCTCGGTTGCAGAAGCGATTAAAATATCGTCTATGTAGACATACGCGAAATCTACACCACGGAGCACTTCATCCATAAAGCGTTGGAATTTTTGAGCGGCGTTTCTTAGTCCAAAAGTCATAAAAGGGAACTCAAACAAACCAAACGGTGTTGTTATCGCGGTTTTAACAATGTCTTCTTCTGCGACCGGGATTTGGTTAAAAGCACGCACTAAATCTATTGTTGAAAACAAACACTTACCACCAAGAGCTTGCGAAAAGTCTTGTATGTGACGCATGGGGTATAAGTTCGGAATAGTTCTATTGTTCAGTGCACGATAATCACCGCACGGTCTCCACTGGTCGTTCTCCTTTGGCACCATGTGTAGTGGTGTTGCCCAAGGACTTTTTGAGGGCCGAGCTACACCCAAGCGCAGCATGGCCTCAAATTCTTTCTTTGCCGCTTTGAGACGGTCTGGAGCTAGACGTCGTGGTCTTCGCGCCACTGGAGGACCTGGCGTCGTCTGGATATGGTGCCGCGTAGTGTGTTTCACTTCAGGCGAGGCTCCATCGGGCCGAGTGATCTCCGGATACCGAGATAGCAGCTCGTGGTAAGGAGAGCTACCTGAAACAGTGCGTACACTTTGCACCTCACCTGTTACCGCCTCACCGTAGGCAGACAGGTGTGTTGTGGAGTCAAGCAATCGCTTATTACGAACATCCACTATAAGTCCATAAAAGATAAGAAGTCAACTCCAATTATTGGCTTGGACACATCAGCAACGACAAATTTCCACGTGAAATCACGTCTAAGTCCGAGGCTGAGTGTCATCTTGATGGTTCCATATGTTGCTATAGTGGTGCCATTCGCTGCAGCAAGTTCTTATGATAATCTTTCTCGTGGGCCGTGTAGAAGGCGTCGAGGGTAGACGCAGAGGTCAGCGCCTGTGTCAATCAAAAATTGAATTTTTGATGACTTGTCAGAAACAAATATGCGGCCTGTTTCGGGCTGGAGTCGCTCGCCGCATTTAGTGACTGTCCATCGGGTTTTCCCTTTGGGAACTTGCACGGTAGAGTACATTTGTGGGCATCAGCTCCAAATCGCCAATGACACCAGCAAAAACCTGATCTAGAACGTGACCTGGATCGGCTACGACATTTTCCTGAAAAATTGGTTCTAGTCGACGCTTTTAATTCTGATACCCCTTGCCTCAAGGAAAAAATCTCTCCCCTTAGCGCATTCCAATTCCATTCGTGTTGGAGTTGCGCTGCTAGTTGTTTCTGCAACTACTGCGCGTGGAGTTATTGAGTCTGCAACTGCGTCTGCGAGCTCTGCCACTTTGTCCAGGCTTACATCTTTTTGTGTGGCGAGTATGGACTGCATGTTTGCCGGAAGTCGCCCCATCCATAAGGTGCGAACAACTGAGTCCGGCATCGTAGATCCCGCAAGGCTGCGGAGATGACGAAGAACCTGTGACGGTTTTCTATCACCTATCTCTTCATGTTCTAGCAGTCTTCGTGTTTTCTGCTCTTGTGAAGAACTTAGTCTTTTCACTAATTCACCTTTAAGTTTGTCGTACGCGCCCGTTGTCGGTGGATTTACGATTACATCGCGTACTTCCATCGCAAAGCGTGGATCTAAAGCCGCGATCACATAGCCGAATTTAGTAATGTCTGTTGTAATGCCCGCTGAAGCAAAACTGCGTTCCACTATCGCGAAACACAGCTCTGGGTCTTCTGAACAAAATGGAGGAATACGCACCGCGACTCGATTGACAAATGCGTGGTCAGTACCATTTGTAGCTGGTTCCATTTTAAGTCGGATAGAAATCACTTGGAACCATACACACTCGCGAGTTTAAAAGATAGCGTAAACAAGTAATGTAAAACTGCGTTTTAGATCACGTCGGGGTCACCAATTGTGGTGTGGTTAATTAACAATAAATAAAATACACAAGAAAATATATAAACTTTAATACAATAACGGAAAGAATATAACATACATGACATAAAATAGAATTGAGAATAATAATTATTTTGTTTTTGTATATGTTGTTTTTATATGTAACTATCTCAACTTTACATTTCCATTTCTGGAAACGTAGTAGGTGTGAGATAATATGGTAGTGTGATTTTGTAAATGAATGTCACGGGTATTGTGATGTATAAAAATGGGTGTGAAGTGACAGGTATCAGTTATGATAATGTCAATGTATGTGAAGTGACAGGTGTGTCAGTGTCAGTGATATGATAATACTTCGCCACAATGGTTTTAAGCATTGGACATACAAAAGTGACCAAGACGTGGTACCAAGCAAATAATAAACATTCAATTTTCGGGTGTCATTTTATTGAATACGTTGTATATTGTAAGCTACATGGGATGGACTCTAGAATACTTACCACACTTGAAATAGCAACTTTCTTATTGCAATGTTTTCTTTTAGCTAAAATATGATAAAAAATTATAAAATTCGGGCGAGGAAGCAAAAGTTTATATGATTTTTTACAAAAATAAAATCAGATTTTACCGTTTCTTGATGAATACGTTGTATATTGTGAGCTAAATGGGCTGGATTCTAGAATACCTACAACACTTGAAATAGCAATTTTCTTGTTGAAGTGTTTTCTTTTAGCTAAAATATGATAAAAAATTATAAAATTCAGGCGCGGAAGCAAATATTTATATGATTTTTTACAAAAATAAAGTCAGATTTTAACTTTTCTTGATGAATACGATGTATATTGCAAGCTACATGGGCTGGATTTTAGAATACCTACCACACTTGAAATAGCAATTTTCTTGTTGCAATGTTTTTTTTTAAGCTAAAATATGAAAAAGAATTATAAAATTTGGGCGCGGAAGCAAGTATTTATATGATTTTTTACAAAAATAAAGTCAGATTTTACCGTTTCTTGAAATGGATATTTTTGTTAAAACATTCATATTTATGCTTTAGGATCTATGGATGGTTTTAAGCATTGTACATGCAAAAGTGACCAAAACGTGGTACCAATCAGATAATAAAAGTTCAATTGTCGGGTGACATTTTAATGAATTCGTTGTATATTGTAAGTTACATGGGCTGGTTTCTAGAATAACTACCACACTTGAAATAACAATTTTCTTGTTGCAATGTTATCTTTTAGCTAAAATATGATGAAAAATTATAAAATTCGGGTGCAGAAGCAAATATTTATATGATTTTTTACAATAATAAAGTCAGATGTTACCTATTCTTGAAATGGAAATTTTTGTTAAAACATTCATATTCATGCTTTAGGTTCTATACTATGGATGGTTTTAAGCATTGGACAAGCAAAAGTGACCAAAACGTGGCACCAATCAGATAATAAACATTCAATTTTGGGGGGACATTTTAATGAATACGTTGTATATTGTACGCTAAATGTGGTGGATTCTAGAATACCTACCACACTTCAAATAGCAATTTTCTTGTTGCAATGTTTTCTTTTATCTAAAATATGACGAAAAATTATAAAATTCAGGCGCAGAAGCAAATATTTATATGATTTTTTACAAAAATAAAGACAGATTTTACCTTTTCTTGATGAATACGTTGTATATTGTACGCTAAATGGGGTGGATTCTAGAATACCTACCATACTTGAAATAGCAATTTTATTGTTGCAATGGTTTTCTTTAGCTAAAATATGATAAATAATTATAAAATTTGGACGCGGAAGCAAATATTGATATGATTTTTTACAAAAATAAAGTCAGATTTTACGTATTCTTGAAATGGATATTTTTGTTAAAACATTCATATTCATGCTTTAGGATCAATACTATAAATGGTTTTAAGCATTGAACATACAAAAGTGACCAAAACGTCGTACCAATCAGATAATAAACATTCAATTTTCGGGTGACATTTTAATGAATCCGTTGTATATTGTAAGCTACATGGGCTGGATTCTAGAATACCTACCACATTTGAAATAGCAATTTTCTTGTTGCAATGTTTTCTTTTAGCTAAAATATGATGAAGAATTATAAAATTTGGGCGCGGAAGCAAATATTTATATGATTTTTTACAAAAATAAAGTTAGATTTTACCTATTCTTGATGAATAAGTTGTATATTGTAAGCTACATGGGCTGGATTCTAGGATACCTACCACAGTTGAAATAGCTAATTTCTTGTTGCAATGTTTTCTTTTAGCTTAAATATGATAAATAATTATAAAATTCTGGAGCGGAAGCAAATATTTATATGATTTTTTACAAAAATAAAGTCAGATTTTACCTGTTCTTGATATGGATATTTTTGTTAAAACATTCATATTCATGCTTTAGGATCTATACTATTGATGGTTTTAAGCATTGGACATACGAAAGTGACCAAAACAAGGTACCAATCAGATAATAAACATTCAATTGTCGGGTGACATTTTAATGAATCCGTTGTATATTGTAAGCTACATGGGCTGGATTCTAGAATACCTACCATACTTGAAATAGCTATGTTCTTGTTGCAATATTTTCTTTTAGCTAAAATATGATAAAGAATTATAAAATTCTGGCGCGGAAGCAAATATTTATATGATTTTTTACAAAAATAAAGTCAGATTTTACATATTCTTGATATGGATATTTTTGTTAAAACATTCATATTCATGCTTTAGGATCTATACTATGGATGGTTCTAAGCATTGGATATGCAAAAGTGAGCAAAACGTGGTAACAAACAGATAATAAACATTTAATTTTCGGGTGTCATTTTAATGAATACGTTGTATATTGTAAGCTACATGGGCTGGATTCTAGAATTCCTACCACACTTGAAATAGCAATTTTCTGTTTACAATGTTTTCTTTTAGCTAAAATATGATGAACAATTATAAAATTTGGGCGCGAGAAGCAAATATTTATATGATGTTTTACAAAAATAAAAACAGATTTTACCTATTCTTGATGAATAAGTTGTATATTGTAAGCTACATGGGCTGGATTCTAGTATACCTACCACACTTGAAATAGCAATTTTCTTGTTGCAATGTTTTCTTTTAGCTAAAATATGATGAAGAATTATAAAATTCGGGCGCGGAAGCAAATATTTATATGATTTTTTACAAAAAAAAAGTCAGATTTTACCTGTTCTTGATGAATACGTTGTATATTGTAAGCTACATGGGCTGGATTCTAGAATACGTACCACACTTGAAATAGCAATTTTCTTGTTGCAATGTTTTTGTCTAGCTAAAATATGATGAAGAATTATAAAATTCGGGCGCAGAAGCAAATATTAATATGATTTTTTTACAAAAATAAAATTAGGTTTTACCTATTCTTGAAATGGATATTTTTGTTAAAACATTCATATTCATGCTTTACGATCTATACTTTGGATAATTTTAGCATTGGGGCATGCAAAAGTGACCCAAACGTGGTACCAATCAGATAATAAATATTTAATTTTCGGATGTCATTTTATTGAATACGTTGTATATTGTAAGCTACATGGGCTGGATTCTAAAATACCTACCACACTTGAAATAGCAATTTTCTTGTTGCAATGTTTTTATTTAGCTAAAATATGATGAACCATTGTAAAATTCGGGCGTGAAAGCAAATATTTATATGATTTTTTACAAAAATAAAGTCAGATTTTACCTATTCTTTATGAATACGTTGTATATATGCGCTGGATTTTAGAATAACTACCACACTTGAAATAGCAATTTTCTTGTTGCAATGTTTTCTTTTAGCCAAAATATGATGAAGAATTGTGAAATTTGGGCGCATAAGCAAATATTTTTATGATTTTTTAGAAAAATAAAGTCAGATTTTACCTATTCTTGATAAATACGTTGTATATTGTAAGCTACATGGACTGGATTCTAGAATACCCACCACACTTGAAATAGCAATTTTCTTGTTGCAATGTTATCTTTTAACTAAAATATGATAAAGAATTATAAAATTCGGGCGCGAAAGCAAATATTTATATGATTTTTTACAAAAATAAAGTCAGATTTTACCTATTCTTTATGAATACGTTGTATATTGTAAGCTACATGGGCTGGATTCTAGAATACCTACCACACTTGAAATAGCAATTTTCTTGTTGTAATGTTTTCTTTCAGCTTAAATATAATGAAAAATTTTGAAATTCGGGCGCGAAACCAAATATCTATATGATTTTTTACAAAAATAAAGTCAGATTTTACCTATTCTTCAAATGGATATTTTTGTTCAAACATTCATATTCATGCTTTAGGATCTATACTATGGATGGTTTTAATCTTTGGACATGCAAAAGTGACCAAAACGTGGTACCAATCAGTTAATAAACATTCAATTTTCGGGTGTCATTTTAATAAATACGTTGTATATTTTAAGCTACATGGGCTGGATCTAGAATACCTACCACATTTAAAATACCAATTTTCTTGTTGCAATGTTTTCTTTTAGCTAAAATATGATGAAATATTATAAAATTCGGGCTCGGAAGCAAATATTTATATGATTTTTTACAAAAATAAAGTCAGATTTTACCTTTTCTTGATAAATACGTTGCATATTGTAAGCTACATGGGCTGGATTCTAAATACCAACCACACTTGAAATAGCAATTTTCTTGTTGCAATGTTTTCTTTTAGCTAAAATATGATAAAGAATTATAAAATTCGGGCGCGGAAGCAAATATTTTGCGACGTAAAATATCAACTTAAAAGTTGTACTATAGTGGTGCAAGCAAATAACGCATTCACTGGTTTTCGGAACGCGGCCGCCAGCTTTTATACAGTGGAGAAGGGAGTAGGTTAAAAAGAGACATAATCTGAAAATGGGCGCCACGTGGTTGTTGTTTATCGACACGGTATACAGCCACGAAAATACCCAAAGCACTAATGGAGATCCTGAAATTCGAATAAGGCTTGATAACTAAAAAAATATAAAGTTTTAAAATAATCTATGACTGTATTGTAAAGCTGTATGGTAATACAGGAATGTTGTATTGACAAGAGTGACCCTGTATTGGGTCTTAAAGTTAGTACAATAATAACAAAGTACAATCGAAACGTAACTAATGCGAGTTCGGAATTCACGTAAATAAACTATGCAAGTGGGGATTGCGCGGAGCTCGACGGAAGGAGGACTAAAATACAAATCGTATGTAAGTGAAAACCACGTAACGCACGCCGGTGGTTGGTCGACCAATCAGGGGGGTAGCGATGTAAGAATAAAACATTAACGAGAAAATAAACGTTGACGTAAAGTCTTACTCCTCAGGCCCTAACAGACCCTACCTAAGATTCCAATATCTTCTCTACAAAACAAAATATTAAACTGAGTTCACTCGCATGAACTATTACAAAAAACTTACAATAAACTTAATGATGCTAAATTCTTAAAAAATTTCAAAATTCAAATAGGATCGAAAAGTCACAACTACTATTAATAAATTTCAATAAATTGGTTTGAACAAAATTAGAATAAAGCGTGATTTAGCTGTTATCCGGATGTCGTATACGGAGGTGACGTCAGTCCTCAATGCGTAGTGATCGAATGAGTTTGACTGGTAGTGGTCGGAAGCGATGACGTTACAAAATGGCGCTTTCTGACAATCCGCAACTCCAGTATCACGTTTTTTTTTTTACGATACCCTCAGCTATCCGACTTCGAATTCCAAGTACTGGAATATTTTTCCCAATATATGGGGGATATATTGTACCCAAATAAAAAAACCTGAAAGAAACTTGTTAGACTAATAGGCTCACACTATACGCATAAGACAAAGCTACAATTGTACACGAGGATTGTAAAAGATATAACTGGACAAAATTTAAATATATAAAAAAAACAAAGACAACAATGAATTACCCTTTTATCTAAATTTAAAACAATGACTGACCGAGTTTAAATTTTTACCTGAGATGTATTGCGGTTTTTGAGACTGGTTCAAGATTCGTGTATATGAATAAATCCGGGAGTACCCGCTGAATTTTCAACTTCAAGAATCAACTCTTGTAAAATAAATCCCCAGAACTAGGCTGTGTAGATTCATCCAAAAATTAACAAAATGCACGGCAAATAGCAACAATGAAATCTTTTACTTCTCTACAGAATTGCACGTACGACGGTAAATCAACGAAAAGCCATAAATTGCCAAGATCTGTCCAGTCATAACAAACAAGTTAATTTTTAAACTTATCAAAAGTAAATTATTAAGTATAGTGTACCATCAGCCACCAGATTCCCTACCCCAAAGGCCCAAAACTATAAAAATTACTAGTTCGAAATTTAAACTGTAACAACTTATATGATTTTTTACAAAAATAAAGTCAGATTTTACCTCTTCTTGATAAATACGTTGTATACTGTAAGCTACATGGTCTGGATTCTAGAATAACTACTACACTTGAAATAGCAATTTTCTTGTTGCAATGTTTTCTTTTAGCTAACATATGATGAAGAACTTTAAAATTCAGGCGCGACAGCAAATATTTATATGATTTTTTACAAAAATAAAGTCAGATTTTACCTATACTTGATGAATACGTTGTATATCGTAAGCTACATAGGCTGGTTTCTAGAATACCTACCTCACTTGAAATAGCAATTTTATTGTTGCAATGTTTTCTTTTAGCTAAAATATGATGAAGAATTATTAAATTCGGGCGCGGAAGCAAATATTTATAAATTTTTTTACAAAAATAAAGTCAGATTTTACCTTTTCTTGATGAATACGTTGTATATTGTAAGCTACATGGGCTGGAGTCTAGAATACCTACCACACTTGAAATAGCAATTTTCTTGTTGCAATGTTTTCTTTTAGCTACAATATGATAAAGAATTATAAAATTCGGGCGCAGAAGCAAATATTTATATAATTTTTTACAAAAATAAAGTCAGATTTCACCTATTCTTAAAATGGATATTTTTGGTAAAACATTCATGTTAATGCTTTAGGATCTATACTATGAAAAATTTTAGCATTTGACTTGCAAAAGTGACCAAAACGTGGTACCAATCAGACAATAAACATTCAATTTTCGGGTGTCATTTTACTAAATACGTTTTATATTGTAAGCTACATGGGCAGGATTCTAGAATACCTACCACACTTGAAATAGCAATTTTCTTGTTGCAATGTTTTCTTTTAGCTAAAATATGGTAAAGAATTATAAAATTCGGGCGCGGAAGCAAATATTTATATGATTTTTTACAAAAATAAAGTCAGATTTTACCTATTCTTGATGAATACGTTGTATATTGTACGCTTCATAGGCTGGATTCTAGACAACTTACCACAATTGAAATAGCAATTTTCTTGTTGCAGTGTTTTCTTTTAGCTAAAATATGATGAAGAATTATAAAATTCGGGCGCGGAAGCAAATATTTAAATAATTTTTAAAAAAAATAAAGTCAGATTTTACCTATTCTTGAAATGGATATTTTTGTTAAAACATTCATATTCATGCTTTAGGATTTATACTATTGATGGTTTTAAGCATTGACATGCAAAAGTGATCAAAACGTAGTACCAATCAGATAATAGACATTCAATTTTCGGGTGTCATTTTAATGAATACGTTGTATATTGTGAGCTACATAGGCTGGATTATGGAATCCCAACTATACTTGAAATAGCAATTTTCTTGTTGCAATGATTTCTTTTAGCTAAAATATAATGAAAAATTATAAAATTCGGGCGCTGAAACAAATATTTATATCATGTTTTGTGACGTAATGGACAACTATAATGATCTCCTGAAGGGAAATCACCGTGAACCACACCGTCCACACTATACCGCGGTGCTCAGATGTGTTTATGGTTGCGCTAGGTCGTGGGTTCCAGAGAGAATTGGGTTGCGACAGGAAACAGGGCGCCAGTTGTGCTGAAAGGAAACAGTGGGCACAACAACACTGATAAAGAACGAGACTAAAGTTTATTTTGAACAAAAAATTATGGGAATTCAAAGTACTCAAAATTACAAAAAATATTGTACTTAACTTGGGGTTACAATTTTTGATGGGTCCGGACTGGACGGGCCGTCGGCAGGAGTCGTACTTAGATAATTGGCAGTAGCACAGCAGTGACGTAGCAACAGGAACAACCAGCGGATGTGGCTCCGAATGTAAACGGTGTATGGTGTGTTCTGTGTTCTGTGTTCGGTGTAGTGTAGTGCAGCTTGGTGTGGCAGCGGTGAAAGTGTGTATGATGTCTGATTTTTGTGTACGGTAGCAAAAGCTATCAGTGATGCTGGTGTTGCAATTAGGCACAAGCGTCCTGCTGTGGGTTAAGCCATGTTTTTGGTTGACGGGTGTACTCCAATACCAACGAACCTCGACCAGGCCAGTACCAGGAGGGAACATAAATCATAAAAAAAAATTTGAGCACAAAATATTCTCACAATGAAATTCATAAAAATTTTAATTTAACAAGAATTCAAAATTTAAATACAATACATTCAATTTGGTAATAAACTGTAATAACAAGATAATGAATTTTGATATTAATGAAAAATAATATCATACATAAAATATACAATCCAGCTGATCAGGCCGGCAAGAATTAGACAGCGAAGGAAAAAAAAATAGTAAAAAAAAAGAAAAGGCTCGATAGGTGAACTCAACAATTGAGAAACCAAAATATGCGATAGATAATAAAAAAAGTACTCAATTGTTCCGCTGTGGAATTAGCAAAATTTGAAAATTTGGTTTCCGATAAGACAAGATAAAAATAAAATTACGCGCCGGTATACCAAAATTAGAACGATACAAATTCTACTTACGACTGCTAAATCAGCTATGAGCTCAGTCTGTTTTCCACCGCAAGAAAATGAACCTAGGTCGAGACTCGGAAAATTTTTGAACAAAGACAAAAAACACTAGAAAGGAATTTAAAATATTCCGGACAATAATAGAAGGACAGGGATAGTAAAAGATATAAGATAAGGGAAGGAATAATTCCACGGTGCAACCTGAGTCGACACGAGGTACGGCTCGCACCGCAAAAATGAAATAATTACAAAATAACAATTTAACTTACCAAATAAATTTACAAGAATCACTAGTAAAATAAAATAGACCACAATTAAATTTAGATGGCATAGATATTAATCGATAAAAAAGATTTTAAATCGCCCGAGAAAGTTAACCTTGTAAATTTCGTGTCTGTCGCCTCAGACCGCAAACACCGGAATCCTCTCCGAACGCGTCTCTCTCTCGTTCGCTGCTCACGGTCGCAAACACAAGATAAGTTTTAACGATATCGAAATCGTTTCAGTTTATAAAAATAAAGTCAGATATTACCTATTCTTGATGAATACGATGAATACTGTAAGCTACATGGCTGGATTCTATAATACCTACCACATTTGAAATAGCAATTATCTTGTTGAAATGTTTTTTTTTTTTTAACTAAAATATGATAAAGAACTATAAAAATCAGGCGCGGAAGCAAATATTTATATGATTTTTTACGAAAATAAAGTCAGATTTTAACTATTCTTGATGAATACGTTATATATTGTAAGCTACATGGGCTGGATTCTAGAATACCTAACACACACGAAATAGCAATTTTATTGTTGCAATGTTTTATTTTAGCTATACTATGATGAAGAATTATAAAATTCGGGGGCGGAAGAAAATATTTATATGATTTATACAAAAATAAATTCGAATTTTACCTATTCTTGAATTGTATATTTTTGTTAAAACATTCGTATTAATGCATTAGGATCTATAATTTGGATGGATTAAAGCATTGGACATGCAAAAGTGACCAAAACGTGGTACCAATCGGATAATAAACATTCAATTTACGAGTGTCATTTTAATGAATACGTTGTATATTGTAAGCTACATGGGCTGGATTCTAGAACACCTACCATACTTGAAATAGCAATTTTCTTGTTGCAATGTTTTTTTTAGCTATAATATGATAAAGAATTATAAAATTCGAGCGCGAAAGCAAATATTTATATAATTTTTTACAAAAATAAAGTCAGATTTCACCTATTCTTGATGGATACGTTGTATATTGTAAGCTACATGGTCTGGATTCTAGAATAACTACTACACTTGAAATAGGAATTTTCTTGTTGCAATGTTTTCTTTTAGCTAACATATGATAAAGAACTATAAAATTCAGGCGCGACAGCAAATATTTATATGATTTTTTTACAAAAATAAAGTCAGATTTTACTTATACTTGATGAATACGGTGTATATCGTAAGCTACATGGGCTGGATTCTAGAATACCTACCACACTTGAAATAGCAATTTTATTGTTGCAATGTTTTCTTTTAGCTAAAATATGATGAAGAATTATAAAATTCGGGCGCGGAAGCAATTATTTATATGATTTTTTACAAAAATAAAGTCAGATTTTACCTATTCTTGAAATGGATATTTTTGTTAAAACATTCATATTAATACTTTAGAATCTATACAATAGGTGGTTTAAAGCATTGGACATGCAAAAGTGACCAAAACGTGGTACCAATCAGATAATAGACATTCAAATTTCGTGTGTCATTTTAATTAAAACGTTGTATATTGTAAGCTACATGGGCTGGATTCTAGAATACCTACCACACTTGAAAAAGCAATTTTCTTGTTGCAATGTTTTCTTTTAGCTAAAATATGATAAAGAATTATAAAATTCGGGCGCGGAAGCAAATATTTATATAATTTTTTACAAAAATAAATCTCAGATTTTACCTATTCTTGATGAATACGTTGTATATTTTAAGCTACATGAGCTGGATTCTAGAATACTTACTACATTTGAAATAGCAATTTTCTTGTTGCAATGTTTTCTTTTAGCTAAAATATAATGAAGAATTATAAAATTCGGGCGCGGAAGCAAATATTTATATTATTTTTTACAAAAACAAAGTCAGATTATACCTATTCTTGATGAATACGTTGTATATTGTACGCTTCATGGGCTGGATTCTAGACAACCTGCCACAATTGAAATAGCAATTTTCTTGTTGCAATGTTTTCTTTTAGCTAAAATATGATGAAGATTTATAACATTCGGGCGCGGAAGTAAATATTAATATGATTTTTTACAAAAATAAAGTCAGATTTTACCTATTCTTGAAATGGATATTTTTGTTAAAACATTCATATTCATGCTTTAAGATCTATACTATGGATAGTTTTAGCATTGGGAATGCAAAAGTGACCAAGACAAGTTACTAATCAGATAACAAACATTAAATTTTCGGGTGTCATTTTAATGAATAATGGGGCTGGATTCTAGAATACCTACCACACTTGAAAGAGCAATTTTCTTGTTGCTATGTTTTCTTTTAGCTAAAATATGATAAAGAAATATAATATTTAGGCGCGGAAGCAAATATTTATATAATTTTTTACAAAAATAATGACAGATTTTACCTATTCTTGAAATGGATATTTTTGTTAAAACATTCATATATATGCTTTAGGATCTATACTATGGCTGGTTTCAGGCATTGGACATGCAAAAGTGACGAAATCGTGGTACCAATCAGATAATAAACATTTAATTTTCGGGTGTCATTTTAATGAATACGTTGTATATTGCAAGCTACATGGGCTGGATTCTAGAATACCTACCACACTTGAAATAGCATTATTTTTGTTGCAATGTTTTCTTTTAGCTAATATAAGAAGAGAAATTATAAAATTCGGGCGCGGAAGCAAATATTTATATGTTTTTTTTACAAAAATAAAGTCAATTTTACCTTTTCTTGATGAATACGTAGTATATTGTAAGCGACATGGGCTGGATTCTAGAATACCTACCACACTTGAAATAGCAATTTTTTTGTTGTAATGTTTTCTTTTAACTAAAATATGATGAAGAATTATAAAATTCGGGCGCGGAAGCAAATATTTATATGATTTTTTACAAAAATAAAGTCAGATTTTACCTATTCTTGAAATGGAAATTTTTGTTAAAACATTCATATTCATGCTTTTGTATCTATACTATATATAATTTTAGCATTGGACATGCAAAAGTGACCAAAACGTGGGACCAATCAGATAATAAACATTTAATTTTCGGTTGTCATTTTAACGAATACGTTGTATATTGTAAACTACATAGGCTGGATTCTAGAATACCTACCACACTTAAAATAGCAAATTTTTTGTTGCAATGTTTTCTTTTAGCTAAAATATGATGAAGAATTATAAAATTCGGGCGCGGAAGCAAATATTTATATGATTTTTTACAAAAATAATGTCAGATTTTACCTATTCTTGATGAATACGTTGTATATTGTGAGATACATGGGCTGGATTCTAGAATACCTACCACACTTGAAATACCAATTTTCTTGTTGCAATGTTTGCTTTTAGCTAAAGTATGATGAAAAATTATAAAATTCAGGCGCGGAAGCAAATATTTATATGATTTTTTACAAAAATAAAGTCAGATTTTACCTTTTCTTGATGAATACGTTGTATATTGTAAGCTACATAGGCTTGATTCTAGAATTCCTACCATACTTGAAATAGCAATTTTCTTGTTGCAATGTTTTCTTTTAGCTAAAATATGATCAAGAATTATAAAATTTGGGTGCGGAAGCAAATATTTATATGATTTTTTACAAAAATAAAGTCAGATTTTACCTATTCTTGATGAATACGTTGTATATTGTAAGCTACATGGACTGGATTCTAGTATACCTACCACACTTGAAATAGCAATTTTCTTGTTGCAATGCTTTCTTTTAGCTAAAAGATGATGAAGAATTATAAAATTTGGGCGCGGAAGCAAATATTTATATGATTTTTTACAAAAATAAAGTCAGATTTTACCTGTTCTTGATGAATACGGTGTATATTGTAAGCTACATTGGCTGGATTCTAGAATACCTACCACACTTGAAATAGCAATTTTCTTGTTGCAATGTTTTCCTCTAGCTAAAATATGATGAAAAATTATAAAATTCGGGCGCGGAAGCAAATATTTACATGATTTCTCGTATGATGAATAATTATAAAATTCGGGCGCGGAAGCAAATATTTATATGATATTTTCAAAAATAATGTCAGATTTTACCTATTCTTGATGAATACGTTGTATATTGTAAGATACATGGGCTGGATTCTAGAATACCTACCACACTTGTAATCGCAATTTTCTTTTAGCAATGTTTTCTTTTAGCTAAAATATGATGAAGAACTAAAATTCAGGCGCGGAAGCAAATATTTAAATGATTTTTTACAAATATAATGTCAGATTTTACCTATTCGTGATGAATACGGTGTATACTGTAAGCTACATGGGCTGGATTCTAGAATATTTACCGCACTTGGAATAGCAATTTTCTTTTTGCAATGTTTTCTTTTAGCTAAAATATGATGAAGAACTAAAATTCAGGCGCGGAAGCAAATATTTAAATGATTTTTTACAAATATAATGTCAGATTTTACCTATTCTTGATAAATACGCTGTATATTGTAAGCTACATGGGCTGGATTCTAGAATAACTACCACACTTAAAATAACAATTTTATTGTTGCAATGTTTTCTTTTAGCTAAAATATGATGAAGAATTATAAAATTCGGTCGCGGAAGCAAATATTTATATGATTTTTTACAAAAATAAAGTCAGATTTTACCTATTCTTGAAATGAGGTTTGTTCGAACCATCAGTTCTGAGGAGTTCAAGAACTAATGAGCATGCGCATTTTATAAAAACGCGTTCGGACCTAGTAGTTCCCGGATTTCAAATTCTGATAATTGTCTGTTCGGCGTTCGAACATTCACGAATTTCAAGTTCAAATTCTCGTTGAACAGTTCTACCAATTCTTGCTAGATAGCAAGTATTTTAAATTCTGGTCATGCGCAGTGTTAGTTCAAATTGTGTTGGTTAGATATTTGATGTTTGCAGAAGTGTCAGTTGATTTAATCATAATTAATACTTTATATTATTTTAATAAGGTAAGTTTCATTAATATTATCTAACAATATTTATGTTAAATAGTATTTTCTTTTTATTAGAAATGTTTTTCGACGATACATCTTCAAGCTCCTCTGACGAAGAAAGAAATGCTGTTGAAGAGTACATGGTTGAAAGACGACCAAGAAGAAAAAATGAAAATTATGTTGAAAACTGCATCCCCAATTATAGGGAGCATTTTCGAAAAAATCGAGAAATAAATATTGACATATTTATGGTTTATGGGTCATCAGACATCTTCATTCAGAGATGTTGGAGATTTTTTTAATATGTCAATAAGTTCTCTATTTAAAATAATACGGAAAACATCATATTTTATAAGTAGTTTGGCTGAAGAAAATATTAAGTGGCCCAACAACATTGAAAAACAAGAAATTGCAGAATATTTCTCTGCAAATGGATTTCCAGATATAATAGGGGTAATAGATGGTTCCCATATAAAAATTGACAAACCAGCTGAAGGTGCAGATTCTTATATGAATAGGAAACATTATTACTCTATTCAAGTAAGTACTATATACAAATTTATGTTTACTTTATTATTATTTTTTTTAATAGATTCAAGTCGTGTGCGATCACAAACGAAAAATTAGGGACATTTTTATTGGATATCCTGGATCTGTACATGATAGCAGAGTTTTTCGTGTTTCTCCCCTGGCAGAACAACTCCCGGAAAAATGTTGCGATAATTATTTCATACTGGGGGATAGTGGCTATCCATGTACAAGGTTTTTATTAACACCATATAAAGACAGAGGAAACCTCTCAGTGGTCCAACGAAATTACAACAATATTCATTCGCGCAACAGATATTTAATTAAACATTGTTTCGGGATACTGAAGCAAAGATGTAGACAGCTGTATCACATAAAATTGAGAAATATTGCTGCGATATGTCACTTCATACGAAGTTGTTGCGTACTGCATAATATTGCTCTAGAAGACAATATTGAAGATATACAAAACGAAAACGAAAATTTAGAAAATAATAACGTCCCAAATATTCAACAGGATGATGAAGCAAACGATGATAGATATGGGTTAGCTAGAAGAAATTATGTGGCAGAAATGTTATATAACAGAAGATATAATTAATTAATTTGTTCTATAGCTTTATATTTTTTTTTTTAATTTTATATACGTGCAATAAAAATGTGATTTTTTTAAAAATAAAATAAATTCTTTTTATTGAAAAAAAAACAAAAAATAAACTTATGAACTATATATACATATAAAAATAATATAATTCCTTAACAAAATAAAATAAAAATGTACATAAATATAAAAATAAAACATTATTCTTTGGTAAAAAAAAACAAAAAATTACCTTAAGTAGAAAAAGACTTAGCAATTTTCTCTAAATGCATTTTAATTTCTTTTATGTCGCTTATAAATTCTTCTTCCCTCTTGTTTTTTTCTTCAAAATATTTCCTTTTCGTTTTATAATATTCTATTTTTTGGTTTTGTATTTCTTTTATATTATTAATAATTTCTAAAGCTGTTTTCTTTTCCTTTATCTGTCTAGTTCGTTTCCTTTTTCTATTTATTTCACTGATGCTGGGTCGCAACATTGTTGTTTTATTTATATTCGTATCACAGAATCCGTCTACCATTTCTATTTCTACTACATTTTTTTGTTGACTGCCAACATTTGAATTTACTGCTGTTAAACAACTTTGAACTTCTTTTCTCGAAAATCCTTGATTTTCAATTTGGGTACTAAACGTTGTTTCCATTTCTTCATTTAATACTGGAACAATTTCCTTTGTATTTGTTAGTAATACTTGTGGAAATATATTTCTTTTACATTGGAATATTTCTCTCATGTCTTGGAGATATTCAAAAGTTTTTCTACCTCTTCCAGTTTTATTTTGATCATCCACAAACTTTTTGTAGTTTCTTTCAAGGACTTTCCACCGGTTTTCACAATTAGCTGCCGTGTAATTGTACCCACTCCTTTTCATTTCTTTGGAAATTATTTCCCATAAGGCTTTTTTCCGTTTTATTTCATTTGTACCAAGTTTATTTTTGTTAATTTTATAAAAGTCAATGAGTAATTTGGTAGCGTCAGTAGTCCATTCTTTATATTCTTTTTGCGGAGTGTGTGCAGTCATTGTATCTACAAATTTCAAGTGTAATATTTATAATTAATAATATTATTTTATTATATGTTTACCTTCTCTTTGGTCACCCATTATGTTTAGTCCTGAACTCACTTCGAATAAACTTTAATTTTGAGGTTAACTTGCGTACAAAGACCAACTTCATTTGCAAGTATTCTACCGCCAAATTTAAACTAACGTGTGCGTTCGTACTTGTCCCTAGCGAAAACTGTCCGGGATAGTTCTGAATTTGTTTTTCAGTTGTCATGCGCAGAACTCCTAATTCTAGAATTGTTTTGAACTGATGGTTCGAACAAACCAATGGATATTTTTGTTAAAACATTCATATTCTTGCTTTAGGATCTATACTATGGATGGTTTTAAGCATTGGACATGCAAAAGTGCCCAAAACGTGGTACCAATCAGATAATAAACATTCAAATTTCAAGTGTCATTTTAATGAAAACGTTGTATATTAAAAGCTACACGGGCTGGATTCTAGAATACCTGCTACACTTGAAATAGCAATTTTCTTGTTGCAATGTTTTCTTTTAGCTAAAATATGATTAATAATTATAAAATTCAGGCGCGGAAGCAAATATTTATAATTTTTTTTTGCAAAAATTAAGTCAGATTTTACCTATTCTTGATGAATACGTTTTATATTGTAAGCCACATGGACTGGATTCTAGAATACCTACCACAATTGAAATAGCAATTTTTTTGTTGCAATGTTTTCTTTTAGCTAAAATATGATGAAAAATTATAAAATTCGGGCGCGGAAGCAAATATTTATATGATCTTTTACAAAAATAATGTCAGATTTTACTTATTCTTAAAATGGAAATTTTTGTTAAAACATTCATATTCATTCTTTAGGATCTATACTATGGATAATTTTACCATTGGACATGCAAAAGTGACCAAAACGTGGTACAAATCAGATAAAAAACATTCAATTTTCATTCATTTTAATGAATACGTTGTATATTGTTAGCTACATGGGCTGGATTCTAGAATACCTACCACACTTGAAATAGTAATTTTCTTGTTGCAATGTTTTCTTTTAGCTAAAATATGATAAAGAATTAAAAAATTCGGGCGCTGAAGCAAATATTTATATAATTTTTTACAAAAATAAAGTCAGATTTTATCTATTCTTGATAAATACGTTGTATACTCTAAGCTACATGGGCTGGATTCTAGAATACCTACCACACTTGAAATAGCAATTTTCTTGTTGCAATGTTTTCTTTTAGCTACAATATGATGAATAATTCTAAAATACGGGCGCGGAAGCAAATATTTATATGATTTTTTACAAAAATAAAGTCAGATTTTACCTATTCTTGATGAATGCGTTGTATATTTTAAGCTACATGGGCTGGATTCTAGAATACCTACCACACTTAATGTAGCAATTTTCTTGTTGCAATGTTTTCTTTTAGCTAAAATCAGATGAATAATTATAAAATTCGGGCGCGGAAGCAGATATTTATATGATTTTTTACAAAAATAAAGTCAGATTTTACCCATTCTTGATGAATATTTTGTATAATATAAGCTACATGGGCTGGATTCTAGAATACCTACCACACTTGAAATACCAATTTTCTTGTTGCAATGTTTTCTTTTAGCTAAAATATGATGAAGAACTACAAAATTCAGGCGCGAAAGCAAATATTTAGATGATTTTTTACAAAAATGAAGTCAGTATTCATCAAGAAAAGGTATATCTGATCAATCAAATAAATATTTACTTCCGCGCCCGAATTTTATAATTCTTCATCATATTTTAGCTAAAAGAAAACATTGCAACAAGAAAATTGCTATTTCAAGTGTGGTAGGTATTCTAGAATCCAGCCCATGTAGTTTGCAATATACAACGTATTCATCAAGAATAGGTGAAATCTGACATTATTTTTGTAAAAAATCATATAAATATGTGCTTTCGCGCCCGAATTTTATATTTCTTCATCATATTTTAGCTAAACGAAAACATAGCAACAAGAAAATTGCTATTTCAAGTGTGCTAGGTATTCTAGAATCCAGCAAATGTATCCTACAAAATACAACCTATTCATTAAAATGACACCTGAAAATTGAATGCTTATTATCTGATTGGTACTACGATTTGGACACTTTTGCATGTCCAATGCTTAAAACCAACCATAGTATAGATCCTAATGCATGAATATGAATGTTTTATCAAAAATATCCATTTTAATAATATGTAAAATCTGACTTTATTTTTGTAAAATATCATATAAATATTTGCTTCCGCTCCCGAATTTTATAATTCTTTATCATATTTTAGCTAGAAGATAACATTGCAACAAGAAAATTACTATTTCAAGTGTGGTAGGTATTCTAGAATCCAGCCCATGTTACTTACAATATACAACGTATTCATCCTGAAGCATGAATATGAATGTTTTAACATAAATATCCATTTCTAGAATAGGTAAAATCTGACTTTATTTTTGTAAAAAATCATATAAATATTTGCTTCCGCGCCCGAACTGTATAATTCTTTATCATATATTAGCTAAAAGATAACATTGCAACAAGAAAATTGCTATTTTAAGTGTGGTAGGTATTCTAGAATCCAGCCCAAGTAGCTTACAATATACAACGTATTCATCAAGAATATATAAAATCTTACTTAATTTTTGTAAAAAATCATATAAATATTTGCTTCTGCGCCCGAATTTTTAATTCTTTATCATATTTTAGCTAAAAGAAAACATTGCAACAAGAAAATTGCTATTTCAAGTGTGGTAGGTATTCTAGAACCAGCCCATGTTGCTTACAATTTACAACGTATTCATTAAAATGACACCCGAAAATTGAATGTTTATTATCTGATTGGTACCAAGTTTTGGTCATTTTTACATGTCCAATGCTAAAACTATCCATAGTATAGATCCTAAAGCATGAATATTAATGTTTTTACAAAAATATCCATTTCAAGAATAAGTAAAATCTGACTTTATTTTTGGAAAAAGTCATATAAATATTTGCTTTCGGTCCCGAATTTTATAATTCTTCATCATATTTTAGCTAAAAAAACATTGCAACAAGAAAATTGCTATTTTAAGTGTGGTAGGTATTTTAGAATCCAGCCCATGTAGCTTACAATATACAACGTATTCATCAAGAAAAGGTAAAATCTGACTTTATTTTTGTAAAAAATCATATAAATATTTGCTTCCGCGCCCGAATTTTTAAACCTTTATCATATTTTATCTAAAGGAAAACATTGCAACAAGAAAATTTCTATTTCAATTGTGCTATGTATTTTAGAATCCATCCCATGTAGCTTACAATATACAACGTATTCATCAAGAATAGGTGAAATCTGACTTTTTTTTGTAAAAAATCATATAAATCTTTACTTCCGCGCCCGAATTTTTTATTTCTTTATCATATTTTAGCTAAACGAAAACATAGCAACAAGAAAATTGCTATTTCAAGTGTGGTAGGTATTCTAGAATCCAGCCCATGTATCTTAAAAAATACAACCTATTCATTAAAATGACACCCGAAAAATGAATGCTTATTATCTGATTGGTATTACGTTTTGGTCACTTTTGCATGTCCAATGCTTAAAACCATCCATAGTATAGATCCTAAAGCATGAATATGAATGTTTTAACAAAAATATCCATTTTAATAATATATAAAATCTGACTTTATTTTTGTAAAAAATCATATAATATTTGCTTCCTCGCCCGAATTTTATAATTCTTTATCATATTTTAGCTAAAAGAAAACACCACAACAAGAAAATTGCTATTTTAAGTTTGGTAGGTATTCTAGAATCCAGCCCATGTAGCTTACAATATACAACGTATTCATCAAGAATAGGTAAAATCTGACTTTATTTTTGTAAAAAATCATATAGATATTTGCTTCTGCGCCCGAATTTTATAATTCTTCATCACATTTTAGCTAAAAAAACATTGCAACAAGAAAATTGCTATTTTAAGTGTGGTAGGTAATCTAAAATCCAGCCCATATACCTTACAATATACAACGTATTCATCAAGAAAAGGTGAAATCTGACTTTATTTCTGTAAAAATCATATAAATATTTGCTTCCGCGCCCGAATTTTTAATTCTTTATCATATTTTAGCTAAAGGAAAACATTGCAACAAGAAAATTTCTATTTCAAGTGTGGTAGGTATTCTAGAATCCAGCCCATGTAGCTTACAATATACAACGTATTCACCAAGAATAGGTGAAATCTGACTTTTTTTTGTAAAAAATCATATAAATATTTGCTTCCGCGCCCAAATTCTATATTTATTCATCATATTTTAGCTAAACGAAAACATAGCAACAAGAAAATTGCTATTACAAGTGTGGTAGGTATTCTAGAATCCTGCTCATGTATCTTACAAAATACAACCCATTCATTAAAATGACACCCGAAAATTGAATGCTTATTATCTGATTGGTACTACGTTTTGGTCACTTTTGCATGTCCAATGCTTAAAACCATCCATAGTATAGATGCCAAAGCATGAATATGAATGTTTTAACAAAAATATCCATTTTAATAATAGGTAAACTCTGACTTTGTTTTTGTAAAAAATCATATAATATTTGCTTCCTCGCCCAAATTTTATAATTCTTTATCATATTTTAGCTAAAAGAAAACACCGCAACAAGAAAATTGCTATTTCAAGTGTGGAAGGTATTCTAGAATCCAGCCCATGTAGCTTACAACATACAATATTCAGGCTTTAGGTAACAAAATTGATCAATTAGCTTTATTTCTAAATGATTATCCTTTTGACATTATTTGTATTACTGAGCATGGGGTCGATAAAGAATCTTTACAAACAGTTAATTTATATCCTTATAATCAAATCTCATTTGTATGCAGAGAACGAAAAAAGCATGGTGGTGTTGACAATTTTATTACAAATCTACATCCTGAAAAATTTGTAGCCGGTGTTATAGATCCTTGTCTCTCCGATCACTTCGGTCAATATTTCGTTCTTTTAAAGGTTAAAAATTTACAAAATCCAGAAATTAAAAGTGTTAGGATTTTTCTCAGAGAAATATCGAACATTTCAAGTATGCTTTATTTGTAACTGACTTTAATAATGTCTTAACTGATTGGTGTTTGCCAGTTGAAGATCATGCATCATTCTTTTTATTTTTTTCACAGAAACAACGCGTAGTTAAATCAGATCAGCCACCTGTATTTTGGTTTAAAGAAACTGAGAAAGGAATTAAAATCTACTAGTATTTGTTTCAATAGCAATAAAAGTGAACACTTTAAAAAACTATAATAAAACAAAACTTAGAGAATATAGAACGGAAATCCAAATAGCAAAAAAAACAGCATACAGTAATTTTCTTGATACTTCCAACAATATATGTAAAGATAGTTGGCGATTAATAAACTCAGAACGCAATAAGAGCATTTCTAAATCTATGCATCAAAATCTACAAACCGATGACTTTAATGATTACTTTACAACAGTAGCGATCAATATTATTAAAAGCATTATTGATTGTCAGTTTAAAGCAGAAGATATTTTGCTGAGTGTTACCGACCCTCCCAATTGCAATTTTATTCTTCATCCCACTGATGTAGTAGAAGTGTACAATGCAATTAAATCATTGAATAACTCTAACTGTTTGGATTTGTACAATATGAGCAATAATTTTTTAGAAAAGATTATTGACTTTATTGTTGAACCTTTAATTTCATTAATCAATGAATGTTTTAGAAACGGCATTTTTCCAGACTCTTTTAAGGAAACTAAAGTAATACCATTTTTTAAAAAAGGAGAATCTAATAAGGTAGAAAATTACAGACCAATTTCTATAATCCCTACCTTATCTAAAGTGATTGAGTATATTCTAAAAAATAGATTGTTAAACTTTTTTGATGATAATAACATTCTAAATAATAATCAGTTTGGTTTTCGAAATGGACGTTTTACTACTCAAGCTGTTTTCAGTATTATTACACAAGTAATTCAAGATATTGAGAAAGGAAAACGTAGGGCTATCACCTTATGTGACGTTTCTAAAGCGTTTAATTGTGTTTCTCATAAAATCCTCATTCACAAACTTAAATATTACGGTATAAATGGCACAACTTTGGAATTATTAACATCATACTTACAAAATCAGGAACAAGTAGTTATTATTGATAAAGTATCATCAAATTGTCAAACAATACAACCTGGCGTTCCACAAGGTTCGATATTAGAGCCTGTATTTTTTTTAATATATATATATATATATATATATATATATATATATATATATATAAATGATTTTAGTGACTTTATGAGGCCCTGCAATAGTGTGCTCTTCGCTGATGACGCTACACTTATTCAAAATGCTAATGACTGTGAAACATGACTAACTATTAGAGAAGAAAATATTCAGAAAGCTGAAAAATGGTTTTCTGCTAACAATTTACAATTAAATAAATAAAAGCAAATGGTCATCTCCAGTGATAATAATTTAAATACAGATTCTTGTGTTTCGATTCTTGGAATAAAAATTGATCCTTTATTAAATGGCTCGTCACATGTAAAAAATATTAGCAAAAAAATCTCTAGCACTTTATTTTTATTAAGACGATTGAAAAGTCTTATTAGTTGTGAATCTTTAAAAATGGTATATTTTTCATTGTTTCATTCCGTGATAATTTATGGAATCCTAATATGGGGACATACTTAATATTCACTTGAAATTTTTAGATTACAAAAGACGGCCATTAGAATATTATCAGATTTAGGGTTTAGAGATCATTGTCGTCAAGCCTTTATTGATTTGTAAATAATGCCACTACTATAACATTATATGTACTATACATTAATAGAAATTAATGCTACAAAATCCAATATTTTAACAAATGGTGATTTTCACTCATATAATACAAGATCTGCTAATTTATTGAGGAAACCTTGTCATAAATTTCAAAAATCTATAAATCAGAGATTAAATTTCGACCTTTATAATAAGCTTCCGGAAAACATTAAGACAATGGAATCAAAAATATTTAAAAAAACAGTGAAATTATTTATTTTGAAATACTGCTTCTATTCTTTAGATGAATTTTTATCTTACAATTCAATGAACTTTGAATATTGACAGGAAGTATACAAGTTTAATGTTTATTATCTGATTGGTACCACGTTTTGGTCACTTTTGCATGTCCAATGCTAAAATTATCCATAGTATAGATCCTAAAGTATGAATATGATTGTTTTAACAAAAAAATCCATTTCAATAATAGGTAAAATCTGACTTTATTTTTGTAAAATATAATATAAATATTTGCTTCCGCGCCCGAATTCAATAATTCTTTATCATAGTTTAGCTAAAAGATAACATTGCAACAAGAAAATTGCTATTTCAAGTGTGGTAGGTATTCTACAATCCAGCCCATGTAGCTTACAATATACAACATATTCATCAAGAATAGGAAAATCTGACTTTATTTTTGTAAAAAATCATATAAATATTTGCGTCTGCGCCCGAATTTTATAATTCTTTAACATATTTCAGCTAAAAGAAATCATTGCAACTAGAAACTTGCTATTTCAAGTGTGGAAGTTACTTTAGAATCCAGCCCATGTAGCTTACAACATACAACTTATTCATTAAAATGACACCCGAAAATTGAATGTTTATTATCTGATTGGTACCACGTTTTGGTCACTTTTGCATGTCCAATGCTAAAGTTATCCATAGTATAGATGCTAAAGCAAGAATATGAAGGTTTTAACATAAATATCCATTTCAAGAACAGGTAAAATCTGACTTTATTTTTGTAAAAAATCATATAAATATTTGCTTCCGCGCCCGAACTGTATAATTCTTTATCATATTTTAGCTAAAAAAAAACATTGCTACAAGAAAATTGCTATTTCAAGTGTGGTAGGTATCCTAGAATCCAGCCCATGTAGCTTTCAATATACAACGTATTCATCAAGAAAAGGTAAAATCTGACTTTATTTTTGTAAAAAATCATATAAACATTTGCTTCTGCGCACGAATTTTATAATTTTTCATCATATTTTAGCTAAAAGAAAACATTGCAACAAGAAAATTACTATTTCAAGTGTGGTAGGTATTCTAGAATCCAGCCCATGTAGCTTACAATATTCAACGTATTCATTAAAATGACACTCGAAAATTGAATGTTTATTATCTCTTTGGTACCACGTTTTGGTCACTTTTGCATGTTCAATGCTTAAAACCTTCCATAGTATAGATCCTATTGCATGATTATGAATGTTTTAACAAAAAATATCCATTTCAAGAATAGGTAAAATCGGACATTATTTTTGTAAAAAATCATATAAATATTTACTTCCGCGGTCGAATTTTATAATTCTTCATCATATTTTAGCTAAAAGAAAACATTGCTACAAGAAAATTACTATTTCAAGTGTGGTAAGTATTCTAGAATCCAACCCATATAGCTTACAATATACAACGTATTCATCAAAAGTAGGTAAAATTTTAATTTATTTTTCAAAAAATCATATAAATATTTGCTTCCACTCCCGAATTTTATAATTTTTCATAATACTTTAGCTAAAAGAAAACATTGCAACAAGAAAATTGCTATTTCAAGTGTGGTAGGTATTCTAGAATTAAGCCCATGTATCTTTCCATATACAACGTATTCATTAAAGTGACACTAGAAAATTTAATGTTTATTATCTGATTGGTACCACCTTTTGGTCACTTTTGCATGTGTAATGCTAAAATTTTTCATAGTATAGATCCTAAAGCATGAATAAGAATGTTTTAACAAAAATATCCATTTCAAGAATAGTTAAAATCTGACTTTTATTTTGTAAAAATCATATAAATATTTGCTTCCGCGCCCGAATTTTATAATTTTTCATCATATTTTAGCTAAAAGAAAACATTTCAACAAGAAAATTTCTGTTTCAAGTGTGGTAGGTATTCTAGAATCCAGCCCAAGTAGTTAATAATATACAACGTATTCATTCAAATGACACCCGAAAATTAAATGTTTATTTTGTGATTGGTACCACGTATTAGTCACTCTTGCATGTCCAATGCTTACAACAATCCATAGTATAGATCCTAAAGAATGAATATGAATGTTTTAACAAAAATATCCATTTCAAGAATAGTTAAACTCTGACATTATTTTTGTAAAAAATCATATAAATATTTGCTTCCGCGCCCGAATTTTATAATTCTTTATCATATTTTAGCTAAAAGAAAATATTGCAATAAGAAAATTGCTATTTCAAGTGTGGTGGGTTTTCTATAATCCAGCCCATGTAGCTTACAACATACAACGTATTCATCAAGAATAGGTAAAATCTGACTTTACTTTTGTAAAAAATCATATAAATATTTGCTTCCGCGCCCGAATTTTGTAATTCTTCATCATATTTAACTAAAAGGAAACATTGCAACAAGAAATTTGCTATTTCAAGTGTGGTAGGTATTCTAGAATCCAGCCCATGTAGCTTACAATATACAACATATTCATGTAAATGACACATGAAAATAGAATGTTTATTATCTGATTGGTACCACGTGTGGTAGGTGTTCTAGAAACCAGCCCATGTAGCTTACAATATACAACGTATTCATTAAGAAAAGGTAAAATCTGACTTTATTTTTGTAAAAAATCATATAAATATTTGCTTTCGCGCCCGAATTTTATAATTTTTCATCATATTTTAGCTAAAGGAAAACACTGCAACAAGAAAATTGCTATTTCAAGTGTGGTAGGTATTCCAGAATCCAGCCCATGTAGCTTACAATATACAACTCATTCATTAAGAAAAGGTAAAATCTGACTTTATTTTTGTAAAAAATCATATAAATATTTGTCTCCACGCCCGAATTTTATAATTCTTCATCATATTTTAGCTAAAAGAAAACATTGCAACAAGAAAATTGCTATTTTAAGTGTGGTAGGTATTGTAGAATCCAGCCTATGTAGCTTACAATATACAATGTATTCATCAAAAATAGGGTAAATCTGACTGTATTTTTGTAAAAAATCATATAAATATTTGCCTCCGCGCCCGAATTTTATAATTTGTCATCATATTTTAGCTAAAAGAAACCATAGCAACAAGAAAATTGCTATTTTAAGTGTTTAGGTATTCTAGAATCCAGCCCATGTAGCTTACAATATGCAACGTCTTCATTAAAAGACTCCCGAAAATTGAATATTTATTATCTGATTGGTACTATGTTTAGGTTACTTTTGCATGTCCAATGCTAAAATTATCCATGGTACAGATCCTAAAGCATGAATATGAATGTTTTAACAAAAATTTCCATTTCAAGTATAGGTAAAATCTGACTTTAGTTTTGTAAAAAATCATATAAATATTTGCTTCCGCGCCCGAATTTTATAATTCTTTATCATATTTTAGCTAAAAGAAAATATTGCAATAAGAAAATTGCTATTTCAAGTGTGGTGGGTTTTCTATAATCCAGCCCATGTAGCTTACAACATACAACGTATTCATCAAGAATAGGTAAAATCTGACTTTACTTTTGTAAAAAATCATATAAATATTTGCTTCCGCGCCCGAATTTTGTAATTCTTCATCATATTTAACTAAAAGGAAACATTGCAACAAGAAATTTGCTATTTTAAGTGTGGTAGGTATTCTAGAATCCAGCCCATGTAGCTTACAATATACAACATATTCATGTAAATGACACATGAAAATAGAATGTTTATTATCTTATTGGTACCACGTGTGGTAGGTGTTCTAGAAACCAGCCCATGTAGCTTACAATATACAACGTATTCATTAAGAAAAGGTAAAATCTGACTTTATTTTTGTAAAAAATCATATAAATATTTGCTTTCGCGCCCGAATTTTATAATTTTTCATCATATTTTAGCTAAAGGAAAACACTGCAACAAGAAAATTGCTATTTCAAGTGTGATAGGTATTCCAGAATCCAGCCCATGTAGCTTACAATATACAACTTATTCATTAAGAAAAGGTAAAATCTGACTTTATTTTTGTAAAAAATCATATAAATATTTGTCTCCACGCCCGAATTTTATAATTCTTCATCATATTTTAGCTAAAAGAAAACATTGCAACAAGAAAATTGCTATTTTAAGTGTGGTAGGTATTGTAGAATCCAGCCTATGTAGCTTACAATATACAATGTATTCATCAAAAATAGGTTAAATCTGACTGTATTTTTGTAAAAAATCATATAAATATTTGCCTCCGCTCCCGAATTTTATAATTTGTCATCATATTTTAGCTAAAAGAAACCATAGCAACAAGAAAATTGCTATTTTAAGTGTTTAGGTATTCTAGAATCCAGCCCATGTAGCTTACAATATGCAACGTCTTCATTAAAAGACTCCCGAAAATTGAATATTTATTATCTGATTGGTACTACGTTTAGGTTACTTTTGCATGTCCAATGCTAAAATTATCCATGGTACAGATCCTAAAGCATGAATATGAATGTTTTAACAAAAATTTCCATTTCAAGTATAGGTAAAATCTGACTTTATTTTTGTAAAAAATCATATAAATATTTGCTTCCGAGTTCGAATTTTATAATTCTTCATCATAGTTTAGCTAAAAGAAAACATTGCAACAAGAAAATTGCTATTTCAAGTGTGGTAGGTATTCTAGAATCCAGCCCATGTAGCTTACAATATACAACGTATTTATCTAGAAAAGGTAAAATCTGACTTTATTTTTGTAAAAAATCATATAAATATTTACTTCCGCGTTCGAATTTTATAATTCCTTATCATAGTTTAGCTAAAAGAAAACATTGCAACAAGAAAATTGCTATTTCAAGTGTGGTAGGTATTCTGGAATCCAGCCCATGTAGCTTACAATATACAACACATTCATGTAAATATATGTGGTGGCTTGACACCTCTAAGAGGTTACGCCGCTTCTTTGAAGCTTTCTAGATCCTTTATTTTGTGGGGGGATCAGTCCTCATTTCATATAGTTTTTCTTTTTAGATTTTCTTGCAGATGTTCTTCCATTCTATCCTATTCCTGGTCTTTTCCTGCCAATTTTTAATTCCTATGTTTCGTAAATCTTCTAATACTTCTTGTTTCCACTTCGATCTGGGGCGACCGCGTCTTCTCTTCCCCGCTGGTTCCCATTTCATAATTGTTTTTATTATATCTGTTTCTGCTGCTCTCTCTATGTGTCCTAACCACTTAGCTCTCTGTTGTTTAATTTTTCTGACTATGTCTTCTCCCTGTAACTCTTCTTCTATTTCGCTGTTCATTCTTATCCTGTACTCATTTTCTTCTATTTTAACGGGTCCTAAAATTACTCGCATTATTTTTCTTTCCATGATTCTGAGTTCTTCTTCATCTTTTTTTGTCATCGTCATTGTTTCTGCGGCATACAATACAATGGGTCTTATTATTGTTTTATATATTCTTACTTTGGTTGTTTTTGTAAGACTTTTGTTTGTTAACAATTTTTTATTTGCGTGGAAGGCTCTGTTT
This sequence comes from Stenolophus ochropezus, assembly GCA_035578165.1. Taxonomy (NCBI): domain Eukaryota; kingdom Metazoa; phylum Arthropoda; class Insecta; order Coleoptera; family Carabidae; genus Stenolophus; species Stenolophus ochropezus. The sequence goes on from JAQOWZ010000058.1 coordinate 50,780, forward strand.
GCTGTTATTATTTTTTCTTGAATTTCTGCTTCTCTTTCTCCTTCACTTGTAATTGTACAACCCAAATATTTAAACTTATTTACTTCTTCAAAAGAATAGTCACCTATTTTAATTCTTCTATTTCCTGTTTTTTTTCCGATGCGCATTATTTTTGTTTTACTTTCATTTTTTTGTAGGCCCATTTTGTCTCCTTCTGTTACTATTTCTTTTACCATTTCATTCATAATTCTCCTATTTTTCGTTATAATTTCTAAGTCGTCCGCATACGCAATTATTTGTCCTCCTCGGGTTCTTAGTGTTCCTTTATTAATATTTCTTAGGACGTGTTCTAGTGCCAGGTTAAATAAAGTTGCTGACAGTGCATCTCCCTGCCTTACTCCCTTGTTTGTCATAAATTCTTCTGTTTCCCCTTTTTGGGTTCTAACACTAGTGGTTGTTGCTTCTAACGTCATTATTACCAGTCTCCTTAGTTTTGATTCTATTCCAAGTTCTTTTAAGGCTGTTATAAGCTTTTCTCTTTTGATAGAATCAAAGGCTTGCCGGAAGTCGATGAAGAGGATTTCTATGTCAATTTGATGTTCATAGGTTTTTTCTATTACTTGTTTTAGCGTATGAATGGCGTCCGTTGTCGATCTGCCTTTAACGAAACCACATTGATGTTGTCCTATTATATTTTTCGTTACTTTTGTTAATCTTTTCTGTATTAATGTTGATGTTAGTTTATAAGCTGTATTTAGTAATGATATTCCTCTATAATTTTGTGTTTGTTGCTGATCGCCTTTTTTGTGTATTGTTACTATTTGTCCGGACTGCCATTCTGTTGGTATTTTTTCTTCTCTCCACACTTGACTAATAATGTTATATATTTCTTCATGCAACCTATCTCCCCCATACTTTATTAATTCTATATTAATTCCATCTTTCCCTGGATACTTTCCATTGCGACAGTTTTTTATTATTTCTTTGACCTCTTCTAGTGTTGGTTCTTCTGTTGCATCTTCATCTGATTCACTTTCATCTCTTATTTTTTCCTCTTGTGTTGGGTCTGATAATATAGTTTTAAAATATTCCATCCACACTTGTTTGTACTGTTGTTCATTTTCTGTTATTCTTCCATTTTTATCTTTTATACCATAAGCTTTATTTTTATAAGTTCTGTTTTGTTCATTTATTTTTTGATAAAATTGTTTAGAGTTTCTGTTCTTCCTGTCGTTTTCAATCTCTTCCATTTTTCTGTCTATTTACTCTCTCTTTGTTTTTCTTATGGTCTTGTTACATAGTTTTCTAATTTCCTCATATTTCTCTCTATCTGTAGTTTTGTTTATGTGGATCCATTTAAGCCTGGCTAAGTTTTTCTCTTTTACTATTTCATAACATTCTATGTTAAACCAATCCTTTTTATTTTTTCTTCTTTCATTATTTATACATTTTTTTGCGGTTTTATTAATACAATCTTTTACGTTGGTCCACTTAATCTCTACGCTATTTTCCTTATTATTATGTCTTTGTAGTTCATATTCCATCTCTTCTACATATTGTTCTTTTATAATTTCGTTATTGAAATTTTCAACACACCATTTATCTACTTTGTACTTATATCTGCCATGTATTTTTATTTTTTGTTTTAAAGTTGCAGTAACCATGAAGTGATCGGAGTCGGCACACGCCCCTCTATACGTTCTTACATCAGTAATGGATGATTGTTTCCTTTTTGATATTAGTATATGATCGATTTGTGTTTGTATTTCCTGGTTCGGTGCTGTCCATGTTATTTTATGTAACTTCTTGTGTTTGTGTTTGGTACTACTAATTATCATATTTGTTCTTGTCGCTAATCTACAAAGCCTTTGTCCATTATTGTTAGTTTTTTCATGTATTGTGTACTTTCCTGCTACTTGTTGGATGTAGTCTTCCTTGCCTATTTGCGCATTTAGATCCCCTAACACTACTAATGTATCTTCTTTTGGTATCTTCTCAATTTCATTTTCTAATGTATCGTAAAATTTATCTTTGTCTTCAGTGCTTGCATTTGCAGTCGGTGCGTAAACATTTAGTAGCGATAGTTTAAGCGGTGATGTTTTTATTCTTATGTATGCCATTCTTTCATTTATCGGTCTGAATTCTATTATTTTTTCTCTCAAATTTCCTAATACTATAAATGCGACCCCGTGTTGCCCTTGCTTTTCATCCCCAGAATATAGTAGCGTGAAGTTATCTTTTTCAATAGTCCCATTCCCACTCCATCTAGTTTCTTGAAGCGCCGCTACATTTATCTTATACCTTGCTAATTCTAATCCAATTTCATGCATTTTCCCTGGTCTTAACATAGTTCTAACATTCCAAGTACTAACCCTCAAATCAAATCTCTTATTTCTATTTTTTGTTTCCCGAAAATGCTTCCCAGACTTATTTCTAATTATTTTACTTTCAGAGGTTCGTTTTACCTCCATTTCACTTATTCGTTTTTTGAATTTTCTGTCTTTGTTGTTTCCTTGATTACGACTCCGTTTTCCTGTTTATCCCATATGTACATTTCTTCGTTTATAATTATCTTTTGGTAGCCGATTTTCACCTTTTTTCCTTTTTCCCTTTCTACTTTTGCGATGCTTCTAATTTCCCTCTGTATTTTCCTTTCTTCCCACGTTAAATCATTATCTATGTATATTCTGGTATCTCTTAGCTTATGTTTCGCCATCAATATATTTTGTTTTTCTTCCCAGTTTATCATCTCTATTACTACCAGTTCATTTTTATTTCCCTTGTTACGTGTATACATGTTATTAAATTTTAAGTCAATACCTAATTTCTCTTTGAATATTTTTATTATTTGTTCATCTGGCTTATGTCCACAGTTTACTCCTTTTATGATTAAATTGTTTTTCTTCTTTTGTTTTTCTTCTGTCTCTGCTTTGTTCTCTAATATCGCTATTCGATTTAATAAATCTTTCCTTTCATTTTCCCATTTTATTTCTTTCTTTTGCATCTCCGTTTTTATATCTCTAACCTCTTTTTTTAGTTCTTCCATATTTTCCATATTTTTATCCATCTTTCTCATCATTTCTCTCATCATATCCATTAGATCATCCATTTTATGTTCTTGCTCTTCAGCTTCTCCCACAATTTTTTTATTTTCAGCAATATTTTCCGGTTTTTTACTTTGTTCTTATGTTCTGGTGATCTTAAAACTTTTTTGCTTTTATTAAAAACTTTCATGTACTCTGTCTCTTCACTTCCCCTTTGTCTTTTATTCATTCCCCTCAATTAAATTAAATAAATGAAAAGAAAAAATTAAAATTAACTACGCCACTGGGATTTCTACGGCACTGGAGAACGCGTCACGCTTGCGCTGTAATGCCTGTCTGAAATTTCGCGCACCACGTTAGCCAAGCAGCAAGTTTCTTAACCTTAGTGTTCACAATGTTTATCCAATTGTATTTATTTTAAATTTGAGTTGTCTGCAAAGTCTCTTTCAAGTTTTCATTGCACTATGGTTTAGCCCACTCATTTAAAGCACCCGCGCACCACGTTAGCCAAGCAGCATGTTTCTTTTAACCTAAGTATTCACAGTGTTTTTTAATTATTCCGATTAATAGATTTAGTTTTCACAAAAATGGAGCAATAAAACCGGAACAAAAACATATAACACTTATCACGGCACCTATTACACGTAATCACACTAAAATTTGAAGTATGATGCACTTTGTAGCACAATTTAGAACAAAGTCATGCGGAGCGATGTTTCGCACGTCTTACCTTTCAATACTTTTTTATAATTCATGTAAATGACACATGAAAATAGAATGTTTATTATCTGATTGGTACCACGTTTTGGGCACTTTTGCATGAATATGAATGTTTTAACAAAAATATCCATTTCAAGAATAGGTAAAATCTGACATTATTTTTGTAAAAAATCATATAAATATTTGTTTTCGCGCCCAAATATTATAATTCTTCATCATATTTTAGCTAAAAGAAAACAATGCAACAAGAAAATTGCTATTTCAAGTGTGGTAGTTATTCTAGAATCCAGCCCATGTAGCTTACAATATACAACGTATTCATCAAGAGTAGGTAAAGTCTCACTTTATTTTTGTAAAAAGTTATATACATATTTGTTTCCGGGCCTGAATTTTTAAATTCTTCATCATATTTTAGCTAAAAGAATACATTGCAACAAGAAAATTGCTATTTCAAGTGTGGTAGGTATTCTAGAATTCAGCACATGTAGCTTACAATATAAAACGTATTCATTAAAATGACACCCGAAAAATGAATGTTTATTATCTGATTGGTACTACGTTTTAGTCACTTTTGCATGTCCATTGCTTAAAACCGTCCATAGTATAAATCTTAAAGCATGAATATGAATGTTTTAACAAAAATATCCATTTCAAAAATAGGTAAAATCTGACTTTATTTTTGTAGAAAATCATAAAAATATTTGCTTCCGCGCTCGAATTTTATAATTCTTCATTATATTTTAGCTAAAAGAAAACATTGCAACAAAAAAATAGCTATTTCAAGTGTGGTAGGTATTGTAGAATCCAGCTCATGTAGCTTACAATATACAACGTATTCATCAAGAATAGGTAAAATCTTAATTTATTTTTGTAAAAAATCATATAAATATTAGCTTCCGCGCCCGAATTTTATAATTCTTTATCACATTTTAGCTAAAAAGAAAAATTGCAACAAGAAAATTGCTATTTCAAGTGTGGTAGGTATTGTAGAATTCAGCACATGTAGCTTACAATATAAAACATATTCATTTAAATGACACCCGAAAAATGAATGTTTATTATCTGATTGGTACCACCTTTTAGTCTCTTTTGCATGTCCAATGCTTAAAACCATCCATAGTATAGATCCTAAAGCATGAATATGAATGTTTTAACAAAAATACCCATTTAAAGAATAGGTAAAATATTACAATATTTTTGTAAAGAATCATATAAATATTTGCTTCCGCGCCCGAATTTTATAGCTCTTCATCATATTTTAGCTAAAAGTAAAAATTGCAACAAGAATATTACTATTTCAAGTGTGGTAGGTTTTCTAAAATCCAGCCCATGTAGCTTACAATATCCAACGTATTCATCAAGAATAGGTAAAATCTGACTTTATTTTTGTAAAAAATCTTATAAATATTTGCTTCCGCGCCCGAATTTTATAATTTTTCATCATATTTTAGCTAAAAGAAATCATTGCAACAAGAAAATTGCTAATTTCAAATGTGGTGCGTATTCTAGAATACAGCCCATGTAGCTTACAATATACAACGTATTCATTAAAATGACACACAAAAATTGAATGTTTACTATCTGATTGGTACCACGTTTTGGTCACTTTTGCATGTCCAATGCTTAAAACCATCCATTGTATAGATCCTAAAGCATGAATATGAATGTTTTAACAAAAATATCCATTTGAAGAATAGGTAAAATCTGACTTTATTTTTGTAAAGAAACATATAAATATTTGCTTCCGCGCCCGAATTTAATAATTCTTTATCATATTTTAGCTGAAAGAAAACATTGTAACAAGAAAATAGCTATTTCAAGTGTAGTAGGTATTCTAGAATCCAGCTCATGTAGCTTACAATATACAACGTATTCATCAAGAATAGGTAAAATCTTAATTTATTTTGTAAAAAATCATATAAATATTAGCTTCCGCTTCCGAATTTTATAATTCTTTATCATATTTTAGCTAAATGAAAACAATGCAACAAGAAAATTGCTATTTCAAATGTGGTAGGTATTCTAGAATCCAGCCCATGAAGCTTAAAATATACAACTTAGTCAGTAAAATGACACCCGAAAATTGAATGTTTATTACCTGATTTCTAGCACGTTTTGGTCACTTTTGCATGTCCAGTGCTAAAATTATCTATAGTATAGATCCTAAAGCATGAATATGAATGTTGTAACAAAAATATCCATTTCAAAAATAGGTAAAATCTGACTTTTTTTGTAAAAAATCATATAAATATTAGTTTCCGCGCCCGAATTTTATAATTCTTCACCATATTTTAGCTAAAAGAGAACATTGCAACAAGATAATTGCTATTTCAAGTGTGGTAGGTATTCCAGAATCCAGCCCATGTAGCTTACAATATACAACGTATTCATCAAGAATAGGTAAAATCAGACTTTATTATTGTAAAAACTCATATAAATATTTGCTTCCGCGCCCCAATTTTATAATTTTTTATCATATTTTTGCTAAAAAAAAACATAGCAACAAGAAAATTGCAATTTCAAGTGTGGTAAGTATTCTAGAATCCAGCCCACGTAGCTTACAATATACAACGTATTCGTTAAAATGACACCTGAAAATTGAATGTTTATTATCTGATTGGTACCACGTTTTGGACACATTTGCATGTCTAATGTTTAAAACCTTCCATTGTATAGATCCTAAAGCATGAATATGTATGTTTCAACAAAAATATCCATTTCAAGAATAGGGAAAATCTGACTTCATATTTCTAAAAAACTATATAAATATTTTCTTCCGCGCCCGAATTTTATAATTCTTCATCATATTTTAGCTAAAGGAAAACATCGCTACAAGAAAATTGCTATTTCAAGTGTGGTAGGTATTCTAGAATCCAGCCCATGTAGCTTACAATATACAACGTATTCATAAAGAATAGGTAAAATCTGTTTTTTTGTACAAAATTATATAAATATTTGCTTCCGCGCCCGAATTTTATAATTCTTTATCATATTTTAGCTAAAAGAAAACATTGCAACAAGAAAATTGCTATTTCAAGTGTGGTAGGTATTCTAGAATCCGGCCCGTGTAGCTTACAATATACAATTTATTCATTAAAATGACACCCGAAAATTGAATGTTTATTATCTGATTGGTACCACGTTTTGGCCACTTTTGCATGTCCCATGCTTAAAACCAACTATAGTGGGGCCGGTAAAAAAGTCGATATATCGATATAAGTCGACTATTTAAAAAAGTCGATCTATCAACTTTAAAAAAATATAATATCGATTAATTGAATTTAGACTTTTGATATTTTCGGCTTTTTTATCGTCGACTTATTAAATTTGTTAGATTTTCGACTTTTTCTACTTTTTAATCGTCAACTTTTTTGACTTCTCAATTTATTAGACTTTCGACTTTTAGATTTCAACTTCGATTTACCTGCTCCTTAAAATCTTTTCTAATTATTTTGACTCAAACTATTAGAATGTTAGAGTTTGCTTAGAGTATTTTCAATCTACTCTCATTACTGATAATTTTTTTATCCATTTTTTTATATTTACGTACAAACAATAATGAATATTCATTTTCATGATAACAAAATTAGAAGAATAAATTACTAATTGCAATAATGAATAAGTATATAAGGAAAATAAGACCCTTTAGATACACTACAACTACAATATTGTAATTTTACCCCATATCTGTACAAGTACACGTATTTATTGCGGTCTACAATTTCTAAGACTTTCGATATTTTCGAATTTTATATCGGCGACTTTTTCAATTTATTAGACTTTCGACTTTGTATATTTCGTAGACATTCAATATTTTCGACTTTTTAATCGTCGACTTTTTCGAATTTTCAATTTATTAGACTTTCGACTTTTAGATTTCAACTTACCTGCTACTTTAAAATCTTTTCTAAATATTTTGACTCAAACAATGTGAATGTAATATGAGATATTCGCAAAAGCCTACTTGATTGCAATTTTAAACACCTGTTAATTTTTTTTTAAACAATATATATCTGGAACTAATGATCGGATTTGAAAAATAAAAAACTGTTGGATAGAGAATTGAAAGGCCTTTCGAGCTGTGTCATGTTTGACACCCTTTTCCATTTAAAATTTTTGAAGTGCAGTCCACCCCCATTTTAGGGTTGAAGTTAAGCCATACGTGTTCGAGCATATTTTGCAAAATAAATGTTAAGTGGCCAAAAAGTTCGCTAAAAATTTTCACTGGCCCACTCTGTATAAGTAAATAAATTTAGTGTTAAGAACAGTACATTTTTTATGATCTTGAAATAAAATTATTCACACTGAAATATTATTCATAGGTACAAAAAGCTATATTTTCAATTGTTTCATTTCCTTCAACTGTATCGGCCGACACTCGACTTGTCTGACTTAAATATTTCGACTTTTTCCACTTTTCAACTTTATCAACTTTTCAACTTTTTCGACTTTTCAATATTTTCGACTTTTATAAATAGTTGATGTTTTCGAATAGTCGATTAAAATCTATTTTTCAAAAAGTCGAAAATCGACATTCTGTTTCCAAAGTCTGCCAGCCCTAATCCATAGTATAGATCCTAAAGCATGAATATGAATGTTTTAACAAAAACATCCATTTCAAGAATAAGTAAAATCTGACGTAATTTTTTTAAAAAGTCATATAAATATTTGCTTCCGCGCCCGAATTTTATAAATCTTCATCATATTTTAGCTAAAAGAAAATATTGCAACAAAAAATTGCTATTTCAAGTGTGGTAGGTAATCCAGAATCCAGCCCACGTAGCTTAAAATATACAAAGTATTCAGTAAAATGACAACCGAAAAATGAATGCTTATTATCTAATTTGTACCACGTATTGGTCACTAGTGCATGTCTAATGCTTAACACCATCCATAGTATAGATCCTAAAGCATGAATATGAATGTTTTAACAAAAATATCCATTTCAAGAATATGTAAAATCTGACTTTAGTTTTGTAAAAAATCATATCAATATTAGCTTCCGCGCCCGAATTTTATAATTCTTCACCATATTTTAGCTAAAAAAAACATTGATAGAAGAAAATTGCTATTTTAAGTGTGGTAGATATTCTAGAATCCAACACATGTCGCATACAATATACAACGTATTCATCAAGAATAGGTAAAATCTGAATTTATTTTTGCAAAAAATTATATAAATATTTGCTTCCGCGCCCGACTTTTATAATTCTTCATCATATTTTAGCTAAAAGAAAACATTGCAACAAGAAAACTGCTATTTCAAGTGAGGTAGGTTTTCTAGAATCCAGCCCATGTAGCTTACATTATACAACGTATTCATCAAGAATAGGTAAAATCTGACTTTATTTTTGTAAAAAACCATATAAATGTTTGCTTCCGCGACCGAATTTTATAACTCTTCATCATATTTTAGCTAAAAGAAAACATTGCAACAAGAAAATTGCTATTTCAAGTGTGGTTGGTATTCTAGAATTCAGCCCATGTAGCTTACAATATACAAAGTATTCATTAAAATGACACCCGAAAATTGAATGTTTGTTATCTGATTGGTACCACGTTTTGGTCACTTTTGCAAGTCCAATGCTTAAAACCATTCACAGTATAGATCCTAAAGCGTGAATATGAATATTTTAACAAAAATATCCATTTCAAGAATAGGTAAAATCTGACTTTATTTTTGTAAAAAATCATATAAATATTTTCATGCGCAACCAAATTTTATAATTCTTCATCATATTTTAGCAACAAGAAAACATTGCAACAAGAAAATTGCAATATCAAGTGTGGTATTTATTCTAGAATCCAGCCCATGTAGCTTACAATATACAACGTATTCATCAAGAAAAGGTAAACGCTGACTTTATTTTTGTAAAAAATCATATAAATATTTACTTCCGCGCCTGAATTACATAATTTTTCATCATATTTTAGCTGAAAGAAAACATTGCAACAAGAAAATTACTATTTCAAGTGTGGTAGGTATTCTAGAATCCAGCCCATGTAGCTTACAATATACAACGTATTCATTAAAATGACACCCGAAAATTGAATATTTATTATCTGATTGGTACCAAGTTTTGGTCATTTTTGCATGTCCAATGCTTAAAACCATCCATAGTATAGATCCTAAAGCATGAATATGAATGTTTTCACAAAAATATCCATTTCAAGAATAGGTAAAATCTGACAATATTGATGTAAAAGATCATATAAATATTTGCTTCCGCGCCCGAATTTTATAATTCTTTTTCATATTTTAGCTAAAAGAAAACAATGCAACAAGAAAATTGCTATTTCAAGTGTGGTAGGTATTCATGAATCTAGCCCATGTAGCTTACAATATACAACGTATTCATTGAATGACACCCGAAAATTGAATGTTTATTATCTGATTGGTACCACGTATTGGTCACTTTTGCATGTCTAATGCTAAAATTATCAATAGTATGGATCTTAAAATATTAATATGAATGTTTTAACAAAAATATCCATTTCAAGAATAGGTAATATCTGACTTTATTTTTGTAAAAAATCATATAAATATTTGCTTCCGCGCCCGAATTTTATAATTCTTCATCATATTTTAGCTAAAAGAAAACATTGCAACAAGAAAATTGCTATTTCAAGTGTGGTAGGTATTCTAGAATTCAGCCCATGTAGCTTACAATATACAAAGTATTCATTAAAATGACACCCGAAAATTGAATGTCCATTATCTGATTGGTACCACGTTTTGGTCACTTTTGCAAGTCCAATGCTTAAAACCATTCACAGTATAGATCCTAAAGCGTGAATATGAATATTTTAACAAAAATATCCATTTCAAGAATAGGTAAAATCTGACTTTATTTTTGTAAAAAATCATATAAATATTGTCTTCCGCAACCGAATTTTATAATTCTTTATCATATTTTAGCAACAAGAAAACATTGCAACAAGAAAATTGCAATATCAAGTGTGGTATTTATTTTGGAATCCAGATAATGTAGCTTACAATATACAACGTATTCATCAAGAAAAGGTAAACGCTGACTTTATTTTTGTAAAAAATTATATAAATATTTACTTCCGCGCCTGAATTACATAATTTTTCATCATATTTTAGCTGAAAGAAAACATTGCAACAAGAAAATTACTATTTCAAGTGTGGTAGGTATTCTAGAATCCAGCCCATGTAGCTTACAATATACAACGTATTCATTAAAATGACACCCGAAAATTGAATATTTATTATCTGATTGGTACCAAGTTTTGGTCATTTTTGCATGTCCAATGCTTAAAACCATCCATAGTATAGATCCTAAAGCATGAATATGAATGTTTTCACAAAAATATCCATTTCAAGAATAGGTAAAATCTGACAATATTGATGTAAAAGATCATATAAATATTTGCTTCCGCGCCCGAATTTTATAATTCTTTTTCATATTTTAGCTAAAAGAAAACAATGCAACAAGAAAATTGCTATTTCAAGTGTGGTAGGTATTCATGAATCTAGCCCATGTAGCTTACAATATACAACGTATTCATTGAATGACACCCGAAAATTGAATGTTTATTATCTGATTGGTACCACGTATTGGTCACTTTTGCATGTCTAATGCTAAAATTATCAATAGTATGGATCTTAAAATATTAATATGAATGTTTTAACAAAAATATCCATTTCAAGAATAGGTAATATCTGACTTTATTTTTGTAAAAAATCATATAAATATTTGCTTCCGCGCCCGAATTTTATAATTCTTCATCATATTTTAGCTAAAAGAAAACATTGCAACAAGAAAATTGCTATTTCAAGTGTGGTAGGTATTCTAGAATTCAGCCCATGTAGCTTACAATATACAAAGTATTCATTAAAATGACACCCGAAAATTGAATGTCCATTATCTGATTGGTACCACGTTTTGGTCACTTTTGCAAGTCCAATGCTTAAAACCATTCACAGTATAGATCCTAAAGCGTGAATATGAATATTTTAACAAAAATATCCATTTCAAGAATAGGTAAAATCTGACTTTATTTTTGTAAAAAATCATATAAATATTGTCTTCCGCAACCGAATTTTATAATTCTTTATCATATTTTAGCAACAAGAAAACATTGCAACAAGAAAATTGCAATATCAAGTGTGGTATTTATTTTGGAATCCAGATAATGTAGCTTACAATATACAACGTATTCATCAAGAAAAGGTAAACGCTGACTTTATTTTTGTAAAAAATTATATAAATATTTACTTCCGCGCCTGAATTACATAATTTTTCATCATATTTTAGCTGAAAGAAAACATTGCAACAAGAAAATTACTATTTCAAGTGTGGTAGGTATTCTAGAATCCAGCCCATGTAGCTTACAATATACAACGTATTCATTAAAATGACACCCGAAAATTGAATATTTATTATCTGATTGGTACCAAGTTTTGGTCATTTTTGCATGTCCAATGCTTAAAACCATCCATAGTATAGATCCTAAAGCATGAATATGAATGTTTTCACAAAAATATCCATTTCAAGAATAGGTAAAATCTGACAATATTGATGTAAAAGATCATATAAATATTTGCTTCCGCGCCCGAATTTTATAATTCTTTTTCATATTTTAGCTAAAAGAAAACATTGCAACAAGGAAATTTCTATTTCAAGTGTAGTAGGTATTCATGAATCTAGCCCATGTAGCTTACAATATACAACGTATTTATTGAATGACACCCGAAAATTGAATGTTTATTATCTGATTGGTACCACGTTTTGGTCACTTTTGCATGTCTAATGCTAAAATTATTAATAGTATGGATCCTAAAATATTAATATAAATGTTTTAACAAAAATATCCATTTCAAGAATAGGTAATATCTGACTTTATTTTTGTAAAAAATCATATAAATATTTGCTTCCGCGCCCGAATTTTATAATTCTTCATCATATTTTAGCTAAAAGAAAACATTGCAACAAGAAAATTGCTATTTCAAGTGTGGTAGGTATTCTAGAATCCAGCCCATGTATCTTACAATATACAACGTATTCATTAAAATGACACCCGAAAATTGAATATTTATTATCTGATTGGTACCACGTTTTGGTCACTTTTGCATGTCCAATGCTAAAATTAACCATAGTATAGATCCTAATGCATGAATATGAATGTTTTAACAAAAATATCCATTTCAAGAATAAGTAAAAACTGACTTTATTTTTATAAAAAATCATATAAATATTTGCTTCCGCGCCCAAATTTTATAATTCTTCATTATATTTTAGCGAAAAGAAAACATTGCAACAAGAAAATTGCTATTTCAAGTGTGGTAGGTATTTTAGAATCCAGCCCATGTAGCTTACAATATACAACGTTATCATTAAAATGACACCCGAAAATTACATGTTTATTATTTATTTATTTATTTATTTTATTTATTTTATTTTGACTATGTTACTTACATAAAGTTTATAGTACGTCATGTTATAATAAAGATAATAATTTATACAATACTTATATACAAAAAAAATTTCAAAGTACTGACATATTTCATATCATTATTCAAAATGAAAATTGCTGAATTTGAAGTTAATAAATCCATCTATAGCATAAAAACAATACTTTAATAAAAATAATTTAACTGACCTTTTGAATTCTTTGTGTTCCATCTGCTTTACATGTTCTGGTAGTATATTAAAATGATCTACGTTTAAATTATATTTTACAGACTTTTGGAGCTTATAACGGGGCTTTCGCAAGAGATTTGCGGATCTTGTCTCATAAGAATGAAAATCTCTATTTTTAACAAAATTATCCTTTGATTTATGGATTTCTATAAGAGAATAATTTATAAATAAGGAAGGTAGTGGCATTATTTTCAAGTCAATAAAAGCTTGACGGCAATGATCTCTGTGACCTAAACCTGCCAGAATTCTGATTGCTGTTTTTTGTAGTCGAAATACTTTAATTGCGTGAGAAGAATTTCCCCACACAATAATTCCATAAGATATTACTGAATGAAATAATGAAAAGTAACATGTTTTTAAAGTATAAAAGTCAACTACAAGTTTTAATCTTCTGAATAAAAATAAAGTACTAGAAATTTTTTTACTTATATATGTTATGTGCGATGACCCATTTAGTAAAGGTTCGATATGTTATCCAAGAACTGATATAGCAGAATTTTTATTCAATTTATTGTCGTTAGAGATAATCATCTGTTGAGTTTTATCTTTATTTAAAAGTAAATTATTAGCGGAAAACCATTTTTCAGCTTTTTGAAAATTTTCATTTTTAACTATTTGTAATGAGTCGTAATCATTAGCACTGTTGATAAGTGTAGTATCGTCTGCAAAAAGGACACTATTACAGGGTCTCATAAAGTCACTAAAATCGTTCACGTAAATTATAAAAAATAAAGGGCCTAAAATAGATCCCTGTGGAACGCCGTACTCTATAACTTTGGAGTCTGATGATACTCCTTGAATAATAACAACTTGTTCACGATTGTGCAGGTAAGAATTTAATTATCTGATTGGTACCACGTTTTGGTCACTTTTGCATGTCCAATGCTAAAATTATCAACAGTATGGATCCTAAAACATTAATATGAATGTTTTAACAAAAATATCCATTTCAAGAATATATTTTAGCTAAAAGAAAACATTGCAACAAGAAAATTGCTATTTCAAGTGTGGTAGGTATTCTAGAATCCGGCCCATGTAGCTTACAATATACAATTTATTCATTAAAATGACACCCGAAAATTGAATGTTTATTATCTGATTGGTATGTGCATGTCCCATGCTTAAAACCATCCATAGTGGGGCCGGTAAAAAAGTCGATGTATCGATATAAGCGACTATTTAAAAAAGTCGATCGATCAACTTTAAAAAAATATAATATCGATTAATTGAATTTAGACTTTCGACTTTTTCTACTTTTTAATCGTCAACTTTTTTGACTTCTCAATTTATTAGACTTTCGACTTTTAGATTTCAACTTCGATTTACCTACTACTTTAAAATCTTTTCTAATTATTTTGACTCAAACTATTAGAATGTTAGAGTATGCTTAGAGGATTTTCAATCTACTCTCATTACTGATAATTTTTTTATCCATTTCTTTATATTTACTTACAAACAATAATGAATATTCATTTTCATGATAACAAAATTAGAAGAATAAATTACTAATTGCAATAATGAACAAGTATATAAGGAAAATAAGACCCTTTAGATACACTACAACTACAATATTGTAATTTTACCCCATATCTGTACAAGTACACGTATTTATTGCGGTCTACAATTTCTAAGACTTTCGATATTTTCGAATTTTATATCGCCGACTTTTTCAATTTATTAGACTTTCGACTTTGTATATTTCGTAGACAATCAATATTTTCGACTTTTTAATCGTCGACTTTTTCGAATTTTCAATTTATTAGACTTTCGACTTTTACATTTCAACTTCGATTTACCTGCTACTTTAAAATCTTTTCTAAATATTTTGACTCAAACAATGATAATGTGATTTGAGATATTCACAAAAGCCTACTTGATTGCAATTTTAAACACCTGTTAATTTTTTTTTAACAAAATATATCTGGAACTAATAATCGGATTTGAAAAATAAAAAACTGTTGGATAGAGAATTGAAAGGCCTTTCGAACTGTGTCATGTTTGACACCCTTTTCCATTTAAAATTATTGAGGTGCATTTCACCCCCATTTTAGGGTTGAAGTTATGCCATACGTGTTCGAGCATATTTTGCAAAATAAATGTTAAGTGGCCAAAAAGTGCGCTGATAATTTTCACTGGCCCACTCTGTATAAGAAAATAAATTTAGTGTTAAGAACAGTACATTTTTTATGATCTTGAAATTAAATTATTCACACTGAAAAATTATTCATAGGTATAAAAAGCTATATTTTCAATTGTTTCATTTCCTTCAACTGTATCGACCTACACACGACTTTTCTGACTTAAATATTTCGACTTGTAATTATTTCGACTTTTTCGCCTTTTAATTATTTCGACTTTTTCCACTTTTCAACTTTATCAACTTTTCAACTTTTTCGACTTTTCAATATTTTCGACTTTTATAAATAGCTAAAGTTTTCGACTAGTCGATTAAAATCGGTTTTTCAAAAAGTCGAAAATCGACATTCTGTTTCCAAAGTCTGCCAGCCCTAATCTATAGTATGGATTGTTTTAAGCATTGAACATACAAAAGTGACCAAAACGTGCTACCAATCAGATAATAAACATTCAATTTTCAGGTGTCATTTTACTGAATACGTTGTATATTGTAAACTACTTGGGCTGGATTCTAGAATACCTACCACACTTGAAATAGCAATTTTCTTGTTGAAAATGTTTTCTTTTAGCTAAAATAAGATGAAAAATTATATTATTCAGGCGCGGAAGCAAATATTTATATGATTTTTTACAAAACTAAAGTTATATTTTACCTTTTCTTGATGAATACGTTGTATATTGTAAGCTACATGGGCAGGATTCTGGAATATCTACCACACTTGAAATAGCAATTATCTTGTTGCAATGTTCTCTTTTAGCTAAAATATGGTGAAGAATTATAAAATTCGGGCGCGGAAACAAATATTTATATGATTTTTTACAAAAAAAGTCAGATTTTACCTATTTTTGATATGGATATTTCTGTTAAAACATTCATATTCATGCTTTAGGATCTATACTATGGACAAATTTAGCACTGGACATGCAAAAGTGACCAAAACGTGGTAGAAATCAGATAATAAACATTTAATTTACGGGTGTCATTTTACTAACTAAGTTGTATATTGTAAGCTACATGGGCTGGATTCTAGAATACCTACCACACTTGAAATAGCAATTTACTTGTTGCATTGTTTTTTTTTAGCTAAAACATAATAAAGAATTATAAAATTCGGGCGCGGAAGCTAATATTTATATGATTTTTTACAAAAATAAAGTCAGATTTTACCTATTCTTGATGAATACGTTGTATATTGTAAGCTACATGGGCTGGATTTTAGAATACCTACCACACTTGAAATAGCAATTAACTTGTTGCAATGTTTTCTTTTAGCTAAAATATGATGAAGAATTATAAAATTAGGGCGCGGAAGCAAATATTAATATGATTTTTTACAAAAATAAAGTCAGATATTACGTTTTCTTGCTGAATACGTTGTATATTGTAAGCTACATGGGCTGGATTCTAAAATACCTACCACACTTAAAATAGCAATTTTCTTGTTGCAATGTTTTCTTTTAGCTAAAATATAATGAAGAATTATAAAATTCGGGCGCGGAAGCAAATATTTATATGATTTAAAAAAAAATAAAGTCAGATTTTACCTCTTCTTGATGAATACGTTGTATATTGTAAACTACATAGACTGGATTCTAGAATACCTACAACACTTGAAATAGCAATTTTCTTGTTGCAATGTTTTTTTTTAGCTAAAATATGATGAATAATTATAAAATTCGGGCGCAGAAGCAAATATTTATATGATTTTTTACAAAACTAAAGTCAGATTTTACCTATTCTTGATGAATACGTTGTATATTGTAAGCTACATGGGCGGGATTCTAGAATACCTACCACACTTGAAACAGCAATTTTCTTGTTGCAATGTTTTCTTTTAGCTAAAATAAGATGAAGAATTATAATATTCGGGCACGGAAGCAAATATTCATATGATTTTTTACAAAAATAAAGTCAGATTTTACCTATTCTTGATGAATACGTTGTATACAGGGTGAATACTGAAAACCTTGACATAGGGAAATAACATGGGAAAACAGTTTTTTGCTGTTTCCATCTGTCCCGCTAAATAAAATCGGGTGTATATGGTATCGTTAGTTAGATTACTTAATTTTACATCAAATGTTGTGTAATAAGACCTTTTCTAACTGAAATATTTGATAAAATAAATTGTATTTTGAAGTTTATCCTTCATATTTTCGAATAAGAAACGTCAAAAACAAAATGCTCCATAGCCGAGTGGATACGAGGGCTGTTTCATAACATAAATAATCTACAAGACCTGGTTCGAGACCACCTCAGCCCTACTTTTTTTTAAATAAATTATGCTTAAAATATCTTTATTATATCAGACTATTTTAATAAAATAGCAATATTCATATTTTTATAATTAAAAAAATCCAAATATTTAAGAGAATTATTATTTGCTGTCTGTCAAACTTAACAATTAATTCTAATTTAGTTTTTGGTGTATAATTTTGTATTTCATGTTTCGAAACATGATATTTTAAGTATAATTTAATTTTTTTAAAAATAGGGCCGAGGTGGTCTCGAACCAGGTCTTGTAGATTATTTATGTTATGAAACAGCCCTCGTATCCACTCGGCTATGGAGCATTTTGTTTTTGACGTTTCTTATTCGAAAATATGAAGGATAACCTTCAAAATACAATTTATTTTATCAAATATTTCAGTTAGAAAAGGACATATTACACAACAATTGGTTTTATTAGATGCAAAATTAAGTAATCTAACTAACGATACCATATACACCCGATTTTATTTAGCGGGACAGATGGAAACAGCAAAAAACTGTTTTCCCAAGTTATTTCCCTATGTCAAGGTTTTCAGTATTCACCCTGTATTGTAAGCTACATGGGCTGGATTCTAAAATACCTACCACACTTGAAATAGCAATTTTCTTGATGCTATGTCTTTTTTTTAGCTAAAATATGAGAAAGAATTATAAAATTCGAGCGCGGATGCAAATATTTATATGATTTTTTACAAAAATAAAGTCAGATTTTCCTCTTCTTGATGAATACATTGTATATTGTAAGCTACATGGGCTGGATTCCAGAATACCTACCACACTTGAAATAGCAATTTTCTTATTGCAATGTTCTTTTTTAGCTAAAATATGATGAAGAGTTATAAAATTTGGGCGCGAAAGCCAATATTTATATGATTTTTTACAAAAATAAAGTCAGATTTTACCTATCCTTGAAATGGATATTTTTGTTAAAACATTCATATTCATGCTTTAGGATCTATACTATGGATGGTTTTAAGTATTGCACATGCAAAAGGGACCAAAACGTGGAACCAATCAAATAATAAACATTCATTTTTCAGGTGTAATTTTAATGAATACGTTGTATATTGTAAGCTACATGGGCTGGATTCCAGAATACCTACCACATTTGAAATAATGTCAGGTAAAATATGATGAAGAATTATAAAATTTGGGCGCGGAAGCAAATATTTATATAATTGTTTACAAAAATAAACCTAGATTTTACCTATTCTTAAAATGGATATTTTTGTTAAAACATTCATATTTATGCTTTAGTATCTATACTATGGATGGTTTTAAACATTGGACATGCAAAAGTGACCAAAACGTGGTACCAATCAGATAATAAATATTTAATTTTCGGGTGTCATTTTAATGAATACGTTGTATATTGTAAGCTACATGGGCTGGATTCTAGAATACCTACTACTTTTGAAATAGCAATTTTTTTTGTTGCAAATGTTTTCTTTTAGCTAAAATATGATAAAGAATTATAAAATTCGAGCGCGGAAGTAAATATTTATATGATTTTTTACAAAAATAAAGTCAGATTTTACCTATTCTTGAAATGGATATTTTTGTTAAAACATTTATATTTATGCTTTAAGATCTATACTATAAATAGATTTAAGCATTGGACATGCAAAAGTGACCAAAACGTGGCACCAATCAGATAATAAACATTCAATTTTCAGGTGTCATTTTAATAAATACGTTGTATATTGTAAACTACATGGGCTGGATTCTAGAATACCTACCATATTTGAAATAGCAATTTTCTTGTTGCAAATGTGTTCTTTTAGCTAAAATATGATGAAAAATATTATAATTCCGGCGCGGAAGGAAATATGTATATGATTTCTTACAAAAATAAAGTTAGATTTTACCTTTTCTTGATGAATACGTTGTATATTGTAAGCTACATGGGCTGGATTCTAGAATACCTACCACACTTGAAATAGCAATTTTCTTGTTGCAATGTTTTTTTTAGCTAAAATATGATGAATAATTATAAAATTTGGGCGCGGAAGCAAATATTTATATAATTGTTTACAAAAATAAACCTAGATTTTATCTATTCTTGAAATGGATATTTTTGTTAAAACATTCATATTTATGCTTTAAGATCTATACTATGGATGGTTTTAAGCATTGGACATGCAAAAGTGACCAAAACGTGGTACCAATCAGATAATAAACATTTAATTTTCGGGTGTCATTTTAATGAATACGTTGTATATTGTAAGCTACATGGGCTGGATTCTAGAATACCTACTACTTTTGGAATAGCAATTTTTTTGTTGCAAATGTTTTCTTTTAGCTAAAATATGATGAAAAATTATATATTTTAGACGCGGAAGCAAATATATATATGATTTTTTACAAAAATAAAGTCAGATTTTACCTTTTCTTGATGAATACGTTTTATATTGTAAGCTACATGGGATGGATTCTAGAATACCTACCACACTTGAAATAGCAATTATCTTTTTGCAATGTTTTTTCTAGCTAAAATATGATGAAGAATTATAAAATTTGGGCGCGGAAGCAAATATTTATATAATTGTTTACAAAAATAAACCTAGATTTTACCTATTCTCGAAATGGATATTTTTGTTAAATCATTCATATTCATGCTTTAGAATCTATGCTATAAATGGTTTTAAGCATTGGACATGCAAAAGTGACCAAAACTTGGTACCAATCAGATAATAAACATTGAATTTTTGGGTGTCATTTTAATGAATACGTTGTATATTTTAAGCTACATGCACTGGATTCTAGAATACCTACCACAGTTGAAATAGCAATTTTCTTGTTGCACTGTTTTCTTTTAGCTAAAATATGACGAAGAATTATAAAGTTCGAGCGCAGAAGCAAATATTTATATGATTTTTTACGAAAATAAAGTCAGATTTTCCCTATTCTTGAAATGGATATTTTTGTTAAATCATTCATATTCATGCTTTAGGATCTACACTATGAATGGTTTTAAGCATTGGACATGCAAAAGTGACCAAAACGTGGTACCAATCAGATAATAAACATTCAATTTTCTGGTGTCATTTTAATGAAAACGTTGTATAATGTGAACTACATGAACTGGATTCTAGAATACCATATACACCCGATTTTATTTAGCGGGACAGATGGAAACAGCAAAAAACTGTTTTCCCAAGTTATTTCCCTATGTCAAGGTTTTCAGTATTCACCCTGTATTGTAAGCTACATGGGCTGGATTCTAAAATACCTACCACACTTGAAATAGCAATTTTCTTGATGCTATGTCTTTTTTTTAGCTAAAATATGAGAAAGAATTATAAAATTCGAGCGCGGATGCAAATATTTATATGATTTTTTACAAAAATAAAGTCAGATTTTCCTCTTCTTGATGAATACATTGTATATTGTAAGCTACATGGGCTGGATTCCAGAATACCTACCACACTTGAAATAGCAATTTTCTTATTGCAATGTTCTTTTTTAGCTAAAATATGATGAAGAGTTATAAAATTTGGGCGCGAAAGCCAATATTTATATGATTTTTTACAAAAATAAAGTCAGATTTTACCTATCCTTGAAATGGATATTTTTGTTAAAACATTCATATTCATGCTTTAGGATCTATACTATGGATGGTTTTAAGTATTGCACATGCAAAAGGGACCAAAACGTGGAACCAATCAAATAATAAACATTCATTTTTCAGGTGTAATTTTAATGAATACGTTGTATATTGTAAGCTACATGGGCTGGATTCCAGAATACCTACCACATTTGAAATAATGTCAGGTAAAATATGATGAAGAATTATAAAATTTGGGCGCGGAAGCAAATATTTATATAATTGTTTACAAAAATAAACCTAGATTTTACCTATTCTTAAAATGGATATTTTTGTTAAAACATTCATATTTATGCTTTAGGATCTATACTATGGATGGTTTTAAACATTGGACATGCAAAAGTGACCAAAACGTGGTACCAATCAGATAATAAATATTTAATTTTCGGGTGTCATTTTAATGAATACGTTGTATATTGTAAGCTACATGGGCTGGATTCTAGAATACCTACTACTTTTGAAATAGCAATTTTTTTTGTTGCAAATGTTTTCTTTTAGCTAAAATATGATAAAGAATTATAAAATTCGAGCGCGGAAGTAAATATTTATATGATTTTTTACAAAAATAAAGTCAGATTTTACCTATTCTTGAAATGGATATTTTTGTTAAAACATTTATATTTATGCTTTAAGATCTATACTATAAATAGATTTAAGCATTGGACATGCAAAAGTGACCAAAACGTGGCACCAATCAGATAATAAACATTCAATTTTCAGGTGTCATTTTAATAAATACGTTGTATATTGTAAACTACATGGGCTGGATTCTAGAATACCTACCATATTTGAAATAGCAATTTTCTTGTTGCAAATGTGTTCTTTTAGCTAAAATATGATGAAAAATATTATAATTCCGGCGCGGAAGGAAATATGTATATGATTTCTTACAAAAATAAAGTTAGATTTTACCTTTTCTTGATGAATACGTTGTATATTGTAAGCTACATGGGCTGGATTCTAGAATACCTACCACACTTGAAATAGCAATTTTCTTGTTGCAATGTTTTTTTTAGCTAAAATATGATGAATAATTATAAAATTTGGGCGCGGAAGCAAATATTTATATAATTGTTTACAAAAATAAACCTAGATTTTATCTATTCTTGAAATGGATATTTTTGTTAAAACATTCATATTTATGCTTTAAGATCTATACTATGGATGGTTTTAAGCATTGGACATGCAAAAGTGACCAAAACGTGGTACCAATCAGATAATAAACATTTAATTTTCGGGTGTCATTTTAATGAATACGTTGTATATTGTAAGCTACATGGGCTGGATTCTAGAATACCTACTACTTTTGGAATAGCAATTTTTTTGTTGCAAATGTTTTCTTTTAGCTAAAATATGATGAAAAATTATATATTTTAGACGCGGAAGCAAATATATATATGATTTTTTACAAAAATAAAGTCAGATTTTACCTTTTCTTGATGAATACGTTTTATATTGTAAGCTACATGGGATGGATTCTAGAATACCTACCACACTTGAAATAGCAATTATCTTTTTGCAATGTTTTTTCTAGCTAAAATATGATGAAGAATTATAAAATTTGGGCGCGGAAGCAAATATTTATATAATTGTTTACAAAAATAAACCTAGATTTTACCTATTCTCGAAATGGATATTTTTGTTAAATCATTCATATTCATGCTTTAGAATCTATGCTATAAATGGTTTTAAGCATTGGACATGCAAAAGTGACCAAAACTTGGTACCAATCAGATAATAAACATTGAATTTTTGGGTGTCATTTTAATGAATACGTTGTATATTTTAAGCTACATGCACTGGATTCTAGAATACCTACCACAGTTGAAATAGCAATTTTCTTGTTGCACTGTTTTCTTTTAGCTAAAATATGACGAAGAATTATAAAGTTCGAGCGCAGAAGCAAATATTTATATGATTTTTTACGAAAATAAAGTCAGATTTTCCCTATTCTTGAAATGGATATTTTTGTTAAATCATTCATATTCATGCTTTAGGATCTACACTATGAATGGTTTTAAGCATTGGACATGCAAAAGTGACCAAAACGTGGTACCAATCAGATAATAAACATTCAATTTTCTGGTGTCATTTTAATGAAAACGTTGTATAATGTGAACTACATGAACTGGATTCTAGAATACCTACCACTCTTAAAATAGCAATTTTCTTGTTGCAAATGTTTTCTTTTAGATAAATTATGATAAAAAAATTTATAAATCAGGCGCGCAAGCAAATATTTATATGATTTTTTACAAAAATAAAGTCAGATTTTACCTTTTCTTGATGAATACGTTGTATATTGTAAGCTACATGGGCTGGATTCTGGATTACCTACCATACTTCAACTAGCAATTTTCTTGTTGTAATGTTTTTTTTAGGTAAAATATGATGAAGAATTATAAAATTCGTGCGAGGAAGCAAATATTTATATGATTTTTTACAAAAATAATCTCAGATTTTACCTATTCTTGAAATGGATATTTTTGTTAAAACATTCATATTTATGCTTTAGGATCAATACTATGAATAGATTTAAGCATTGGACATGCAAAAGTGACTAAAACGTGGCACCAATCAGATAATAAACAGTCAATTTTCGGGTGTCATTTTAATGAATACGTTGTATATTGTAAACTGCAAGCGCTGGATTCTAGAATACCTACCACACTTGAAATAGCAATTTTCTTGTTGCAATGTTTTC
This sequence comes from Stenolophus ochropezus, assembly GCA_035578165.1. Taxonomy (NCBI): domain Eukaryota; kingdom Metazoa; phylum Arthropoda; class Insecta; order Coleoptera; family Carabidae; genus Stenolophus; species Stenolophus ochropezus. The sequence continues at coordinate 74,910 of JAQOWZ010000058.1, forward strand.
ATTTAGCTAAAATATGATGAAGAATTTTAAAATTCGGGCGCGGAAGTATTTATTTATATGATTTTTTGCAAAAACAAAGTCAGATTTTACCTATTCTTGATGAATACGTTGTATATTGTAAGTTACATGGGCTGGATTCTAGAATACCTACCACACTTGAAATAGCAATTTTCTTGTTGCAATGTTTTCTTTTAGCTAAAACATGATGAAGAATTATAAAATTCAGGCGGGAAGCAAATATATATATGATTTTTTACAAAAATTAAGTCTGATTTTACCTTTTCTTGATGAATACGTTGTATATTCATACTGTAAGTACACTGAACACTGAACATAAAAATTATTGACCTTGCGCTAAGGATTAAATATCTTATGTTTAAAGTGATCTACATTTATTCAACTTAATACAGGTTGTTCGTAATCTGCCTTAAATTGTGTCTTATAAATCTCAAGTGTTAATTAGTGCTCTATATTCAGTTATAAGTGTTTTTTACTATACATGTGGTGAATGTTCTTTTGGTCGAATATTGAAAATTTTTAGTGAGTTTTAATTATTCATTCTTTGACGTGCTGATTGGCCTGAGTGCGAAGTGTGGTTTGTTTATGCCGCTGCCTTTCTTAATACGAAGATTACCAATTATCGCCAGTCATATCACTGTGTCCAAATTGCAATAAAATATATATATATATATATATATATATATATATATATATATATATATATATATATAAAGATGAAGATCTCGACAAGTGCATCAACTGTGATTGTTGTCAAAAACCAACTCATCTTGCGTGTGTATGCTTAACTCCTGACGACGTTCAACGCTTCACTCGTACTAGCACTAGATCCATCAAAATTTACTGCAATAACTGGATCAATATCACTGATTCCATTTTTTCTCTGAAAGAATTAATTCTTAATTTTCAAACACAAAATAAGGAAATAAAAACTGAGCTACTTAACGTTAAAACAGAATTACAAAACGTTAAAACCTCTTTTAAGTCTTCTTCCTCTATCGACTCTACTGATATAGAAAAAGTTATTGAAGAGATTAATCAACCTGATCGTCGTAAATGTAATGTCATCATTTCAGGTGTTCCTGAAAATACTAATGAAAACTTATCAAACAAAATATCTAATATAATCAACAAAGTCGCACCAAATGTTAATATTAATAATATTAAAACATTCAGAATCGGATCAACTGACCAAAATAAAAATATTCCACGTTTAACCAAAGTTTGTTTTCCTAACTCTGAAGATGCTCTTCAATTAATACGTAATGAGAAAAATGCACGTAACTTCTCCGATTTGAATAACATCTAAATTAACAGTGATAAAACACCGATGCAACTAAACCATTACAAACGACTTAAAACTGAATTACTAGAACGAAAACGTAATGGGGAGGAAAATTTATTCATTACTTATAAAAGTAATATCCCAACTATCACAAAAAAAAACTAATATCATCACTGTCCAACAGCAACACCATGAATAAACTTCATATCTACTACCAAAATATTCAGGGCTTAAATAGTAAGCTTGATCTACTAGTCCAGATACGATGTAATTGGTGGTGTGTGTGTGTGAACACGTGAGAATTTTGCTCCGTATAGAAATTGAAAAATAAAGGAAAAACAACTAAAATAAAGATTGTCAGCAACGAAAGCAAATGTGTAATAAAAGACAATGAAAGGATAATTCAAAATGAAATCTCAAAAAGAGTTAAAGAAGAAAAAGAGCTAAAAAATATAGTAAAGATAGGATACAGAAAATTAAAAATCGGTAGAGATTGGTATGAATGGAATGAAGAACAAAAAAGCTTAATTAAAAGTTCAAAAAACTAATAAATAGGAATAATAAAGAAATAGTTAACATACAAATAGGCTTTTGGAATATAGCGGGAATAAAAAGTAAAGATAAAGATTTTTGGGATATAATAAATAAATATGATATAGTAGGGTTAACAGAAAGTTGGTTAGAGGAAAAAAGATTGGAATAAGTGGAAAAATAAAATGCCCAGTGATTTCACATGGAAAATTAAATACGCAAAGAGACTAAATAAAAAGGGAAGAGCAAAGGGAGGAATGGTAACAGGTATCAAGAAACACATTCAAGAAGCAAAAGAAACCATTTTCAATGAAAACATTATGGAAAGAAAAATTAAAATTGACAACGAGACATGGAGAATACTCACGGTATATAATGACAATAGAATAAACGAAATTCTTGCAGAAATAAGGGAGAAAATAGAAGATACTAATGAAAATAAGTTAATTATAGGAGGGGATTTCAATGCCAGAATAGGCGAGGAAGTAGGGCTATGGAATTCCAAAACAGGAAGACAAGAGAAAAGAAGCACAAAGGACAAAATAATAAACAAATATGGGAAAGCTTTAATTGATGAATGTGGAAACAGAGATTGGACTATTCTAAATGGAAACATAAAAGGAGACGAGGTGGGTGACTTCACATACATAGGTAAAAGAGGGGAAAAGACAGTAATTGACTATATAATAGCAAATCAAGAGAGTTGGGGGAAAATTAGACACATGAAAGTAATTAACACAGTAGAATCCGACCAGCAACTATTAAGCTTAGAACTAGAAAATAGTATAATAGTAAAAGAAGATGATCCAGTAATCATTCGAAAAGCGGTATGGGAAAAAGAAGACATAGAAAATTACAACATAAAAACCAGAGAGATAGCAGTAAAAGAGAGTAATGTGGAGGAACAAGTAAACGAGCTCATAAGTAAAATAAATGAAGCCACACGCAAAAAAGAAATAAGAGTGAACTCAAGAAACACAAACAGAAATGACTGGTGGAATAGTAGCTGTTTGGAAAAAAAAACGAAAAATGAGAAAGAAACGTAAGCAATGGAAAGATGGGATAATCACTGAAGAAGAATACAAAAATGAATTAAAAGAATATAAAGAATTGTGTATAAAACAAAAGGAAAACAAAAAGAAAGAAATTGGGGAACAGCTGCAAGAGAATAAAGACAGAGACGGAGGCATGGAGTTTTATTAATAAAGAGAGGAAAAACAAACAAGAGATATCAAAACAAATATCCGAAGAGGAATGGAAAGTCCATTTCTGCACACTTTTAGATGGGAAAAATACCAAGATACTAAGAAGAGAAGAAAATAAACCGAAAATATGTGGAGATGTGGAAGAGATAACACTAAAAGAAGTCAAAGTGCAAATTAGTAAACTAAAAAAAAACGAAAAGCGGCAGGAGAAGACGAAATCACAAATGAAGCCTGGATATATGCAGATGAGAACTTACTAAGAATATTAACAAGTATTATTAACAAAGTATGGCGCACCGCACAAATACCCACTAGATGGAGAAAAGGAATTATACAACCGAGACATAGACAAAGTAGAAAATTATAGAGGAATAACATTACTAGATACAGCGTTCAAGATCTATGCGATGATTTTACAAGAAAAATTGGAGGAAGAAATAAGAGTAAAAAATCTCATACCAGAAAACCAGGCAGGTTTTCGGAAAACAAGAAGAACAACAGACAATATTTATATACTTAATCAAATGGTTGAAAACGAGATCCGCAAAGATAAGGGAAAGTTATACGCATTGTTTGCAGATCTGAGAGCAGCGTTTGATAATGTAAATGGAGATCACCTGTTTAAAACTTTAACAAATATGAATATAGATAAACAATTGTTAGCGAACTTAGAGAACATCTACAGAGAAACTATATCGGTGATAAAAGTAAAGGACACAACCACAGAGGAGATTTGGACAGAAAAAGGATTAAGGCAAGGATGTCCATTAAGCCCAACTTTATTTTCACTATATATAGCGGATGTAGAAGAGTTCCTCAGCAAAGAGCAAACAGGCGGCATTGTAATAGGAAGAAAGAAAATATGGTCTCTAGCGTACGCGGATGACATTGTCATAGTCGCGAAAGATCCACCTGGAATGAAAGCAATGCTGAAAAGACTTGAACTGTATTTAAGAAGAAAAGATATGAATCTCAACGCACAAAAATCAAAAATTATGAAATTCAAAAAAGGTGGAGGTAGAGAAACCTCTGAAGTATGGAAGTGGAAAAATGAAAGTATCGAAGAGGTAAAAGAATTCAGATATTTGGGATATACATTCCAGAGGAATAACCAAGCCACAAAACACTTAGAGTACCAGAAAAGGAAGGCAATTGTGGCCATGAAACAAATATGGGGTATAGGCGAAAGGAAGTTTAAGACGAATATGCGAACAAGATGGATGATGTTCGAAGCAATAGTAAAAAGTATTCTAATTTATGGGGCGGAAATTTTTGGATGGACAGAGCACAAACTAATAGAAGATGTACAAGTACGCTACATAAAATGGATCCTGGGCCTCGACAAATGTACACCAGAATATATAGCACTGGAAGAAATGAAAGTGGCAAAACTTCGAGTGGAAACAGGAAAGAGTGCAGTGAAATACGAAGAAAGAGTTAGAATCTCAGAGATTTCAATACTGAAAGAATGCTGGAAAGTGATAAGGAAGGGAGAGGACGACAAAAACAAATTAACAAGATGGGGACACACAAGAAAGGTATATTACGAAAGGAATGGATAATCGGAAATGCAAATAGAGAGGAATCGAATAAATGAAGAAAGTGTGATCCTCGCCGTACAACAACGAGATTGGGATATACAGAAGCAGGAACAACAGAGCAGAATAAATCAATCCAATTACAATAAAAGATACAAACAGATACAAACAACAGAGATACCACGTTACATATTAAACCCAAAGAAAAACATCAAAATGATAGCCAGATTCAGATGCGGTAACGAAGAAAGAGACAACCAGTATTGGTTACCAAAGGAAGAAAGGGGGTGCAGATTATGTGGCAGAGAAGATGAAACACTGAAGCATTTAAGGGAATATTGCAGAGAAGTAAAAAGAGAAGATAGAGGGGAAATGGAGCTGTTAGACGATCTAGGATCAGGAGAGAAGTGGATGAGCGAAATCATTAAGAAGAGAACAGTAGCATAAAGGTATCACACACACACAATGTAGAATAAAAATGTATATGTTATTTCTGTAGATTCTAAGCCACTTGGCAAGAATAAATATTAATAAAAAAAATAAAAAAAAAATACTAGTCCAGAACTTATCGAACACTCATTATGATATAATAGCGTTCACCGAAACCTGGCTCAATCAAAGTGTTTTTAATAGTGAACTTAGTGATGGCTCCTTCAGTGTTTACCACTCTGATCGTAAAGTCGTCCTGTGCAACAAATCACGCGGTGGTGGTGCTCTCCTTTTTGTTACCAATAGTATTACTTCCACTAGTGTGAATGTAAGTAATCATCAACATCTTCTACCAGACACTATTGATATCGTCTGTGTTAAAATTTCTACAACAGATAAAAATCTGTTTGTATTTAATGTTTATATTCCTCCCGCTACATCCAACGATAGTTACACAAAAATTTTTGAATTTTTTGAAAGCCTCCCATTTATGTATGGAAATAATTTTTTGATTGTTGGTGATTTTAATATTCCTCAATTTGTATCAGATACTTCAAGTTCTACTGTCACCTTATGCAATCATTTTATGGATTATTTTGACCTAAATCAATTCAATACAATACTAAATAATAATAATAAAATTCTTGACTTGGTTTTATCAAATGTTTCATGTAATGTCAAACAAAATAGCGATCTTTTACTTAATGTTGAGTATTTACACCATCCTGCACTTAGTGTAACAGTTGATAACTTTCAATATAAAGAAAATTGTTTTCAAAAAGTTAATTTTACTTCTTATCATTTCAAACGTGCAAATTTTCCTAAATTGTACGAACTTATATATCAGTTTAACTGGAACACATTACTTGAATTTAAAGATATTAATTTAGCTTGTGATTACTTTTATTCAGTTTTGTATTATTTCTTTGATTTATGTGTTCCCGTTAAACGATCAAAAAATATTATTTCACCTCCGTGGATTACTTCGCATATTAGAAGAAATATTAAGAAAAAAAATCACTATTTTAGAATGTATAAAAAAATTCCTAATATTAATTATTATTATGATAAGTTTAATTATTTTAGAACTATTATAAAAAATGATATTAAGGCTTCATATGAAATTTATCTTAATTCTTGTGAAAATTCTATTAACAATAATGTAAAACATTTCTGGCAGTATATTAATTCAAAGAAACGTGATTCGTCTTTTCCCGCAACAATGCACTATAACAACAAGATTTTAAGTGACCCTCAAAGTATTGCTGAAGGTTTTGCAAAGCATTTCAGCTCTGTCTATAATCCTCCTTCCTCCTGTTCCTCTTCTAATTTAACACATTCTTCATATGATCCTATTTCAATTACGTCAATTTCTCGCGATGAAATTGGGAATTTAATAAAAAAAATTAAGTCTGATCTGTCCTGCGGTCCCGATCTTATACCAAGTCTTGTAATCAAAGATTGTGCTTACCCCTTTTCAATAGCTCATCAACATCTATTTAATCTTTCGTTGTCTTCACATACTTTTCCTGATATATGGAAACAAACAAGAGTTACTCCTGTATTTAAATCCGGCGACCGATCTGATATTCAAAACTATAGACCAATTGCTGTGTTATCTCATTTTAGTAAAATCTTAGAAAAGATTATTTACCACTCAATTTACTGCAAAATTAACAACCGACTTTCGTTCTCACAGCATGGTTTCATGGGGATGAGGTCTACCGCGACCAATCTCTCCTATTTCACTCACTTCGTTGCTGAAACACTTGATGATAATGGCCAAGTTGACACCATATATACAAATTTTTCGAAGGCCTTTGATACAGTTGACCACTCTATTTTACTTCACAAACTTTATTTCTTCTCTATTTCTCCTGAACTCATTTCTTTTATCGCGTCTTATCTAAGCAATAGGTCACTATTTGTCAAATTTCTTGGTCATATCTCATCTTTCTTTTCACCATCTTCAGGCGTCCCTCAAGGATCAAATTTAGTCCCGTTAATCTTTTTAATTTTCATCAATGACATCACTGATATCATTGATTCCAAAAAACTGTTATTCGCTGATGACCTTATATTCATTAGACCAATTAAAAGCATTCTTGATTGTCATTTGCTTCAATCCGATATTAACAAAATTAAATTCTGGTGTGTCGCTAATAAACTCTCCCTCAATATTAATAAATGCAAAGTCATGACCTTCACTAGGAAGAAAAATTGTATCACTTTTAATTACTCACTATCAAACACCGATTTATTCCGTTGTTCTATTGTTCGTGACTTAGGAGTTCTATTTGATCCCTCACTTTCATTCATCCCTCATATTTCTGATTTATGTAAATCGTCATATAAACTACTTGGATTTATTATTCGCAACACTCGCGGTTTTACGAATATTAAAACTATTTTTACACTTTATTATTCGCTTATTCGTTCTAAACTGGAATATTGTTCGTTAATATGGAATCCGATTTATAATAATCATTCAGTTTCTCTGGAAGCAATTCAAAAAAAATTTTTAAAATATGTTTATTTTAAAATTATGGGTTATTACCCTGATTTTCAGGTCTCATATGAAATTCTACTCCATATTTTCAACAAGAAATCACTTCACGATAGACGCATAATATGTTCAGTCAGTCAATTACATAAATTAGTGAATTCATTAATTGATGACCCAACGTGTTTGTCACTTCTCAATTTCCACGTCCCCCCCTCTCAACTCGATCTCATCATCATCAATGGCACAACATTCCTATGTGGAACAAGGCCTCAAGTACCTGAAGTACTCGTTTCGTGACATGTTTTACTTGCATTTTAGTGATGCAGCCTACAGTCTCTGCAAGGCCAGCACACACCGAGCCGTTGTGCGGCAACCCATCCAATTGGACAGGGCGGGCTATGATGCTTATCTACACGATCAGACAAGACACGCCACGGCCACACAACCGTACTGGCTGACTCGATCTACCACAATATTTCACCTGTCTACTGCAAGAACTAACATTTTTTACACTTCCCGTATAAATAGAATGTGTACCTTATACCAAACAAAGTTCCTTTCTATTGAAATGTTCGGCATTCCTTTCAACAAGTTTGTCAAATCTATACCTCATAATAAAATAAAGCTATAATTTATTTCTCTACGATTAGTTCCCTTTTCTTTGAATTATATATACATAAGTACTTGTTTCTATTTTAGTACACTTGCCATTGTTTGTATTTGTCATCTTTCTGAATTAAGATCATTTCTAGTTACTTGTTATTTAATTTATTATTCTTTGTATATTACTGCGGTTATTTCTCTTTGTAAACACAAATTTTTATACTGTTCTGTAATTGGGCTTTTGCCTGTTGGACAGTTATAAATAAATAAATAAATAAATAAATAAATAAATATTGTAAGCTACATGGGCTGGATTCTAGAATACCTACTACACTTGAAATAGCAATTTTCTTGTTGCAATGTTTTCTTTTTAGCTAAAATATGATACGGAATTATAAAATTCGGCCGCGCAAGCAAATACTTATATATTTTTTTTCAAAAATAAAGTCAGATTTTACCTATACACGAAATGGATATTTTTGTTAAAACATTCATATTCATGCTTTGGGATCTATGCTATAAATGGTTTTAAGCATTGGACATGCAAAAGTGACCAAACTTGGTACCAATCAGATAATAAACATTCAATTTTCGGGTGTCATTTTAATGAATACGTTGTATACTGTAAGCTACATGGGCTGGATTCTAGAATACCTACCACAGTTGAAATAGCAATTTTCTTGTTGCACTGTTTTCTTTTAGCTAATATATGACGAAGAATAATAAAATTCGGGCGCGGAAGCAAACATTTATATGATTTTTTACAAAAATAAAGTCAGATTTTACCTATTTTTGATGAATACGTTGTATATTTTAAGCTACATGGGCTGGATTCTAGATTACTTACAACACTTGATGTAGCAATTTTATTGTTGCAATGTTTTCTTTTAGCTAAAATATGATAAAGGAATTATATAATTCGGTCGCGGAAGCAAATATTTATACGATATTTTACAAAAATAAAGTCAGATTTTACCTATTCTTGCTGAATACTTTGTATATTGTAAGCTACATGGACTGGATTCTAGACTACCTACCACACTTGAAATAGCAATTTTCTTGTTGCAATGTTTTCTTTTAGCTAAAATATAATGAAAAATTACAAAATTCGGGCGCGGAAGCAAATATTTATATGATTTTTTACAAAAATTAAGTCAGATTTTAACTATTCTTGAAATGGATATTTTTCTTAAAACATTCATATTCATGCTTTAGGATCTATACTATGAATAATCTTAGCATTGGACATGCAAAAGTGACCAAAAGGTGGAACCAATCAGATAATATATATTCAATTTTTGGGTGTCATTTTAATGAATACGTTGTATATTGTAAGCTACATGGGCTGGATTCTAGAATACCTACCACACTTGAAATAGCAATTTTATTGTTGCAATGTTTTCTTTTAGCTAAAGTATGATAAAGAATTATAATATTCGGGCGCGGAAGCAAATATTTATATAATTTTTTTGAAAAATAAAGTCAGATTTTAACTATTCTTAAAATTGATATTTTTGTTAGAACATTCATATTCATGCTTTAGATTCTATACTATGGATGATTTTAAGCATTGGACATGCAAAAATGACCAAAATGTGGTACCAATCAGATAATAAACATTTAATTTTTGGGTGTCATTTTAATGATTACGTTGTATATTGTAAGCTACATGGGCTGGATTCTAGAATATCTATCACACATGAAATAGCAATTTTCTTCTTGCAATGTTTTCTTTTAGCTAAAATATGTTTAAGAATTATATTTTTTTAGCTAAAATATGATAAGAATTTATAAAATTCGGGCGCGGAAGCAAATATTTATATGATTTTTTTCAAAAATAAAGTCAGATTTTACCTATTCACGAAATGGATGTTTTTTTTAAAACATTCATATTCATGCTTTGGGATCTATGCTATAAATGGTTTTAAGCATTGGACATGCAAAAGTGACCAAAACTTGGTACCAATCAGATAATAAACATTCAATTTTCGGGTGTCATTTAAATGAATACGTTGTATACTTTAAGCTACATGTGCTGGATTGTAGAATACCTACCACAGTTGAAATAGCAATTTTCTTGTTGCACTGTTTTCTTTTAGCTAATATATGACGAAGAATAATAAAATTCGGGCGCGGAAGCAAATATTTATATGATTTTTTACAAAAATAAAGTCAGATTTTACCTATTTTTGATGAATACGCTGTATATTGTAAGCTACATGGGCTGGATTCTAGAATACCTACCACACGTGAAATAGCAATTTTCTTGTAGCAATATTTTCTTTTAGCTAAAATATGATGAAGAATTTAAAAATTCAGGCGCGGAAGCAAATATGTATATGACTTTTTACAAAAATAAAGTCAGATTTTACCTTTTCTTGATAATTACGTTGTATATTGTAAGCTACATGGGCTGGATTCTAGAATATCTACCACACTTGAAATAGAAATTTTCTTGCTACAATGTTTTTTTTTAGCTAAAATATGATAAAGAATTATAAAATTCGGGCGCGGAAGCAAATATTTATATGATTTTTTACAAAAATAAAGTCAGATTTTATCTATTCTTGAAATGGATATTTTTGTTAAAACATTCATATTCATGCTTTAGGATCTATACTATGGATGGTTTTACGCATTGGACATGCAAAAGTGACCAAAACGTGGTACCAATCAAATAATAAACATTTAATTTTCGGGTGTCATTTCAATGAATACGTTGTATATTGTAAGCTACGTAGGCTGGATTCTAGAATACCTAGCACACTTGAAATAGCAATTTTCTTGTTGCAATATTTTCTTTTAGCTAAAATATGAAAAAGAATTATAAAATTCGGGCGCGGAAGCAAATATTTATATGATTTTTTTCAAAAATAAAGTCAGATTTTACCTATTCACGAAATGAATATTTTTGTTTAAACATTCATATTCATGCTTTAGGATCTATACTATGGATGGTTTTGAGCATTGGACATGCAAAAGTGACCAAACCGTGGCCCCAATCAGATAATAATTATTCAATTTTCGGGTGTCATTTTAATGAATACGTTGTATATTGTAAACTACAAGCGCTGGATTCTAGAATACCTACTACACTTGAAATAGCAATTTTCCTGTTGCTTTGTTTTTTTTTTTTTAGCTAAAATATGATGGAAAATTATAAAATTCGGGCGCGGAAGCAAATATTTATATGATTTTTCACAAAAATAAAGTCAGATTTTACCTCTTCTTGATGAATATGTTGTATATTGTAAGCTACATGGACTGGATTCTAGATTACCTACCACACTTGAAATAGCAATTTTCTTGTTGCATAAAATATGATGAAGAATTATAAAATTCGGGCGCGGAATCAAATATTTATATTATTGTTTACAAACATAAAGTCAGATTTTACCTATTCTTGAAATGGATATTTTTGTTAAAACATTCATATTCATGCTTTAGGATCTGTACTATAGATGGTTTTAAGAATTGGACATGCAAAAGTGACCAAAACTTGGTTCCAATCAGATAATAAATATTCAGTTTTCGGGTGTAATTTTTATGAATACGTTGTATATTGTAAGCTACATGGGCTGGATTCTAGAATACCTACCACACTGGAAATAGCAATTTTCTTGTTGCAATGTTTTCTTTTAGTTAAAATATGAAAAAGAATTATGAAATTCGGGCGCGGAAGTATATATTTATATGATTTTTTACAAAAACAAAGTCAGATTTTACCTCTTCTTGATGAATACGTTGTATGTTGTAAGCTACATGGGCTGGATTCTAGATTACCTACCACACTTGAAATAGCAATATTTTTGTTGCAATGTTTTCTTTTAGCTAAAATATGATGAAGAATTATAAAATTTGGACCCGCAAGCAAATATTTATATGATTGTTTACAAAAATAAAGTCATATTTTACCCATTCTTGTAATGGATATTTTTGTTAAAACATTCATATTAATGCTTTAGAATCTATACTATGGATGGTTTTAAGCATTGGACATGCAAGAGTGACCAACATGTGGTACCAATCAGATAATAAACATTTAATTTTCGGGTGTCATTTTAATGAATACGTTGTATATTGTAAGCTACATAGGCTAGATTCTAGAATACCTATCACACTTGAAATAGAAATTTTCTTGTTGCAATGTTTTCTTTTAGCTAAAATATGATAAAGAATTTAATATTCGGGCGTGGAAGCAAATATTTATATGATTTTTTTCAAAAATAAAGTCAGATTTTACCTATTCACGAAATGAATTTTTCTGTTTAAACATTCATATTCATGCTTTAGGATCTATACTATGGATGGTTTTGAGCATTGGACATGCAAAAGTGACCAAAACGTGGCACCAATCAGATAATAATTATTCAATTTTCGGGTGTCATTTTAATGAATACGTTGTATATTGTAAACTAAAAGCGCTGGATTCTAGAATACCTACCACACTTGAAATAGAAATTTTCTTGTTGCATATGTTTTCTTTTAGCTAAAATATGATGAAAAATTATATAATTCAGGCGCGGAAGCAAATATATATATATATATATATATATATATATATATATATATATATATATATATATATATATATATATATGATTTTTTACAAAAATAAAGTCAGATTTTTCCTCTTCTTGATGAATAAGTTGTATATTGTAAGTTACATGGGCTGGATTCTCGGTTACCTACCACACTTGAAATAGCAATTTTCTTGTTGCATAAAATATGATAAAGAATTATAAAATTCGGACGCGTAATCAAATATTTATATGATTGTTTACAAAAATAAAGTCAGATTTTACCTATTCTTGTAATGGATATTTTTGTAAAAACATTCATATTTATGCTTTAGAATCTATACTATGGATGGTTTTAAGCATTGGACATGCAAAAGTGACCAAAACGTGGTACCAATCAGATAATAAACATTCAATTTTTGGGTGTCATTTTAATGAATACGTTGTATATTGTAAGCTACATGGGCTAGATTCTAGAATACCTACCACACTTGAAATAGCAATTTTCTTGTTGCAATGTTTTCTTTTAGCTAAAATATGATGAAGAATTATAAAATTCGGGCGCGGAAGTATATATTTATATGATTTTTTACAAAAACAAAGTCAGATTTTACCTCTTCTTGATGAATACGTTGTATGTTGTAAGCTACATGGGCTGGATTCTAGAATACCTACCACACTGGAAATAGCAATTTTCTTGTTGCTTTGTTTTTTTTTTAGCTAAAATATGATGAAGAATTATAAAATTCGGGCGCGGAAGCAAATATTTATATGATTTTTCACAAAAATAAAATCAGATTTTAACTCTTCTTGATGAATACGTTGTATATTGTAAGCTACATGGGCTGAATTCTAGAATACCTACCACACTTGAAATAGCAATTTTCTTGTTGCTTTGTTTTTTTTAGCTAAAATATGATGAAGAATTATAAAATTCGGGCGCGGAAGTATATATTTATATGATTTTTTACAAAAACAAAGTAAGATTTTACCTCTTCTGGTACCAATCCGATAATAAATATTTAATTTTGGGGTGTCTTTTCAATGAATACGTTGTAAGCTACATGGGCTAGATTCTAAAATACCTACCACACTTGAAATAGCAATTTTCTTGTTGCAATGTTTTCTTTTAGCTAAAATATAATTAAGAATTATATAATTCGGGCGCGGAAGCAAATATTTATATGATTTTTTACAAAAATAAAGTCAGATTTTACCTCTTCTTGATGAATACGTTGTATATTGTAAGCTACATGGGCTGGATTCTAGATTACCTACCACACTTGAAATAGCAATTTTCTTGTTGCAATGTTTTCTTTTAGCTAAAATATGATAAAGAATTATGAAACTCGGGCACGGAAGCAAATATTTATATGATTTTTTACAAAAATAAAGTCAGACTTTACCTATTCTTGAAATGGTTATTTCTGTTAAAACATTCATATTCATGCTTTATGATCTATACTATGGATAATTTGAGCATTAGACATGCAAAAGTGACCAGAACGTGTTACCATTCAGATAATAAACAATTAATTTTCGGGTGTTATTTTTATGAATACGTTGTATATTGTAAGCTATATAGGCTGGATTGTAGAATAGCTACCACACTTGAAATAGCAATTTTCTTGTTGCAATGTTTTCTTTTAGCTAAAATATGAGGAAGAATTATAAAATTCGGGCGCGGAAGCAAATATTTATATGATTTTTTACAAAAATTTAGTCAGATTTTACCTATTCTTGAAATGGATATTTTTGTTAAAACATTCATATTCATGCTTTAGGATCTATGCTATAAATGGTTTTAAGTATTGGACATGCAAAAGTGACCAAAACGTGGGACCAATCAGATAATAAACATTCAATATTCGGGTGTCATTTCAATGAATACGTTGTATATTGTAAGCTACATGGGCTAGATTCTAGAATACCTACCATACTTGAAATAGCAATTTTCTTGTAGCAATGTTTTCTGTTAGCTAAAATATGATGAAGAATTTAAAAATTCAGGCGCGGAAGCAAATATGTATATGATTATTTACAAAAATAAAGTCAGATTTTACCTTTTCTTGATGAATACGTTGTATATTGTAAGCTACATGGGCTGGATTCTAGAATATCTACCACACTTGAAATAGCAATTTTCTTATTGCAATGTTTTTTTTAGCTAAAATTTGATAAAGAATTATAAAATTCGGGCGCGGAAGCAAATATTTATATGATTTTTTACAAAAATAAAGTCAGATTTTATCTATTGTTGAAATAGTATTTTTCTTAAAAAATTCATAGTCATGCTTTAGGATCTATACTATGGATGGTTTTACGCATTGGACATACAAAAGTGACAAAAACGTGGTACCAATCAGATAATAAACATTCAATTTTCGGGTGTCATTTCAATGAATACGTTGTATATTGTAAGCTACATGGGCTGAATTCTAGAATATCTACCACACTTGAAGTAGCAATTTTCTTGTTGAAATGTTTTTTTTAGCTAAAATTTGATAAAGAATTATAAAATTCGGGCGCGGAAGCAAATATTTATATGATTTTTTACAAAAATAAAGTCAGATTTTAGCTATTCTTGTAATGGATATTTTTGATAAAACATTCATATTTATTCTTTAGAATCTATACTATGGATGGTTTTAAGCATTGGACATGCAAAAGTGACCAAAACGTAGTACCAATCAGATAATGAACATTCAATTTTCGGGTGTCATTTTAATGAATATGTTGCATATTGTAAGCTACATGGGCTAGATTCTAGAATACCTACCATACTTGAAATAGCAATTTTCTTGTTGCAATGTTTTCTTTTAGCTAAAATATGATGAAGAATTTTAAAATTCGGGCGCGGAAGTATATATTTATATGATTTTTTACAAAAACAAAGTCAGATTTTACCTCTTCTTGATGAATACGTTGTATGTTGTAAGCTACATGGGCAAGATTCTAGAATACCTACCACACTTGATATAGCAATTTTCTTGTTGCTTTGTTTTTTTTTTTAGCTAAAATATGATGAAGAATTATAAAATTCGGGCGCGGAAGTAAATAGTTATATGATTTTTCACAAAAATAAAGTCAGATTTTACCTCTTCTTGATGAATACGTTGTATATTGTAAGCTACATGGGCTATATTCTAGAATACCTACCACACTTGAAATAGCAATTTTCTTGTTGCAATGTTTTCTTTTAGCTAAAATATGATGAAGAATTATAAAATTCGGGCGCGAAAACAAATATTTATATGATGTTTTACAAAAATAAAGTCAGAATTTACTTATTCTTGAAATGTATAATTTTGTTTAAACATTCATATTCATGCTTTAGGATCTATACTATGGATGGTTTTAAGCATTGGACATGCAAAAGTGACCAGAACGTGGTACCAATCAGATGACAAACATTCAATTTTTGGGTGTCATTTTCATGAATACGTTGTATATTGTAAGTTAAATGGGCTGGATTGTAGAATACCTACCACACTTGAAATAGCAATTTTCTTGTTGCAATGTTTTCTTTTAGCTAAAATATAATTAGGAACTATATAAATCGGGCGCGGAAGCAAATATTTATATGATTTTTTTACAAAAATTAAGTCAGATTTTACCTCTTCTTGATAAATACGTTGTATATTGTAAGCTACATGGGCTGGATTCTAGAATACCTACCACACTTAAAATAGCAATTTTGCTGTTGTTATTGATTTTTGTAGCTAAAATATGATGAAGAATTACAAAATTCGGGCGCGAAAGCAATTATTTATATGATTTTTTTAAAAATAAGTTCAGATTTTACCTTTTCTTGATGACAACGTTGTATATTGTAAGCTACATGGGCAGCATTCTAGAATACCTACCACACTTGAAATAGCGATTTTCTTATTGCAATGTTTTCTTTTAGCTAAAATTTGTTAAAGAATTATAAAATTCGGGCGCGGAAGCAAATATTTATATGATTTTTTACAAAAAAAAGTCAGATTTTACATATTATTGAAATGGATATTTTTGTTTAAACATTCATATTCATGTTTTAGGATCTATACTATGTATAATTTTAGCATTGGACATGCAAAAGTGACCAGAACGTGGTACCAATTAGATAATAAATATTCAATTTTCGGGTGTCATTTTAATGAATACGTTGTATATGGTAAGGTTTATGGGATGGATTCTAGAATACCTGCCACACTTGAAATAACAATTTTCTTGTTGCAATGTTTTCTTTTAGCTAAACTATGATGAATAATTACAAAATTTGGGCGCGGAAGCTAATATTTATATAATATAATGTGAAATAAGGACGTATTGCTAAATATAGATAGTTTATAGACTTTGCCATTAAAAATATGCATGAAATTTTATAAGTAATGGAGTTTAATTATTTTATTTATTAATATATAGCAATGAATACAATTATATTAATATCGTATATCACCAGCATTTACCATATTATAAAAAGTTTCACAATTAAATAATCTACAATATGCACTAAAAATATACATGAGATAGGAAAAAGATATGTGGTAATAAAATTTTTATTATTTAATTTTACATATAAATATCTCCCCTGATACCATAATGGTAGCGTTAGCGCTTCGCTGAAGGTTCTGGACATATTTCTTATAATATATAATACTTTCAAAGTGACCTGTGGGATATTTTAGAAAATAAATAATATGAAAAAAAATAATTAAATAAAGGTGACATCTGATGGTGAGAAATAAAACTGAGAGCTATTGATTGTTATACAAGGAATCATTTGCTATTATGAATTCTATTTATTTATAATATATTCAAAGCGACACTCGAACTAGTTTAGGAAATAAATACCTATATATATATATATATATATATATATATATATATATATATATATATATATATATATATATATATATATATAGGCAGGATAGAGCAAACAATCTTTTTTTTTCGTATTAAAATTAAAGTAGGTGACATCTACTGGCGAGAGAAAAAAAAACTAAGAGTGTGGGAAGTTTAAACTTTGTGAATCTAAAATTGTTTCACACCCTCTTACGGAAGGCGCTAGTATGTACTATGCATAGATACATTTGTTATAATGTAGGCTATTTTATTATTAAATTTTCAAAATAGTACTCGAACCTGTTTGAGAAATAAATATAAATATAAGTAGAATGTCATGTTTGTAATTAAACGATTTATCTTCACCCCTCTTACGGGTGACTTTACTGTCTGTTATACATGGAAACATTTATTATTATATATACTATTTATATATAATATTTCCAAGGCGTCATTCGAATCAGTTTAGGAAATAAACAAGATTAAATGCAGAATATGTTATATGTGGAACTTTATGATTTTTTTTCACCCCGTCCAACGGGTGCCGCTATTGTTTGTTAAAAATGGGAACATTTTTTATTATGTATACCAATTTATTTATAATATTTCCATGGCGTCACTCGAATCAGTTTGGGAAATAAATAAAATATATATATATATATATATATATATATATATATATATATATATATATATATATATATATGTACGACAGAGCAGATAGTCTTTATTTTTTTTATGGACCCCTAACGGGTGACACTAATACATGTTCTACATGAAAACATTTGTTACAATATATATAATTTATTTATAATAATTTGGAAGCTTGCACGAAGTTATACAGGATATATATAAATTTATTTTTAACATAACCTACAAAGAATTATAGATTAATGTTACAACCTATAAAATAAATGAATGTATCACTTAACTGCGTCTGATAATTTCTATACCTATTATTTTGATATATATATAATTTTATAATTTACATTTCCTTGCAATTTCTTTATTTATTAAGGCCATGTTTATTCACAATATACTACGCTCGAGAAGTGGCCGTTAGAATCACACTGGTAAACCTTTCGGTATTATTCACATTAAGAAATTGCCAGTTTTTCACATTATACATAAATAGTTTCACTAATTTCAGATGAAATAGAAGATGCTGATAAATATAGCAATGCCATGAAAAAGGTAAATAGGCAAAAAAGACTGCCCATGCAAAAAAAAACTATTTTATACTACACAAGTTTTGATATTTGGGAGTGAATTAGTTTTGTTGTAACATTTTTGTAACTGTATCGTTTAATACTATCAGTTTTATGATGATGAAAGGTGAGAACAATAGCTTCAATATTCTTAGAGGTTGTGAGTGCTACAATGGATGAGCGCCCGAAAACTACAGAAATTTATGAAGGAGAAGTAGTCATTTTGATTATTTTATTCGTTTTAAGAATGTTAGTATGTATGGGGGACTGTATTTAAGGGACGACAGTATAAGCGGATGATTACTGGAAACCAGACGCAGAAAGAAGATGCAGACTATGCGGAGAGGGATGGGAAACATTAGAACACCTTTTACAGGAATGTGGAGAAATAAAAGAAGAAAGAAGAACCAGAGAAGAAATACTAGAAGATACGGGAAAAGGGTTAGGATGGATGAAAGAAATAGAAGAAAGAAAAAGAACACTAAAACAATTGTATGAAATGAAATAACATGTAAACTTATTAAATACTTTAAGGAAACAAATGTACAGTATTAAGCTGAAAAGCAAATAAATATTTATATTACTACTACTATAAGCGGAATGTTGATGAGAGTAAATAAGATTTGTTGTAACATTTTTGTAACTACTTTGTTTATTACTTATGTTTTGATGATGATGAAATGATAAAAAGACACACCATCTACTACCTCACTTGGTTTCAAACCCAGAACCTTCAGCGAAGCGCTAACGCTACCATTACGGTATCCGGGGAGATATGTATATGTAAAATTAAATAATAAAAATTTTATTACTACATATCTTTTTCCTATCTCATGTATATTTTTAGTGCATATTGTAGATTATTTAATTGTGAAACTTTTTAAAATTTGGTAAGTGTTGGTGATATACGATATTAATATAATTTTATTCATTACTATATATTAATAAAGAAAATAATTAAACTCCATTACTTGTAAAATTTCATGCATATTTTTATTGGCAAAGTCTATAAACTATCTATATTTAGCAATAGGTACTCATTTAACATTAGTAACTTGTGACATGTTTTGAAATGCGCGGGTAGCAGCATTCTACTTACTCGCAGGTGGCAAACCTAGTAGCTCCGTGCCATCCAGTGAAGTTGATACACACTAGGTATATTTGTAGAGTGTCCGCCATTTTAGAGATTTGCATAAGGTCGTGTTTGAGCAAGGCAGTGCGCGCGTATGGCAAGTTTTGAAGATTATAGGAATGCGTAAGTCGGTGCATGAGAAAGCAGTGTTTGCATAAGGCTGTGTTCCGTCATAGTAGAGAAATGAACAAGGCAGGTTTTGAATATTAGAGAATTGCATAAAACTGTGTTTGGGCAAGGCAGTGTCTAAAGAATAGAGGGATTCATACATTCCCGATATTTTTGTTAAAACATTCATATTCATGCTTTAGGATCTATAATATAAATGGTTTTAAGCAATGGTTTTAAGCAATGCAAAAGTGACCAAAACTTAGTACCAATCAGATAATAAACATTTAATTTTTGGGTGTCATTTTAATGAATACGTTGTATATTGTAAGCTACATGGGCTGGATTCTAGAATACCTACCACACTTGAAATAGCAATTTTCTTGTTGCAATGTTTTCTTTTTGCTAAAATTTGATGAAGAATTATAAAATTCGGGCGCGAAAGCAAATATTTACATGATTCTTTTACAAAAAAAAATCAGTATATTCATCACGGTTTATCATTGAAAGTCTAGTTTACATGTGCTCTGCTATTTTTTACGTTCTATTTCTGAAATAGTGCGAATACAATTGGGGAAAGTGTTGTAATACGCGTATAAAGTGCCTGTGCATGTATTTAAATATAAATCTAAGTGTATAACTGTGCCTAAATCTAAATAAAGGCAGTTTTGTGAAAACACGAGTTCAGGCTGTCAAAGCCGCACATAGTACTTAAAATCTCTCAAAATATAAACTAAATCACTATAAAAAACAAAAATTAATATAATAATAGTGAAAAACAATGTGAAAATCAAAATATTAAACGTGAGCAACTTAAATTATATAATAAAATCTGTGTAAATTTCATCAATTAAAAATCAGTAAGTTAAAACACCCAAAATAAGTAAAAAAAATAACTAATAAAAAATTATTTATAATAGTTAATAAAAGAAAAGAATAAATAAATAATAAATAAATAAATAATAATAATAATAAAAATAAAAAAAAGTATATATATCAAAACAAAAGTTCACTTGCCGACGGCTCGAACCGACGACCTGCTGACTGGTATTCCAGCTCACTACTATCTGGACCAAGAAATACTTACAGCATCTCAGTTAAAACTTGAATAAAAATGTTAAATTTTAACTTTTGAAAACAAAAATATATAACTGGTGGCAACAAAAACTCAAAAATTAAAAACAACAAACAGCGAAAACGCAAACTAGAGAACACACAAGGAGAAGACAAATGAGTAGAGAGAAAGGTCGGAGCGATAGTTTAATCCGAAAACGTAAAGGGGACGAAGACGATCTAGAAGAGAGGGTTTTTAAATGAAGCACCAGAATAGCAAGGTCACCAACGAAAAGATATAGCGAGAGTCAACAAAAGGACAAAATCCCAGCAGGAGGTAAAAGGGAAGAAAGATTCTTTGAAGAGCAAGATAGAATGGAAGACGTATTAAAAGAGATAAGAACAGCACTCACACAACTATCAACGAAATATGAAGAGATTAAAAAAGAGATAGAGGAGGAGAGAATGGAAGTAAAACAAGAAAACAAAGAGCGAAAAAGAGAGATGGAAGACTTTTGTAAGGAAATTAGAAATATTTCAGAAGAAATGAACAAGGAAATAAAGGATATAAAAATTAGAGAAGAACAAAGGGGGAGACAGATAAAAGATATGGAAGAAAGATTGAGAAACATTAAAAGGAAAGAAGAACTAAAGGAAAAAGAAATGAATAGGAATAAACTAATCATAACAGGACTTGAGATTAACACTAAGCACGTAAAGAAGGAAGTCAAAAATTTTCTAAAAAATAAATTAGACGTGGAGTTAGACTCTTTTGAAGCTTACGGACTAGGACAAGCAACAAACTCTCATAAAATCGTTATTAAAGTGCAGAATGGAGAAGATAAAGAAAAAATTTTCGCTTTGAAACATAAGCTCAAAGGAAATAAAATATATATAGACAAGTTTTTAACGTACAGGGAAAGGATGATCCAAAAAGAAATAAGAGAGAAAGCAAAGGAAGAAAAAGAAAAGGGAAAATTCGTAAAAAATTATTATAATAAGTTAAAATCCGGCGACACAATGTGGTTATGGAATACTGAGAAAGAAAAACTAGAACCAAAAAACTAAATAGTAGAAAAGAAAAGGGGATTAGACTAGGTTTTTGGAATATTAAAGGGTTAAAAAATAAAGACAGAGAATTTTGGGAATATTTACAAGAATGGGATTTTATAGGACTAACAGAGGTATGGCTAGAAGAAAAAGAATGGGGGCACTGGTAAGGGAAACTACCCCAAGAATATGAGTGGAAAATAAAATATGCAACAAGGGAACATAAAAAGGGAAGAGCTAAGGGAGGAGTACTAACAGGGGTCAAAAAAATCATAAAAGAAGAGGAAGCAAGAAATATGTATGACACACAAATAATGGAGAGAAATATAGTAATACATGGAGAAAAATGGAAAATATTAACAATTTATAGCGATAACAGCATAAAAGGAATACACAATGAAGTGGAAGAAAAATTAAGCGACTACACAGAAGATTACAAGCTAATATTAGGAGGCGATTTTAACGCGAGAACGGGAGTGAAAGGAAAAATAATATTAGAAGAACACGAAGAAAGTAGAAATTCAAAATATAAAACAATAAACCAGGAAGGCAAAAGACTAATAAACATGATTGAAGAAAGAGGTTAGGGAATACTAAATGGGTCAACAATAGGGGATGAAGAAGGGGAGCTTACATACGTAGGACCGAACGGAGAAGGCTCGGTAATAGATTATGGAATAGGAAATGCATCAGCCTTGACAAAAATAGTAAAATTTCAAATAGATGAACGAACGGAATCAGACCACTTTCCAATTATAATAGATTTATATAACGACAAGACCAAAATAGATCAGATAAATAAAATGTATAAAAAAACAGACTGGTAACCCAAAGGGACAAAAAAATACAGAGATCTAATACAAAATGAGAGTTTCACAGTAGCTACCGCAGGAGAAGAAATCGAGGAGTTGAGGGACAAAATACAAAAATGTAAACATGTAAAATTAATAACAGAGAGACAGAATACGTTTAAAAATAACTGGTGGGACAAAGACTGTAACAACCTAAAAAAAGAGATGAAAGAAACACTTAAAAAATGGAAAAGGGGACAAGAAAACAAAGAAGAATATATAAGGAAAAGAAAAGAATTCAGAGAGTTACGCAAAAATAAAAAGTTAGAGAGAAGGAAAAAAGAAGAGGAAGAAGTCAAAGGCATAACCAGGGAACAAGAAGTTTGGGAATATATAAATAGAGATAAGAAGAATAAAATTAAAATAGATGAAAACATAGAAATTAAAGAATGGTAAAAACACTTCATGAACCTATTGGAAGGATAAATGGAGAAATTTAATGTAGATGTAGAAATGAGCTTGCTGGAGGAAAATATAAAGGACGAAATATCGGAAGATCAAGTAAGAAAATAAATAAAAAGGCTAAAAAGACGAAAGGCGGCAGGGGACGATGAAATAGAAAATGAAGTATGGATAAATAGCCTAGACAATGTAGTGAAGCAGCTGACCAGAATAATAAACAAGATATGGAAGGGAGAAGAATACCCAGAAAAATGGAAAACAGGAGTAATGGTGTCAATATATAAAGGAGGGAAAAGGGATAAAACAAAAAATTACAGAGGAATAACAATGCTAAACACTATGTACAAAATCTATGGTATGGTACTGCAGGACAAACTCGAAAAGGAAATAGACGAGAAACAAATTTTGCCAGACAACCAGGCAGGATTTAGAAAATTTAGAGGGACAATGAACAACGTGTACATACTCTCACACCTAGTAGACAGGGAATTAGGCAGAAAAGGAGGGAAACTGTACGCATTATTCATTGATTTAAAAGCTGCTTTCGACAAAGTAGAGAGAAGAAAATTAATTGAAATAATGAAGAAAAGAGGAATAAGTAAGGAGCTTACGGAGGAAGTAAGGAAAATATATGCGGAAACGAGGAATTACGTAAGAGTAGGAGAAAAGAAAACAGAAGAATTCTGGACGACACGAGAACTGAGACAGGGATGCCCTTTAAGCCCAGTACTATTTGCGATCTACATAGCAGATTTAGAAGAAAGGCTATTAGAAAATCAAGATGGAGGAATAGTCATAGGAAACAAAAAGATTATGACATTAGCATATGCAGATGATATAGTACTGCTGGCGAAAACGGAACAAGAAATGAAAAGCATGATAAGAAGATTAGAGAAATATCTAGACACAAGAGAATTAGAACTGAACTCAAAAAAGACCAAAATTATAAAATTCAAAAAAGGTGGAGGAAGAGAAACTCAGGAAAACTGGACATGGAAAGGGCAGAAGATTGAAAAAGTAAAAGAATTTAAATACTTAGGGTATACATTCAAGAGCACAGGTGGCCCAGAAGCACATATAAGAGAACTTAAAAAGAAAGCATTGATTATAGCCAAGGAGACATGGGGCATAGGAGAGCGAAAGTTTAAAGGCGACATAAAAACCAGAATAATGCGCTTTGACGCATTAGTAAAAAGCGTCATGATGTATGGAGCAGAGGTATGGGGATGGGAGAAACAAGAAAAATTAGAGGTGATCCAAACCACATACATAAGGTGGTTAATAGGATTAGATAAAACAACACCGAATTATATAACCTTAGAGGAGATTAAAAGGAACAATTTGGAAATCGATTCAGGGGATAGAGCAATGAAATTTGAAGAAAAAATTTGGATAGGGCAAAAAGGAAAGATAATGGAGGAATGTTACAAAGAAATCAGAAAAAGAGATGGAGAAAAAGGTACGAGGAGCAAGAGAAGAAAATTCTTTGAGAACAAAAGATACTCACCAACAGAAATAGACAAGGAAAGATCAAGAGGGCAGGACATAAAAGGAAAAATAAAACAAAGAGGCATAGACATCCAGAATCAGGAAAGATGTAGTAATATCGAATCTTCCAGATATAACCCAAAATATAACAAGATAAGAACGTTCGGAACACCGCGATATATGAAGTGGGAAAAAATTGAAAACATTAGGAGGGTAGCAAGGTACAGGTGCGGTAATGAAGAGAAAGTGAATGATTACTGGAAACCAGACGCAGAAAGAAGATGCAGACTATGCGGAGAGGGATGGGAAACATTAGAACACCTTTTACAGGAATGTGGAGAAATAAAAGAAGAAAGAAGAACCAGAGAAGAAATACTAGAAGATACGGGAAAAGGGTTAGGATGGATGAAAGAAATAGAAGAAAGAAAAAGAACACTAAAACAATTGTATGAAATGAAATAACATGTATACTTAATAAATACTTTAAGGAAACAAATGTACAGTATTAAGCTGAAAAGCAAATAGATATTTATATTACTACTACTATAAGCGGAATGTTGATGAGAGTAAATAAGATTTGTTGTAACATTTTTGTAACTACTTTGTTTATTACTTATGTTTTGATGATGATGAAATAATTTCATGCATATTTTTATTGGCAAAGACTATAAACTGTCTATATTTAGCAATACGTACTCATTTAACATTAGTAAATTGTGACATGTTTTGAAATGCGCGGGTAGCAGCATTCTACTAACTCGCAGGTGGCAAACCTAGTAGCTCCGTGCCATCCAGTGAAGTTGATATACACTAGGTATATTTGTAGAGTGTCCGCCATTTTAGAGATTTGCATAAGGTCGTGTTTGAGCAAGGCAGTGCGCGCGTATGGCAAGTTTTGAAAATTATAGGAATGCGTAAGTCGGTGCATGAGAAAGCAGTGTTTGCATAAGACTGTGTTCCGTCATAGTAGAGAAATGAACAAGGCAGGTTTTGAATATTAGAGAATTGCATAAAACTGTGTTTGGGCAAGGCAGTGTCTAAAGAATAGAGGGATTCATACATTCCCGATATTTTTGTTAAAACATTCATATTCATGCTTTAGGATCTATAATATATATGGTTTTAAGCAATGGACATGCAAAAGCGACCAAAACTTACCAAAGTACCAATCAGATAATAAACATTACATTTTTGGGTGTCATTTTAATGAATACGTTGTATATTGTAAGCTACATGGGCTGGATTCTAGAATACCTACCACACTTAAAATAGCAATTTTCTTGTTGCAATGTTTTCATTTAGCTAAAATATAAAGAAAAATTATAAAATTAGGGCGCGAAAGCAATTATTTATATGATTTTTTTTTAAATAAAGTCAGATTTTACCTTTTCTTGATGAATACGTTGTATATTGTAAGGTACATGGGCTGCATTCTAGAATACCTACCACACTTGAAATAGCAATTTTCTTGTTGCAATGTTTTCTTATTGCTAAAATTTGATGAAGAATTATAAAATTCGGGCGCGGAAGCAAATATTTACATGATTTTTTTAAAAAAAAGTCAGATTTTACTTATTCTTCAAATGGATATTTTTGTTAAAACATTCATATTCATGATTTAGGATCTATACTATGGATAATTTTAGCATTAAACATGCAAAAGTAACCAAAACGTGGTACCAATCAGATAATAAGCATTAAATTTTCGGGTGTCATTTTAATGAATACGTTGTATATTGTAAGCTACATGGGCTGGATTCTAGAATACCTACCACAAATGAAATAGCAATTTTCTTGTTGCAATGTTTTCTGTTAGCTAAAGTATGATGAAAAATTATAAAATTCAGGCGCGGAAGCAAATATTTATATGATTTTTTACAACAAAAAGTCATATTTTATCTATTCTTGAAATGGATATTTTTGTTAAAACATTCATATTCATGATTTAGAATCTATACTATGGATAAATTTTGCATTAAACATGCAAAAGTAACCAAAACGTGGTACCAATCAGATAATAAGCATTCAATTTTCGTGTGTCATTTTAATGAATACGTTGTATATTGTAAGCTACATGGGCTGGATTCTAGAATACCTACCACACAGGAAATAGCAATTGTCTTGTTGCAATGTTTTCTTTTAGCTAAAGTATGATGAAGAATTATAAAATTCGGGCGCGGAAGCAAATATTTAAATGATTTTCTACAAAAATAAAGTCAGATTTTACCTATCCTTGATGAATAGGTTGTATATTGTAAGCTACATGGGCTGCATTCTAGAATACCTACAACACTTGAAATAGCAATTTTCTTGTTGCAATGTTTTCTTTTAGCTAAAATATGATAAAAAATTATAAAATTCGGGCGTGGAAACAAATATTTATATGATTTTTTACAAAAATAAAGGCAGATTTTACCTATTCTTCATGAATACGTTGTATATTTTAAGCTACATGGGCTGGATTCTAGCATGCTTACCTTACTTGAAATAGCAATTTTCTTGTTGCAATGTTTTTTTTTTCGCTAAATTATGATGAAGAATTATTAGATTCGGGCGCGGAAGCAAATATTTATATGATTTTTTACACAAAAATAAAGTCATATTTTACATATTCTTGAAATGGATATTTTAGTTAAATTAACGCGCTATCTCAGAGTGGATCTATACTATAGATGGTTTTAAGCATTGGACATGCAAAAGTGACAAATACGTGGTACCAATCAGATAGTAAACATTCAATTTTCGGGTGTCATTTTAATGAATACGTTGTAAATTGTAAGCTACATGGGCTGGATTCTAGAATACCTACCACACTTGGAATATCAAATTTCTTGTTGCAATGTTTTCTTTTAGTTAAAATATGATTAAGAATTATAAAACTCGGGTGCGGAAGAAAATATTTATATGATTTCTTACAAAAATAAAGTCAGATAGTACCTATTCTTGAAATGGATATTTTTGTTAAATCATTCATATTCATGCTTTAGGATCTATACTATGGATGGTTTTAAGCATTGGACATGCAAAAGTGACCAATACGTAGTACTAATCACATAATAAACATTCAATTTTCGGGTGTCATTTTAATAAATACTTTGTATATTGTAAGCTACATGGGCTGGATTTTAGAATACCTACCACACTTGAAATAGCAATTTTCTTGTTGCAATATTTTCTTTTAGCTCAAATATGATAAAGAATAATAAAATTCGGGCGCGAAAGCAAATATTTATATGATTTCTTACAAAAATAAAGTCAGATTGTACCTTTTCTTGAAATGTATATTTTTGATAAAACATTCATATTCATGCATTAGTATCTAATTTATGGATGGTTTTAAGCATTGGACATGTAAAGTGACCAAAACGTGGTACCAATCAGATAATAAACATTCAATTTTCAAGTGTCATTTTAACGAATACGTTGTATATTGTAAGCTACATGGGCTGGATTCTAGAATATCTACCACACTTGAAATAGCAATTTTCTTGTTGCAATGTTTTCTGTTAGCTAAAATATGATTAAGAATTATAAATTTCGGGCGCGGAAGCAAATATTTATATGATTTTTTACAAAAAAAAATTCAGATTTTACCAATTCTTGATGAATACGTTGTATATTGTAAGGTACATGGGCTGGATTCTAGAATACCTACCACATTGAAATAGCAATTTTCTTGTTGCAATGTTTTCTTTTAGCTAAAATATGATGAAAAATTATAAAAAATTCGAGCGCGAAAGCAATAATTTATATAATTTTTTACAAAAATAAAGTCAGATTTTACCTTATCTTGCTGCATACGTTGTATATTGTAAGCTACATGTGCTGTATTCTAGAATACCTACCACACTTGAAATAGCAATTTTCTTGTGGCAATGTTTTATTTTAGCTAAAATATAATGAAGAATATTTATAAGATATTTTACAAAAATAAAGACAGATTTTACCTATTCTTAAAATGAAATTTTTTGTTAAAACATTCATATTTATGTTTTAGAATCTATACTACGGATAATTTTAGCATTGGACATGCAAAAGTTACCAAAACGTGGTACCAATCAGATAAATAACATTCAATTTTCGGGTGTCATTTTAATGAATACGTTGTATATTGTAAGCTACATAGGCTGGATTCTAGAATACCTACCACACTTGAAATAGTAATTTTCTTGTTGCAATGTTTTCTTTTAGCTAAAATATGATGAAAAATTATAAAATTCAGGCGCGGAAGCAAATATTCATATGATTTTTTACAAAAATAAAGTCAGATTTTACCTATTTTTGAAGAATACGTTGTACGTTGTAAGCTACAAGGGCAGGACTCTAGAATACCTACCAAACATGAAATAGCAATTTTCTTGTTGCTATGTTTTCTTTTAGCTAAAATATGAAGAAGAATTATAAAATTCGGGCACGGAAGCAAATATTTATATGATTTTTTACAAAAATAAAGTCAGATTTTACCTATTCTTGATGAATACGTTGTATATTGTAAGCTACATGGGCTGGATTCTAGAATACCTATTTCACTTGAAATAGTAATTTTCTTGTTGCAATGTTTTCCTTTAGCTAAAATATGATGAAGATTTATGAAATTCGGGCGCGGAAGCAAATATTTATATGATTTTTTACAAAAATAAAGACAGATTTTACCTATTCTTAAAATAGAAATTTTTGTTAAAACATTTATATTCATGTTTTATAACCTATATTACGGATAATTTTAGCATTGGACATGCAAAAGTGACCAAAACGTGGTACCAATCAGATAATAAACATTCAATTTTCGGGTGTCATTTTAATAAATACGTTGTATATTGTAAGGTACATGGGCTGCATTCTAGAATACCTACCACACTTGAAATAGCAATTTACTTGTTGCAATGTTTTCTTATTGCTAAAATTTGATGAAGAATTATAAAATTCGGGCGCGGAAGCAAATATTTACATGATTTTTTTAAAAAAAAGTCAGATTTTACCTATTCTTTAAATGGATATTTTTGTTAAAACATTCATATTCATGATTTAGGATCTATACTATGGATAATTTTAGCATTAAACATGCAAAAGTAACCAAAACGTGGTAACAACCAGATAATAAGCATTCATTTTTCGGGTGTCATTTTAATGAATACGTTGTATATTGTAAGCTACATGGGCTGGATTCTAGAATACCTACCACACAGGAAATAGCAATTGTCTTGTTGCAATGTTTTCTTTTAGCTAAAGTATGATGAAGAATTATAAAATTCGGGCGCGGAAGCAAATATTTATATGATTTTCTACAAAAATAAAGTCAGATTTTACCTATCCTTGATGAATAGGTTGTATATTGTAAGCTACATGGGCTGCATTCTAGAATACCTACAACACTTGAAATAGCAATTTTCTTGTTGCAATGTTTTCTTTTAGCTAAAATATGATAAAAAATTATAAAATTCGGGCGTGGAAACAAATATTTATATGATTTTTTACAAAAATAAAGGCAGATTTTACCTATTCTTCATGAATACGTTGTATATTTTAAGCTACATGGGCTGGATTCTAGCATGCTTACCTTACTTGAAATAGCAATTTTCTTGTTGCAATGTTTTTTTTTTCGCTAAATTATGATGAAGAATTATTAGATTCGGGCGCGGAAGCAAATATTTATATGATTTTTTACACAAAAATAAAGTCATATTTTACATATTCTTGAAATGGATATTTTAGTTAAATTATTTATATTCATGCTTTAGGATCTATACTATAGATGGTTTTAAGCATTGGACATGCAAAAGTGACAAATACGTGGTACCAATCAGATAGTAAACATTCAATTTTCGGGTGTCATTTTAATGAATACGTTGTAAATTGTAAGCTACATGGGCTGGATTCTAGAATACCTACCACACTTGGAATATCAAATTTCTTGTTGCAATGTTTTCTTTTAGTTAAAATATGATTAAGAATTATAAAACTCGGGTGCGGAAGAAAATATTTATATGATTTCTTACAAAAATAAAGTCAGATAGTACCTATTCTTGAAATGGATATTTTTGTTAAATCATTCATATTCATGCTTTAGGATCTATACTATGGATGGTTTTAAGCATTGGACATGCAAAAGTGACCATACGTAGTACTAATCACATAATAAACATTCAATTTTCGGGTGTCATTTTAATAAATACTTTGTATATTGTAAGCTACATGGGCTGGATTTTAGAATACCTACCACACTTGAAATAGCAATTTTCTTGTTGCAATATTTTCTTTTAGCTCAAATATGATAAAGAATAATAAAATTCGGGCGCGAAAGCAAATATTTATATGATTTCTTACAAAAATAAAGTCAGATTGTACCTTTTCTTGAAATGTATATTTTTGATAAAACATTCATATTCATGCATTAGTATCTAATTTATGGATGGTTTTAAGCATTGGACATGTAAAAGTGACCAAAACGTGGTACCAATCAGATAATAAACATTCAATTTTCAAGTGTCATTTTAACGAATACGTTGTATATTGTAAGCTACATGGGCTGGATTCTAGAATATCTACCACACTTGAAATAGCAATTTTCTTGTTGCAATGTTTTCTGTTAGCTAAAATATGATTAAGAATTATAAATTTCGGGCGCGGAAGCTAATATTTATATGATTTTTTACAAAAAAAAATTCAGATTTTACCAATTCTTGATGAATACGTTGTATATTGTAAGGTACATGGGCTGGATTCTAGAATACCTACCACATTGAAATAGCAATTTTCTTGTTGCAATGTTTTCTTTTAGCTAAAATATGATGAAAAATTATAAAAAATTCGAGCGCGAAAGCAATAATTTATATAATTTTTTACAAAAATAAAGTCAGATTTTACCTTATCTTGCTGCATACGTTGTATATTGTAAGCTACATGTGCTGTATTCTAGAATACCTACCACACTTGAAATAGCAATTTTCTTGTGGCAATGTTTTATTTTAGCTAAAATATAATGAAGAATATTTATAAGATTTTTTACAAAAATAAAGACAGATTTTACCTATTCTTAAAATGGAATTTTTTGTTAAAACATTCATATTTATGTTTTAGAATCTATACTA
Organism: Stenolophus ochropezus; assembly: GCA_035578165.1. NCBI lineage: Eukaryota > Metazoa > Arthropoda > Insecta > Coleoptera > Carabidae > Stenolophus > Stenolophus ochropezus. The sequence continues at coordinate 106,758 of JAQOWZ010000058.1, forward strand.
CGGATAATTTTAGCATTGGACATGCAAAAGTTACCAAAACGTGGTACCAATCAGATAAATAACATTCAATTTTCGGGTGTCATTTTAATGAATACGTTGTATATTGTAAGCTACATGGGCTGGATTCTAGAATACCTACCACACTTGAAATAGTAATTTTCTTGTTGCAATGTTTTCTTTTAGCTAAAATATGATGAAAAATTATAAAATTCGGGCGCGGAAGCAAATATTCATATGATTTTTTACAAAAATTAAGTCAGATTTTACCTATTTTTGAAGAATACGTTGTACGTTGTAAGCTACAAGGGCAGGACTCTAGAATACCTACCAAACATGAAATAGCAATTTTCTTGTTGCTATGTTTTCTTTTAGCTAAAATATGAAGAAGAATTATAAAATTCGGGCACGGAAGCAAATATTTATATGATTTTTTACAAAAATAAAGTCAGATTTTACCTATTCTTGATGAATACGTTGTATATTGTAAGCTACATGGGCTGGATTCTAGAATACCTATTTCACTTGAAATAGTAATTTTCTTGTTGCAATGTTTTCCTTTAGCTAAAATATGATGAAGATTTATGAAATTCGGGCGCGGAAGCAAATATTTATATGATTTTTTACAAAAATAAAGACAGATTTTACCTATTCTTAAAATAGAAATTTTTGTTAAAACATTTATATTCATGTTTTATAACCTATATTACGGATAATTTTAGCATTGAACATGCAAAAGTGACCAAAACGTGGTACCAATCAGATAATAAACATTCAATTTTCGGGTGTCATTTTAATAAATACGTTGTATATTGTAAGGTACATGGGCTGCATTCTAGAATACCTACCACACTTGAAATAGCAATTTACTTGTTGCAATGTTTTCTTATTGCTAAAATATGATGAAGAATTATAAAATTCGGGCGCGGAAGCAAATATTTACATGATTTTTTTTAAAAAAAGTCAGATTTTACCTATTCTATAAATGGATATTTTTGTTAAAACATTCATATTCATGATTTAGGATCTATACTATGGATAATTTTAGCATTAAACATGCAAAAGTAACCAAAACGTGGTAACAACCAGATAATAAGCATTCATTTTTCGGGTGTCATTTTAATGAATACGTTGTATATTGTAAGCTACATGGGCTGGATTCTAGAATACCTACCACAAATAAAATAGCAATTTTCTTGTTGCAATGTTTTCTGTTAGCTAAAGTATGATGAAAAATTATAAAATTCAGGCGCGGAAGCAAATATTTATATGATTTTTTAAAACAAAAAGTCGTATTTTATCTATTCTTGAAATGGATATTTTTGTTAAAACATTCATATTCATGATTTAACATCTATACTATGGATAAATTTTGCATTAAACATGCAAAAGTAACCAAAACGTGGTACCAATCAGATAATAAGCATTCAATTTTCGGGTGTCATTTTAATAAATACGTTGTATATTGTAAGCTACATGGGCTGGATTCTAGAATACCTACCACACATGAAATAGCAATTTTCTTGTTGCAATGTTTTCTTTTAGCTAAAGTATGATGAAGAATTATAAAATTCGGGCGCGGAAGCAAATATTTATATGATTTTCTACAAAAATAAAGTCAGATTTTACCTATTCTTGATGAATAGGTTGTATATTGTAAGCTACATGGGCTGCATTCTAGAATACCTACAACACTTGAAAGAGCAATTTTCTTGTTGCAATGTTTTCTTTTAGCTAAAATATGATAAAAAATTATAAAATTCGGGCGTGGAAGCAAATATTTATACGATTTTTTACAAAAATAAAGGCAGATTTTACCTATTCTTCATGAATACGTTGTATATTTTAAGCTACATGGGCTGGATTCTAGCATGCTTACCTCACTTGAAATAGCAATTTTCTTGTTGCAATGTTTTTTTTTCGCTAAAATATGATGAAGAATTATTAGATTCGGGCGCGGAAGCAAATATTTATATGATTTTTTACACAAAAATAAAGTCATATTTTACCTATTCTTGAAATGGATATTTAAGTTAAATTATTTATATTCATGCTTTAGGATCTATACTATAGATGGTTTTAAGCATTGGACATGCAAAAGTGACAAATACGTGGTACCAATCAGATAGTAAACATTCAATTTTCGGGTGTCATTTTAATGAATACGTTGTAAATTGTAAGCTACATGGTCTGGATTCTAGAATACCTACCACACTTGGAATATCAAATTTCTTGTTGCAATGTTTTCTTTTAGTTAAAATATGATAAAGAATTATAAAACTCGGGTGCGGAAGAAAATATTTATATGATTTCTTACAAAAATAAAGTCAGATAGTACCTATTCTTGAAATGGATATTTTTGTTAAATCATTCATATTCATGCTTTAGGATCTATACTATGGATGGTTTTAAGCATTGGACATGCAAAAGTAACCAATACGTAGTACTAATCACATAATAAACATTCAATTTTCGGGTGTCATTTTAATAAATACTTTGTATATTGTAAGCTACATGGGCTGGATTTTAGAATACCTACCACACTTGAAATAGCAATTTTCTTGTTGCAATGTTTTCTTTTAGCTCAAATATGATAAAGAATAATAAAATTCGGGCGCGAAAGCAAATATTTATATGATTTCTTACAAAAATAAAGTCAGATTGTACCTTTTCTTGAAATGTATATTTTTGATAAAACATTCATATTCATGCATTAGTATCTAATTTATGGATGGTTTTAAGCATTGGACATGTAAAAGTGACCAAAACGTGGTACCAGTCAGATAATAAACATTCAATTTTCAAGTATCATTTTAACGAATACGTTGTATATTGTAAGCTACATGGGCTGGATTCTAGAATATCTACCACACTTGAAATAGCAATTTTCTTGTTGCAATGTTTTCTGTTAGCTAAAATATGATTAAGAATTATAAATTTCGGGCGCGGAAGCAAATATTTATATGATTTTTTACAAAAATAAATTCAGATTTTACCAATTCTTGATGAATACGTTGTATATTGTAAGGTACATGGGCTGGATTCTAGAATACCTACCACAATTGAAATAGCAATTTTCTTGTTGCAATGTTTTCTTTTAGCTAACATATGATGAAAAATTATAAAAAATTCGAGCGCGAAAGCAATAATTTATATAATTTTTTACAAAAATAAAGTCAGATTTTACCTTTTCTTGCTGAATACGTTGTATATTGTAAGCTACATGGGCTGTATTCTAGAATACCTACCACACTTGAAATAGCAATTTTCTTGTGGCAATGTTTTATTTTAGCTAAAATATAATGAAGAATATTTATAAGATTTTTTACAAAAATAAAGACAGATTTTACCTATTCTTAAAATGGAAATTTTTGTTAAAACATTCATATTTATGTTTTAGAATCTATACTACGGATAATTTTAGCATTGGACATGCAAAAGTTACCAAAACGTGGTACCAATCAGATAAATAACATTCAATTTTCGGGTGTCATTTTAATGAATACGTTGTATATTGTAAGCTACATAGGCTGGATTCTAGAATACCTACCCCACTTGAAATAGTAATTTTCTTGTTGCAATGTTTTCTTTTAGCTAAAATATGATGAAAAATTATAAAATTCGGGCGCGAAAGCAAATATTCATATGATTTTTTACAAAAATAAAGTCAGATTTTACCTATTTTTGAAGAATACGTTGTATGTTGTAAGCTACAAGGGCAGGACTCTAGAATACCTACCAAACATGAAATAGCAATTTTCTTGTTGCTATGTTTTCTTTTAGCTAAAATATGAAGAAGAATTACAAAATTCGGGCACGGAAGCAAATATTTATATGATTTTTTACAAAAATGAAGTCAGATTTTACCTATTCTTGATGAATACGTTGTATATTGTAAGCTAGATGGGCTGGATTCTAGAATACCTATTTCACTTGAAATAGTAATTTTCTTGTTGCAATGTTTTCCTTTAGCTAAAATATGATGAAGATTTATGAAATTCGGGCGCGGAAGCAAATATTTATATGATTTTTTACAAAAATAAAGACAGATTTTACCTATTCTTAAAATAGAAATTTTTGTTAAAACATTTATATTCATGTTTTATAACCTATATTACGGATAATTTTAGCATTGGACATGTAAAAGTGACCAAAACGTGGTACCAATCAGATAATAAACATTCAATTTTCGGGTGTCATTTTAATAAATACGTTGTATATTGTGAGCTACATTGGCTGGATTATAGAATACCTACCACACTTGAAATAGCAATTTTCTTGTTGCAATGGTTTCTTTTAGCTAAAATATGATGAAGAGTTATAAAATTCAGGCGCGGAAGCAAATATTTATATGATTTTTTACAAAAATAAAGTCAGATTTTACCTATTCTTGAAGAATACGTTGTATATTGTAAGCTACATAGGCTTGATTCTGGAATACCTACCACACTTGAAATAGCAGTTTTCTTGTTGCAAAGTTTTCTTTTAGCTAAAATATGATGAAGAATTATAATATTCGGGCGCGTAACAATTATTTATATGATTATTTACAAAAATAAAGTCAGATTTTATCTATCCTTGAAATGGATATTTTTGTTAAAACATTCATATTCATGCATTAGAATCTATACTATAGATGGTTTTAAGCATTGGACATGCAAAAGTGACAAATACGTGGTACCAATCAGATAGTAAACATTCAATTTTCGGGTGTCATTTTAATGAATACGTTGTAAATTGTAAGCTACATGGGCTGGATTCTAGAATACCTACCACACTTGGAATATCAAATTTCTTGTTGCAATGTTTTCTTTTAGTTAAAATAAGATAAAGAATTATAAAACTCGGGTGCGGAAGAAAATATTTATATGATTTCTTACAAAAATAAAGTCAGATAGTACCTATTCTTGAAATGGATATTTTTGTTAAATCATTCATATTCATGCTTTAGGATCTATACTATGGATGGTTTTAAGCATTGGACATGCAAAAGTAACCAATACGTAGTACTAATCACATAATAAACATTCAATTTTCGGGTGTCATTTTAATAAATACTTTGTATATTGTAAGCTACATGGGCTGGATTTTAGAATACCTACCACACTTGAAATAGCAATTTTCTTGTTGCAATGTTTTCTTTTAGCTCAAATATGATAAAGAATAATAAAATTCGGGCGCGAAAGCAAATATTTATATGATTTCTTACAAAAATAAAGTCAGATTGTACCTTTTCTTGAAATGTATATTTTTGATAAAACATTCATATTCATGCATTAGTATCTAACTAGCGAATTCTCGGCTACGCCGAGCATTCCCTAGAGCTCCGCTGTCAGTACAAAAAAAATAAATGCCAATCGACATAAAACGGTTTTTTCATATCTGCATGTCAGCCCTCACCAATACCTTTCATTAGATTCCAAACATGATATGCATGTAATAACTTTTTGAAAAAACAAAAGCCGGTCGACCTGAAACATTTTTCTCAATTATGCACGCCAGCCATCACCGAGACCATTCATTTGATACCAAACACAACATACATCTGACATTTTTTTTTTGCATAAAACAAAAGTCAATCGACATGGAACATATTTGCAATTTCTACAGGCTAGCCCACACCACCGAGAACTTTCATTTGATACCAAACACTATAAACTTCTGACAACTTTTTGTAAAAAGAAAAGCAGATCGAAATGGAACACTTTTATCTATTCTGCATGCTAGCCCTCAACGAGACCTTTCATTTGAGACCAAACTCGACATATTTCTGAAAACTTTTCACAAAATACAAAAGCCGGTCAACAATAAGCAATTTTGTTAATTTTTCACGAAACCCTTATCAAATCCTTTATTTTGATACCAAACACCACTTACTTCTGACAACTATTTGCGAAAAACAAAAGCCGATCGGCATGGAAAATTTTTGTCAATTCTGCAAGCTAGCCCTCAATGAAACCTTTCATTTGAGACCAAATACCACATAGTTCTGACAACTATTTGCGAAAAACAAAAGCCGATCGGCATGGAATATTTTTGTCAATTCTACAAGCTAGCTCTCAATGAAACCTTTCATTTGAGACCAAACTCGACATATTTCTGAAAACTTTTCACAAAAAACAAAAGCCGGTCAACAATAAGCAATTTTGTTAATTTTTCACGAAACCTTTATCAAGTCCTTTATTTTGATACCAAACACCACATACTTCTGACAACTATTTGCGAAAAACAAAAGCCGATCGGCATGGAATATTTTTGTCAATTCTGCACGCTAGCCCTCAATGAAACCTTTCATTTGAGACCAAATACCACATACTTCTGACAACTATTTGCGAAAAACAAAAGCCGATCGGCATGGAATATTTTTGTCAATTCTGTAAGCTAGCCCTCAATGAAACCTTTTATTTGAGATCAAACACCACACACTTCTGACAACTTTTTGCAAAAAAACAAAAGGCGATTGACATGGCGCATTTTTGTCAATTCTGCAGGCTAGCCCTCAGCTAGGCGTTTTGTTTGATACCAAACTCGACATACTTATGAGAAATTTTTGCAGAAAACAAAAGCCGATCTAAATGGATCATTTTTGTCAATTCTGCACGCTAGCCCTCAACGCGACGTTTCATTTGAGACCAAACTCGACATACCTTTGAGAACGTTTTGCACAAAACAAAAGCCGATCGGAATGGAACAGTTTTTTCAATTCTCCTCGCTAGCTCTCAATGAGACCTTTCATTTGAGACCAAACTCGACGTACATTTGAGAAAGTTTTGCGAAAAGCAAAAGCCCTTATCGAGCCTTTTCATTTGATACTAAACACTATATAGTTCTCACAACTTTTTCCAAACACAAAATATTTCTGACAACATTTTGTAAAAAACAAATTCTAATCGACGTAGAATATTTTTGTCATTCGTGCACACCAGTCCACATTATGTCGTTTCATTAAAACCCAAGGACAATATACTTCTAACAACTTTCTGCGCAAAACAAATGCAGATCGACATGACACATTTTTTTGTTATTTTAAAACCGGCCCTTATGGTTTTCTTTCTTTTGATATCACAGCAAAGTGTTCAATTTATTTTATTTAGAAATATTTGATTTTTATTTTGTTACCTACTTCATAATTTGGCAACACTGTTTGTATTAAAAAATAATAGTTAATTTTTAAATTTATAAATTAATATTGTCAATCTTAATAAAACTGTCACCGTCTTCAGAGAAGTTAATTTAGGAATATTTGGTTTTAATTTAGTTACTTCATTACACATTTGGTAACATTGACTTTTGACATTGGAAACGTCAAAATTAATATTAAATAAATACGTTATGTTTTAAACTTAAATTAATTGTAACACCTTTGCTCGAGACTATTATACATGATACTGTATTTACTTCTTTAATATCAATGTTCTATTAAAAGTTATAATCGTTTAAAGTTCATAGACAGATTGTCAAAAGTGACAGATGACCTCGTGACTCTTTTTAAATTTAGACATGGCTACTAGGATCCATTGTTTCAAGTTATTAATTTTGCACAGTTTTTATTTTTTTACACAAGAACCACTCACAGTAAAAATATGAGACCCCCAAAAGGCACAACTACACATTATTCCCTGCAATCTAAAAAAAAATTACAACAATCCCTTTTATGGTTAAGGTAGTTAGGCTGTCCACAAAATTTGGCGATCGTCGTGATGAAAATAAATAAACATCACGGACACATGCCTTTTAGTATATAGGATTTATGGATGGTTTTAAGCATTGGACATGTAAAAGTGACCAAAACGTGGTACCAGTCAGATAATAAACATTCAATTTTCAAGTATCATTTTAACGAATACGTTGTATATTGTAAGCTACATGGGCTGGATTCTAGAATATCTACCACACTTGAAATAGCAATTTTCTTGTTGCAATGTTTTCTGTTAGCTAAAATATGATTAAGAATTATAAATTTCGGGCGCGGAAGCAAATATTTATATGATTTTTTACAAAAATAAATTCAGATTTTACCAATTCTTGATGAATACGTTGTATATTGTAAGGTACATGGGCTGGATTCTAGAATACCTACCACAATTGAAATAGCAATTTTCTTGTGGCAATGTTTTATTTTAGCTAAAATATAATGAAGAATATTTATAAGATTTTTTACAAAAATAAAGACAGATTTTACCTATTCTTAAAATGGAAATTTTTGTTAAAACATTCATATTTATGTTTTAGAATCTATACTACGGATAATTTTAGCATTGGACATGCAAAAGTTACCAAAACGGGGTACCAATCAGATAAATAACATTCAATTTTCGGGTGTCATTTTAATGAATACGTTGTATATTGTAAGCTACATAGGCTGGATTCTAGAATACCTACCACACTTGAAATAGTAATTTTCTTGTTGCAATGTTTTCTTTTAGCTAAAATATGATGAAAAATTATAAAATTCGGGCGCGGAAGCAAATATTCATATGATTTTTTACAAAAATAAAGTCAGATTTTACCTATTTTTGAAGAATACGTTGTATGTTGTAAGCTACAAGGGCAGGACTCTAGAATACCTACCAAACATGAAATAGCAATTTTCTTGTTGCTATGTTTTCTTTTAGCTAAAATATGAAGAAGAATTACAAAATTCGGGCACGGAAGCAAATATTTATATGATTTTTTACAAAAATGAAGTCAGATTTTACCTATTCTTGATGAATACGTTGTATATTGTAAGCTACATGGGCTGGATTCTAGAATACCTATTTCACTTGAAATAGTAATTTTCTTGTTGCAATGTTTTCCTTTAGCTAAAATATGATGAAGATTTATAAAATTCGGGCGCGGAAGCAAATATTTATATGATTTTTTACAAAAATAAAGACAGATTTTACCTATTCTTAAAATAGAAATTTTTGTTAAAACATTTATATTCATGTTTTATAACCTATATTACGGATAATTTTAGCATTGGACATGCAAAAGAGACCAAAACGTGGTACCAATCAGATAATAAACATTCAATTTTCGGGTGTCATTTTAATAAATACGTTGTATATTGTAAGCTACATTGGCTGGATTATAGAATACCTACCACACTTGAAATAGCAATTTTCTTGTTGCAATGGTTTCTTTTAGCTAAAATGTGATGAAGAGTTATAAAATTCAGGCGCGGAAGCAAATATTTATATGATTTTTTACAAAAATAAAGTCAGATTTTACCTATTCTTGAAGAATACGTTGTATATTGTAAGCTACATAGGCTTGATTCTGGAATACCTACCACACTTGAAATAGCAGTTTTCTTGTTGCAAAGTTTTCTTTTAGCTAAAATATGATGAAGAATTATAATATTCGGGCGCGTTACAATTATTTATATGATTATTTACAAAAATAAAGTCAGATTTTATCTATCCTTGAAATGGATATTTTTGTTAAAACATTCATATTCATGCATTAGAATTAGATGGTTTTAAGCATTGGACATGCAAAAGTGACCAAAACCTGGTACCAATAAGATAAAAAACATTAAATTTTCGGGTGTCATTTTAATGAATACGTTGTATACTGTAAGCTACATGAGCTGGATTCTAGAATACCTACCACACATGAAATAGCAATTTTTTTGTTGCAAAGTTTTTTTTTAGCTAAAATATCATGAAGAATTATAAAATTCGGGCGCAGAAGCAAATATTTATATGATTTTTTACAAAAATAAGGTCAGATTTTACCTATTCTTAAAATGAATATTTTTGTTAAAACATTCATATTCATGCTTTAGGATATATACAATGGATGGTTTTAAGCATTGGACATACAAAAGTGACCAAAACGAGGTTTCAATCAGATGTTAAACATTCAATTTTCGGGTATCATTTTAATGAATACGTTGTATATTGTAAGCTACATGGGCTGGATTCTAGAATACCTACCACACATGAAATAGCAATTTTCTTGTTGCAATGTTTTCTTTTAGCTAAAATATGATGAAGAATTATAAAATTCGGGCGCGGAAGCAAAAATTTATATGATTTTTTAAGAAAATAAAGTCAGATTTTACCTTTTCTTGTCGAATACCTTTTATATTGTAAGCTACATGGGCTGGATTCTAGAATACCTACCACATGTAAAATAGCAATTTTCTTGTTGCAATGTTTTCTTTTAGCTAAAATATAATGAAGAATTATAAAATTCGGGCGCAGAAGTAAATATTTATACGATTTTTTACAAAAATAAAGTCAGATTGTACATATTCTGGTAATGGATATTTTTGTTAAAACATTCAGATTCATGCTTTAGGATCTATACTATGGACGGTTTTTAGCATTGGACATGCAAAAATGACCAAAACGTAGAACCAATCAGATAATAAACATTCGATTTTCGGGTGTCATTTTAATGAATACGTTGTATATTGTAAGCTACATGGGCTGGATTCTAGAATACCTACCACATTTGAAATAGCAACTTTCTTGTTGCAATGTTTTCTTGTAGCTAATATATAATGAAGAATTATAAAATTCGGGCGCGGAAGCAAATATTTATATAATTTTTTACTAAAATAAAGTCAGATTTTACCTATTCATGATAAATACGTTGTATATTGTAAGCTACCTGGGCTGGATTCTAGAATACGTACCACACTTGAAATAGCAATTTTCATGTTGCAATGTTTTCTTTTAGCTAAAATATGATAAAGAATGATAAAATACGGGCGCGGAAGCAAATATTTATATAATTTTTTACAAAAACAAAGTCACATTTTACCTATTTTTGTTAAAAACTTTGTATATTGTAAGCTACATGGGCTGGATTCTAAAATACCTACCACACTTGGAATAACAATTTTCTTGTTGCAATGTTTTTTTTAGCCAAAATATGTTAAAGAATTATAAAATTCTGGCGCGGAAGCAAAAATTTATATAATTTTTTACAAAAATAAAGTCAGATTTTACCTATTTTTGATGAATACGTTGTATATTGTAGGCTAAATATGCTGGATTCTAAAATAACTACCAGACTTGAAATAGCAATTTTCTTGTTGCAATGGTTTCTTTTAGCTAAAATATGATGAATAATTATAAAATTCAGGCGCGGAAGCAAATATTTATATGATTTTTACATAAATAAAGACAGATTTTACCTATTCTTGATGAATACGGTGTATAATGTAAGCTACATGGGCTGGATTCTAGAATAATTACCACGCTTGAAATAGCAATTTTGTTGTTGCAATGTTTTCTTTTAGCTAAAATGTGATGAAGAATTATAAAACTCGAGCGCGGAACAAATATTTATATGATTTTTTACAAAAATAAAGTCAGATTTTACCTATTCTTGATGAATACGTTGTATATTGTAAGCTAAATGAGCTGGATTCTAGAATACCTACCACACATGAAATAGCAATTTTCTTGTTGCAATGTTTTCTTTTAGCTAAAATAAGATGAAGTATAATAAAATTCGGGCGCGGAAGCAAAGAATAATATGATTTTTACAAAATCAAAGTCAGACTTTACTTATTCTTTATGAATACGTTGTATATTGTAAGCTACATGGGTTGGATTCTAGAATGCCTACCACACTTGAAATAGCATTTTATTTGTTGCAAAATTTATTTTAGCTAAAATATGATGAAAAAATATAAATTCGGACGCGGAAGCAAATATTTATATGATTTCTTACAAAAGTAAAGTCAGAATGTACCTATTCTTGAAATGGATATTTTTGTTAAAACATTCATATTCATGCTTTAAGATCTATACTATGGATGGTTTTAAGCAATGAACATGCAAAAGTGAGCAATACGTGGTACCAATCAGATAATAAACATTCAATTTTCGGATGTCATTTTAATGAATACGTTGTATATTGTAAGCTACATGGGCTGGATTCTAGAATACCTACCACACTTGAAATAGCAATTTTCTTGTTGCAATGTTTTCATTTAGCTAAAATATGATAAAGAATTATAATATTCGGACGCAGAAGCAAATATTTATATGACTTTTTACAAAAATAAAGTCAGATTTTTCCTATTCTTGATGAATTCGTTGTATATTGTAAGCCGTAACAAGATGAAAAGCCTTGTCGTTTTTCATCTTGTTACAATTGTAAGCTACATGGGCTGGATTCTAGAATACCTACCGCACTTGAAATAGCAATTTTCTTTTTGCAATGTTTTCTTTTAGCTAAAATATGAAGAATTATAAAACTCGGGCGCGGAAGCAAATATTTATATGATTTCTTACAAAAATTAATTTAGATTGTACCTATTCTTGAAATGGATATTTTTGTTAAATCATTCATATTCATGCTTTAGAATCTCTACTATGGATGGTTTTAAGCATTGGACATTCAAAAGTGACCAATCCGTGGTACCAATAAGATAATAAACATTAAATTTTCAGGTGTCATTTAAATAAATACGTTGTATATTGTAAGCTACATGGGCTGGATTCAAGAATACCTACCACCCTTGAAATAGCAATTTTCTTTTTGCAATGTTATCTTTTAGCTAAAATATGATGAAGAATTATAAAACTCGGGAGCGGAAGCAAATATTTATATAATTTCTTACAAAAATTAAGTCAGATTGTACCTATTCTTGAAATGGATATTTTTGTTAAAACATTTATATTCATGCTTTAGGATCTATACTATGGATGGTTTTAAACATTGGACATGCAAAAGTGACCAATCCGTGGTATCAGTCAGATAATAAACATTCTATTTTCATGTGTCACTTTAATGAATACGTTATATATTGTAAGCTAAATGGGCTGAATTCAAGAATACCTACCACACTTGAAATAGCAATTTTCCAGAAGCAATGTTTTCTTTTAGCTAAAATATGATAAAAAATTATAAAATTCGGGCGCGGAAGCAAATAATTATATGATTTTATACATAAATAAAGTCAGATTTTACCTTTTCTTGATGAATACGTTGTATATTGTAAGCTACATGGGCTGGATTCTTGAATACCTACCACACATAAAATAGCAATTTTCATGTTGCAATGTTTTCTTTTAGCTAAAATATGATGAAGAATTATAAAATTCGGGCGAGGAAGCAAATATTTATATGATTTTTTACAAAAATAAAGTCAGATTTTACCTATTCTTGATGAATACGGTGTATATTGTATTGTATTTATGCTTTAGGATCTACACTGTGGATAGTTTTAAGCATTGGACAAGCAAAAGGAACTAAAACGTGGTACCAATCAGATAATAAACATTCAATTGTCGGGTGTCATTTTAATAAATACGTTGTATAATGTAAGATACATGTGCTGGATTCTAGAACACCTACCACACTTGAAATAGCAATTTTCTTTATGCAATGTTTTCTTTTAGCTAAAATATGATGAAGAATTATAAAGTTCGGGCACTGTAGCAAATATTTATATGATTTTTTACAAAAATAAATTTAGAGTTTACCTATTCTTGATGAATATAATGTATTTTGTAAGCTACCTGGGCTGTATTCTAGAATACCTACCACACTTGAAATAGCAATTTTCTTTATGCAATGTTTTCTTTTAGCTAAAATATGATGAAGAATTATAAAATTCGGGCACGGAAGCAAATATTTATATGATTTTTTACAAAAATAAAAACAGATTTTACCTATTCTTGAAATGGATATTTCTGATAAAACATTTATAATCATGCTTTAGGATCTATGCTATGAATAGTTTTAAGCATTGAACATGCAAAAGTGACCAAAACGTGGTACGGTACCAATCAGATAATAAACATTCAATTTTCGGGTGTCATTTTAATGAATACTTTGTATATTGTAAGCTAATAGAAAACCTACCACACTCGAAATAGCAATTTTCTTGTTGCAATGTTTTCGTTTAGCTAAAATATGAAGAAGAATTATAAAATTCGGGTGCGGAAGCAAATATGTATATGATTTCTAACAAAAATAAAGTCAGATTTTACCTATTCTTAATGACTACGTTGTATATTGTAAGCTAAATGGGCTGGTTTCTAGAATATTAACCACACTGGATATAGCAATTTTCTTGTTGCAATGTTTTCTTTTAGCTAAAATATGATGAAGAATTATAAAATTCGGGCGCGGAAGCAAATATTTATATGGTTTTTTACGAAAATTAAATCAGATTTTACCTATTCTTGAAATCTATATTTTTGTTAAAACATTCATATTCATGCTTTAGGATCTATACTATGGATGGTTTTAAGCATTGGACATACTAAAGTAACCAAAACGTAGTACCAATCAGATAATAAACATTCAACTGTATTGTGTCATTTTAATGAATACGTTGTATATTGTAAGCTACATGAACTGGATTCTGGAATACCTACCACACTTGAAATAGCAATTTTCTTGTTGCAACGTTTTCTTTTAGCTAAAATATGATAAAGAATTATAAAATTCGGGCGCGGAACCAAATATTTATATGATTTTTTAATAAAATAAAGTCATATTTTACCTTATCTACATGAATACCTTGTATATTGTAAGCTACATGGGCTGGATTCTAGAATATTTACCACACTTGAAATAGCAATTATCTTTATGCAATGTTGTCTTTTAGCTAAAACATGATGAAGAATTATAAAATTCGGGCACGGAAGCAAATATTTATATGACTTTTTACAAAAATAAAGTCAGATTTTACCTATTCTTGAAATGGATATTTTAGTTAAAACATTCATATTCATGCTTTAGGATCTATACTATGGATGGTTTTTAGCATGGGACATGCAAAAGTGGCCAAAACGTGGTACCAGTCAGATAATAAACATTCAATTTTCGGATGTCATTTTAATGAATACGTTGTATATTGTAAGCTACATGAGCTGGATTCTAGAATACCTACCACACTTAAAATAGCAATTTTATTGTTGCAATGTTTTCTTTTAGCTAAAATATGATGAAAAATTATAAAAGTCGGGCGCGGAAGCAAATATTTATATGATTTTTTATAAAAATTAATTCAGATTTTACCTATCCTTGATGAATACGTTGTATATTGTAAGCTACAAGGGCTGGATTCTAGAATACCTACCATACTTAAAATAGCAATTTTCTTGTTGCAATGTTTTCTTTTAGCTAAAATATGATGATGAATTATAAAATTCGGGCACGGAAGCAAATATTTATATGAATTTTTACAAAAATAAAGTCAGATTTTACCTATTCTTGATGAATACGTTGTATATTGTAAGCTACATGGCCTGGATTCTAAAATACCTACCACATTTGAAATAGCTATATACTTGTTGCAATGTTTTCTTTTATTTATAATATGATGAAAAATTATAAAATTCGGGCGCGGAAGGAAACATTTATATGATTTTTTACAAAAATAAAGTCAGATTTTACCTATTCTTGAAATGGATATTTTTGTTAAAACATTCATGTTCATGCTTTAGGATCTAAACTATGGATGGCTTTAAGCATTGGACATGCAAAAGTGTCCAAAACGTAGTACCAATCAGATAATAAACATTCAATTTTTGAGTGTCATTTTAATGAACACGTTGTATATTGTAAGATACATGAGCTGGATTTTAGAATACCTACCACACTTAAAATAGCAACTTTCTTGTTGCAATGTTTTCTTTAAGCAAAAATATTATGAAGAGTTACAAAATTCGGGCGCGGAAGCAAATACTTATATGATTTTTTCAAAAATAATGTCAGATTTTACCTATTCTTGATGAAAATGTTGTATATTGTAAGCTACATGTGCTGGATTCTAAAATACCTACCACACTTGAAATAGCAATTTTCTTGTTGCAATGTTTTCTTTTAGCTAAAATATGATGAAGAATTATGAAATTCGGGCGCGGAAGCAAATATTGATATGATTTTTTACAAAAATAAAGTCAGATTTTAACTATTCTTGGTGAATACGTTGTACATTGTAAGCTACATGGGCTGGATTCTAGAATACCTACCACACTTGAAATAGCAATATTCTTGTTGCAATGTTTTCTTTTAGCTAAAATATGATAACGAATTATGAAATTCGGGCGCGGAAGCAATTATTTATATGATTTTTTACAAAAAGAAAGTCAGATTTTACCTATTCTCGATGAATACGTTGTATATTGTAAGATACATGGGCTGGATTCTAGAATACCTACCACACTTGAAATAGCAATTTTCTTGTTGCAATGTTTTATTTTAGCTAAAATATGATGACGAATTATAAAATTCGGGCACAGAAGCAAATATTTATATGATTTTATACAAAAATAAAGTCAGATTTTACCTATTCTTGGTGAATATTTTGTATATTGTTAGCTACATGGGCTGGATTCTAGAATTCCTACTACACATAAAATAGCAATTTTCTTGTTGCAATGTTTTCTTTTAGCTAAAATATGATGAAAAATTATAAAATTCGGGCGCGGAAGCAAATATTTATATGATTTATTACAAAAATAAAGTCAGATTTTACCTATTCTTGATGAATACGTTGTATTTTGTAAGCTACGTGGGCTGGATTCTAGAATACGTACCACACTTGAAATAGCAATTTTCTTGTTGCAATGTTTTTTTTAACTAAAATATGATGAAGAATTATAATATTCGGGCGCGGAAGCAAATATTTATATGATTTTTTACAAAAATAAAGTCAGATTTTACCTATTCCTGAAATGGATATTTTTGTTAAAACATTCATATTCATGGTTTAGGATCTATACTATGGATGGTTTTAAGTATTGGACATGAAGGTGACAAAAACGTGGTACCAATCAGATAATGAACATTTAATTTTCGGGTGTCATTTTAATGAATACGTTGTATATTGTAAGCTACATGGGCTGGATTCTAGAATACCTACCACACTTGAAATAGCAATTTTCTTGTTACAATGTTTTCTTTTAGCTAAAATATGATGAAGAATTATAAAATTCGGGCGCGGAAGCAAATATTAATATGATTTTTTACAAAAATAAAGTGCGATTTTACGTATACTTGATAACTACATTGTATATTGTAAGCTACATGGGCTAAATTGTAGAATACCTAACACACTTGAAATAGCAATTTTCTTGTTGCAATGATTTCTTTTAGCTAAAATATGACGAAGAATTATAAAATTCGGGCGCGGAAGCAAATATTTATATGATTTTTTACAAAAATAAAGTCAGATTTTACCTATTCTTGATGAATACGTTGTATATTGTAAGCTACATGGGCTGGGTTCTAGAATACCTACCACAATTGAAATAGCAATTTTCTTCTAGCAATGTTTTATTTTAGCTAAAATATGATGAAGAATTATAAAATTCGGGCGCGGAAGTAAATATTTATGTGATTTTTTTACATATTAAAGTCAGATTTTACCTATTCTTGATGAATACGTTGTATATTGTAAGCTACATGGGCTGGATTCTAGTATACCTACCACACTTCAAATAGCAATTATCTTGTTGCAATGTTTTCTTTTAGCTAAAATATGATAAATAATTATAAAATTCGGGCGCGGAAGCAAATATTTATTTGATTTTTTACAAAAATAAAGTCAGATTTTACCTATTCTTGAAATGGATATGTGCGGGATAACAGGGATGGATACCCAGGATATCGAGTATGGATGATGGTAACAATTGGTGAGGTTGTAAATCTCACTTTCACACAACCACTCAAAAAACACTTATTTATTTACACACAGCACAACCAAAACTATACAAAATAACAGATATAACAAATGTAAATACTTTACTGGAGCAGTACAACAATGGATTGTTGCGGAGCGATACAAAACAACTTTGGCGTGGCAACGCCGGAACAAAACAGACTTGTCCTTGTACAATTTCAAAACCAACAAAATTCGCTAGCGACAGCGCCACTAACTATAAACTACAAAAAATACAGAGAAGCGTATATGGCGTTGACATTGACAAATATGCGTTGTACCTTTGACAATATACGGAGCTGACAACAATTAAAATCTCAAACATACTGCCCACCTAGTCGAGAAGCGACTAAACTAAACAATTAACATGGAAGAACAATGAAACTTAAGTAAGCAAGATCGTATGGACATCAGGCCGACTGGGAATGACCTGGACTGCCCACCGTAGAACGACGCAGCGGTGGCGACGGCGGCGCGGCGAGTCTCTGCTTGGCTGAGGGGATGACGTCCGTCTCGATCGGCAGAGGGCTTAGCCGGGAGATAGGTCGGCGAAGCTCTGAAGTGGCAGTCTTGACGGTAACTACCCTGACGAGGCCGTCTGCTCCTGGATGCAGCTCAGTCACTCGGCCCAGTGCCCATCTACCTGGAGGCAGCTGCGGGTGGTGAACCAGCACTAACTGGCCCACACTGAAGTTGGATCTTGTTGCAGCTGGTGCAGGTACTGCGTTGACCACCTCTCTCAGAAGTGCTGTGTGAGTCGTTGAACGAGCCGCCAGCGGGTCGCCAGGTCGCTGGGCTCGTCATGGGAACCTGGTTCTGGAACGGTCAGCAATTATGAACCAACCAGGAAGTGCGCTGGGGTCTGCGCGGACAGGTCCGCAGTGTCCGACGAGGACGGCGTCAGCGGACGGGAATTCAGGCAGGCCTCTACCTGAGCCAGTACTGTAGATAGCTCCTCGTACGTGAGGGTCGTCTCATCAATGGTTTTGCGGAGGAGACTCTTTACTGATTTGACTCCGGCCTCCCACAGGCCGCCGAAGTGCGGTGCAGACGGTGGAATGAAGCTCCAACGTGTGCCGGAATCAGACAGGGTAGAAGCTACTTCGTGGTAGAACAGCGACGCCTGATGGAACATGGAGCGCAGCTCTGCGCTGGCGCCGACGAACGTCGTGCCGTTGTCGGAAAGCAGCTCGCTGCACACTCCTCAGCGTGCAACGAACCGACGGAAGGCCGCCAGGAAGGCCTTGGTCGTCAAGTCGCTCACGACCTCCAGGTGAAGTGCCTTGGTGGAAAGACAGACGAAGAGGGCGATGTAGGCCTTGGTGGAGTGTCGCCCACGACCTGGGGACGGGCGGCACTGGATGGGTCCTGCGTAATCTACTCCTGAACGCAGGAAAGGGCGGCTGGGAGTCACTCTGGAAGCTGGCAGATTTCCCATGAGTTGTTTGCCCATCAGCGGACGACGGCGCCTGCAAGGGATGCAAGTTCGGAGCAGCTTCTTTGTTAGGGCTCGCCCTTGGAGGATCCAGACGTGGTTCTGGAGGAGTGATTGAGTTAATGCTAAGCCAGCGTGGAGGGCTAATGTGTGCCAATGTAGGACATGTAGCTGGCTTAGCGGAGATGATTGGAAGGATAGGCGGGTGTCTTTCGGAATCGGGAAGTCCGGAATTCTCGAGTCTACCGCCCACGCATAGCATGCCGTGAGCGTTGAGAAATGGATTTAGACTCACGAGAGGCGAAGTCCTTGGAATGGGTCTAGCGCCTTTCAGTTGCGCTATTTCAGTGGCAAACTTCTCTCTCTGGACATTGCGAATCAGACGGACTCTCGCAGCAGTTAGTTCGAATGTGCTTAAGAAGCCGGTGCATGTCTCTTGCTCTTGATCTTCCAGACCTGCAAGTCTGGAAATTCTTCCTCTCTTGTCGCAGCGGCGGGCGAATCGCATGCACTGGGCTGTTACGCGGAGCGTGCGTGACAGGGAGGAATACCGCGCTAACAGAGTGAACTCTTCTTCCACCTAGACCGGCATGGAGCGGGTTTTCTGGACAGCTTCTTCACCTGGTGAATAGGGTAGCTCTTGTGTTGCGGTCGGCCAATTCTGAGTCTCGTCAAAAAGCCATGGAGGACCGTTCCACCATAGGCTCGAGGTGGAGAGTATTTGCGGAGTAGCACCGCGGGAGGCGACGTCGGCAGGATTCTCTTCACCTGAGATGTGGCGGAGATTGTGATCCAGGTCCTCCTCTACACGACAATGTAGAGAGGACACGGGAGATGCACCGTCCTCGTCGACGGCTCCGGACAGGACCCAACCTAGAGCTGTGTTGATGGCTACCACCTTGGAGCCTGGGACTGGATACACTCCTGGACGGAGTAGAGGGCCGAAAACGTCGGCTCCAAGCAGTAGGCCAACCTTCTGGTCTCGGTGATAGCATGGATCGGCCAGCTCGAGGTGCAGCAGCAGCTGCGGATCTAAGGGACGGACTCTCCGTTGTGGAACGTGAGCCGTCAGACGTGGAAGCACGTAGGCGGATACCTGGTGCTCGGCACCAGGTGCTGCTCTGGATCGGAAGACGACTTCCACTTGTGAGGAGGCCGTGGCAGAGTGCGAGGCCCCGACGCCGACGACCTTGACGTGGGAGCGCCGCCTGGCTAGACCAAGACATTGCACAATGTCTTCAGAGATGAAAGACACCTCGGACCCGGTGTCGAGGAGCGCGCGTGTCTGTACGCGCTGTCCGCTGGGCGAACAGATGGTGACCAGCGCTGTGGTCAGGAGAACCATGGCACGGGATGTGCCCTGGTGCGTGGAGTGACTAGAGACCGTGGAGGTATGGAGAGCAGCAGCTCATTCTGGAGGACTGGCCGAACCTGTAACAGAACTGGATGGGAAAGCGTCGTGCAGCAGCGTGTTGTGCGTCTGGCTGCACTTGGAGCACGTCTTCGTGGATCTGCATGCGTTACGCTGGTGGGAACCCAGGCAGTTGAAGCAGAGCCGAAGTCGCTTGACCTCGGACAGGCGCTCTTGTGGAGACTTCCCCCGGAACGATGAGCAGGAGAAGTTGGAGTGCGAGTCTCCGCAGAACACGCAGTTCGTGTTCTTGACGCTTGCAGAGACCTGGTGTGAGCGAAGTGGCGCAGCCTTCGCGTTGGAGGCCGTTATGGAGCGGGCAGGTGGGCTCAGCGGGGCCGACATCTCTAATGCGCGGATACGCATCTCGAAGAAGGCCTCGAGCTGCTTGAGTGTCGGCTGTTCCAACTTGTAGTCGGGGTTCACCAACGTTTGAGTCGCATCTACGAAAGCGAGATGCAACTCCCATGCTCGGCGGGATGCGGAGTCCAGGCGGCGGAGGAGTAAGAACACGATGACGTCGTCCCACTTGTCTACAGGTCGCCCTAGCTGCTCGAGCGATCTTATCTCTTCCCGTGCTCGGTCGATCAGGGCCCGCAGGTCGCGTGCGGACTCTTTCGATACCTGGGGCAGGACGAACAGTGCCGACAGGTGAGCACTTACCAGAATCCGACTGTTCCGGTACCTGGCGCAGACGGCGTCCCAGGCTCCCTGGAAGTTCGCTGCCGTGGTGGCCATGGTACGCACTAGGAGTGCGGCTTCACCTTTCAGTGCTGCCTTGAGGAGGAGCAGCTTCTGGACGTCGGGAACATCGTCACGGTCTATCACGAGACCCTGAAGGGCGTCGTGGAATGCCTCCCATTCCAAGTATGACCCGGAGAACTCCGGCAGGTTTACCTTAGGTAGAGGCGGAAGGGAAGCCTTTGGCGGTTGAACTGGAGCGACAACTGGAGCTGGCGGAGGTGGCGAAGGACGGAGGGCCTCCAGGATAGCGACACCCGTCAAGTACAAGAGCTCTGTGGCGGAGAAGTGATCTTCAACGAAGTACACCGTAGCTTCTGAGCCCTTTTCTGCTCTAAAAGAGTGGTGGTTAGTCAGGAAGTCCTCCCAATGTCTCTGTAGGTTAGCGAGCGCGCTGTCGATCAGCCTGCTTGTCGGTGTTATTTCTTCTTTCAACAGCTGCGTACGGAGTGCCAGCGGTAACTTCCGGATCTGTTCCTTCAACTCTTGCTGGTGGCGCAACACTTCAGCCATTGTTGAACCTGGTGAAGGTTACGGACGCGAAAACGGAACTGTTTGGCGATGACTTCGAAGTTATCGTGATTCTACACGCAGGTTTGCGAGGTTAGAATTAACAAAGGATGGGTGGATGACACTGGATTAGGATTTGACAGGCTATGCGCATGAAAAAGGATTTGACAGGTTTTGCACGTGGTTTTAAGGGTGAAAAAACTCGGATAATCCGGATAGTAATCCGGCTCGAAGGACCAAAAAATGTGCGGGATAACAGGGATGGATACCCAGAATATCGAGTATGGATGATGGTAACAATGGTGAGGACGTAAATCTCACTTTCACACAACCACGCGAAAAACACTTATTTATTTACACACAGCACAACCAAAACTATACAAATAACAGATATAACAAATGTAAATACTTTGCTGGAGCAGTACAACAATGGATTGTTGCGGAGCGATACAAAACGACTTTGGCGCAACAAAGCCGGAACCGAACAGACATGTCCTTGTACAATTTCAAAACCAACAAAATTCGCTAGCGACAGCGCCACTAACTATAAACTACAAAAAATACAGAGAAGCATATATGGCGTTGACATTGGCAAATATGCGTTGTACCTTTGACAATATATGGAGCTGACAACAATTAAAATCTCAAAAAGGATATTTTTGTTAAAACATTCATATTCATGCTTTAGGATCTATACTATGGATGGTTTTAAGCATTGGACATGCAAAAGTGACCAAAACGTGATACCAATCAGATAATAAACATTCAATCTTCGGGTGTCATTTTAATGAATATGTTGTATATTGTAAGCTACATGGGTTGGATTCTAGAATACCTACTACACTTGAAATAGAAATTTTCTTGTTGCAATGTTTTCTTTCAGCTAAAATATGATAAAGAATTATAAAATTTAGGCGCGGATGCAAATATTTATATAATTTTTTACAAAAATAAAGTCAGATTTTACCTATTCTTGATGAATAAGTTGTATATTGTAAGCTACATGGGCTGGATTCTAGAATACTTACCACACTTAAAATAGCAAATTTATTGTTGCAATGTTTTCTTTTAGCTAAAATATGATAAAGAATTATAAAATTCGGGCGCGGAAGCAAATATTAATATGATTTTTTAGAAAAATAAAGTCAGACTTTATCTATTTCTGAAATGGATATTTTTGTTAAAACATTTATATTCATGCTTTAGGTTCTATACTATGGATGGTTTAAGCATTGGACATGCAAAAGTGACTAAAACGTGGTACCAATCAGATAATAAACATTAAATTTTCGGGTGTCATTTTATTGAATACGTTGTATATTGTAAGCTACATGGGCTGGATTCTAGAGTACCTACCACACTTGAAATAGCAATTTTTTTGTTGCAATGTTTTCTTTAATTAAAATGTGATGAAGAATTATAAAATTCGGGCGCGAAAACAAATATTTATACGATTTTTTACAAAAATAATGTCAGATTTTACCTATTCTTGAAGTGAGTATTTTTGTTAATTTGCTTCCGTGCCCAAATTTTATAATTCTTTATCATCTTTTAGCTAAAAGAAAACATTGCAACAAGAAAATTGCTATTTCAATTGTGGTAGGTATTCTAGAATCCAGCCCATGTAGCTGACAACATACAACGTATTCAGCAAGAATAGGTAAAATCTGACTTTATTTTTGTAAAAAAACTTATAAATATTTGCTTCAGCGCCCGAATTTTATAATTCTTCATCATATTTTAGCTAAAAGAAAACATTGCAACAAGAAAATTGCTATTTCAAGTGTGGTTGGTATTCTAACATCCAACCCATGTAGCTTACAATATACAATGTATTCATTAAAATGACTACCGAAAACTGAATGTTTATTATCTGATTAGTATCACGTTTGGGTCACTTATGCATTTCCAATGCTAAAATTATCCATAGTATAGATCCTAAAGTATGAATATGAATGTTTTAACAAAAATATCCATTTCAAGAATAGGTAAAATCTGACTTTATTTTTGTAAAAAATCGTATGAAAATTTGCTTCCGCGCCCGATTTTCATAATTCTTCATCATATTTTAGCTAAAGGAAAACTTTGCAACAAGAAAATTGTTATTTCAAGTGTGGTAGGTAATCCAGAATCCAGCCCATGTAGCTTACAATATACAACGTATTCATCAAGAAAAGGTAAAATCTGACTTCATTTTTGTAAAAAATCATATAAATATTTGCTTCCGCGCCCGAGTTTTATATTTCTTCATCATATTTAAGCTAAAAGAAAGCATTGCAACAAGAAAAATGCTATATCAAGTGTGGTAGGTATTCTAGAATCCAGCCCATGTAGCTCACAATATACAACGTATTCATCAAGAAAAGGTAAAATCTGACTTTATTTTTGTAAAGAATCATATAAATATTTGCTTTCGCGCCCGAATTTTATATTCTTCATTATATTTTAGCTAAAAGAAAACATTGCAACAAGAAAATTGCTATTTCAAGTGTGGTAGGTATTCTAGGATCCAGCCCATGTAGCTTACAATATACAACGTATTCATTAAAATGACAATGTTTATTTTTTAATTGGTACCACTTTTGGTAACTTTTGCATGTCCAATGCTAAAATTATCCATAGTATAGATCATAAAGCATGAATATGAATGTTTTAACAAAAATTTCCATTTCAAGAATAGGTAAAATCTGACTTTATTTTTGTAAAAAATCTTATAAAATTTGCTTCCGCGCCCGAATTTTATAATTCTTCATCATATTTAAGCTAAAAGAAAACATTGCAAGAAGATAATTGCTATTTCAAGGGTGGTAGGTATTCTAGAATCCAGCCCATGTAGCTTACATTATAGAACGTATTCATCAAGAAAAGGTTAAATCTGACTTGATTTTTGTAAAAACTCGTATAAATATTTGCTTCCGCGCCCGAATTTTATAATTTTTCATCATATTTTAGCTAAAAGGAAACATTGCAACGTGAAAATTGCTATTTCAAGTGTGGTAGCTATTCTAGAAACCCGCCAATTTAGCTTACAATATACAACGTATTCATTAGAATGACACCCGAAAATTGAATGTTTATTATCTGATTGATACCACGTTTTGGTCACTTTTGCATGTCCAATGATTAAAACTATCCATAGTATAGATCCTAAATCCTGAATATGAATGTTTTAACAAAAATATTTTTTTCAAGAATAGGTAAAATCTGACCTTATTTTTGTAAAAAATCATATAAAAATTTGCTGCCGCGCCCGAATTTTATAATTCTTCATCATATTTTAGCTTAAAGAAAACATTGCAACAAGAAAATTGCTATTTCAAGTGTGGTAGGTATTCTAGAATCCAGCCCATGTAGCTTACAATATACAACGTATTCATTAAAATGACATCGGAATATTGAATGTTAATTATCTGATTGGTACCACGTTTTGGTCACTTTTGCACGTCCACTGCTAAAATTATCCATAGTATAGATCCTAAAGCATGATTATGAATGTTTTAACAAAAATATCCATTTCAAGAATAGGTAATATCTGACTTTATTTTTGTAAAAAATCATATAAATATTTGCTTCCGCGTTTGAATTTTATAATTCTTCATCATATTTAAGCTAATAGAAAACATTGCAACAAGAAAATTGCTACTTCAAGTGTGGTAGGTATTCTAGAATCCAGCCCATGTAGCTTACAATCTGCAACGTATTCATCAAGAGTAGGTAAAACTTGACTTTATTTTTTTTAAAAATCATATAAATATTTGCTGCCGCGTTCGAATTTTATAATTCTTCATCATATTTTAGCTAAAAGAAAACATTGCAACAAGAAAATTGCTATTTCAAGTGTGGTAGGTATTCTAGAATCCAGCCAATGTTGCTTACAATATACAACGTATTCATTAAAATCACACCCGAAAATTGAATGTTTATTATCTGATTGGTACGGTCCTGGTAATTGTTATTTAAGTAGTGTGTTTAAATAGCACCAGCAAAAAAACCCAAAAACGAGGGAATTGTCGTGCGATCTTAAACAAAAGTGGTAAACAAAGGCAGTGTAAGAGTGGTAAAACAGTTACAAGCTAAAAGAGAAACAGGAGAATAAAAGAAAGATACTGAAAAGTTAAATTAAAGTGAAATAATCCCGTGTGACCTTGGGAAGTTACTCAGCATCGGACAAGTGATTCAGTAACGAGGCACCAGGCGCGCACGCGCAATGAAGGCAGAACAGAGGCGGATTAAGGAAGAGTCAGATGAGTAAAAATTATAGAGATCGTAGTGACTCGGTAGAGAAACGGAAAAGACTGGAAGAAAAAATGGAAGAAGAAAAATGTTTTTTCAAAAAAAGTAAAATAATACAGAGATCACGAGATAATGTAACAAAGACAACAAACACAGGAGACATAGAGGAACTAAAAGAAATATTGTTAGGTACAATTGAAATAGCAATTTTCTTGTTGCAATGTTTTCTTTTAGCTAAAAGATGATAAAGAATTATAAAATTTGGGCACGGAAGCAAATTAACAAAAATACTCACTTCAAGAATAGGTAAAATCTGACATTATTTTTGTAAAAAATCGTATAAATATTTGTTTTCGCGCCCGAATTTTATAATTCTTCATCACATTTTAATTAAAGAAAACATTGCAACAAGAAAATTGCTATTTCAAGTGTGGTAGGTATTCTAGGATCCAGCCCATGTAGCTTACAATATACAACGTATTCATTAAAATGACAATGTTTATTTTTTAATTGGTACCACTTTTGGTAACTTTTGCATGTCCAATGCTAAAATTATCCATAGTATAGATCATAAAGCATGAATATGAATGTTTTAACAAAAATTTCCATTTCAAGAATAGGTAAAATCTGACTTTATTTTTGTAAAAAATCTTATAAAATTTGCTTCCGCGCCCGAATTTTATAATTCTTCATCATATTTAAGCTAAAAGAAAACATTGCAAGAAGATAATTGCTATTTCAAGGGTGGTAGGTATTCTAGAATCCAGCCCATGTAGCTTACATTATAGAACGTATTCATCAAGAAAAGGTTAAATCTGACTTGATTTTTGTAAAAACTCGTATAAATATTTGCTTCCGCGCCCGAATTTTATAATTTTTCATCATATTTTAGCTAAAAGGAAACATTGCAACGTGAAAATTGCTATTTCAAGTGTGGTAGCTATTCTAGAAACCCGCCAATTTAGCTTACAATATACAACGTATTCATTAGAATGACACCCGAAAATTGAATGTTTATTATCTGATTGATACCACGTTTTGGTCACTTTTGCATGTCCAATGATTAAAACTATCCATAGTATAGATCCTAAATCCTGAATATGAATGTTTTAACAAAAATATTTTTTTCAAGAATAGGTAAAATCTGACCTTATTTTTGTAAAAAATCATATAAAAATTTGCTGCCGCGCCCGAATTTTATAATTCTTCATCATATTTTAGCTTAAAGAAAACATTGCAACAAGAAAATTGCTATTTCAAGTGTGGTAGGTATTCTAGAATCCAGCCCATGTAGCTTACAATATACAACGTATTCATTAAAATGACATCGGAATATTGAATGTTAATTATCTGATTGGTACCACGTTTTGGTCACTTTTGCACGTCCACTGCTAAAATTATCCATAGTATAGATCCTAAAGCATGATTATGAATGTTTTAACAAAAATATCCATTTCAAGAATAGGTAATATCTGACTTTATTTTTGTAAAAAATCATATAAATATTTGCTTCCGCGTTTGAATTTTATAATTCTTCATCATATTTAAGCTAATAGAAAACATTGCAACAAGAAAATTGCTACTTCAAGTGTGGTAGGTATTCTAGAATCCAGCCCATGTAGCTTACAATCTGCAACGTATTCATCAAGAGTAGGTAAAACTTGACTTTATTTTTTTTAAAAATCATATAAATATTTGCTGCCGCGTTCGAATTTTATAATTCTTCATCATATTTTAGCTAAAAGAAAACATTGCAACAAGAAAATTGCTATTTCAAGTGTGGTAGGTATTCTAGAATCCAGCCAATGTTGCTTACAATATACAACGTATTCATTAAAATCACACCCGAAAATTGAATGTTTATTATCTGATTGGTACGGTCCTGGTAATTGTTATTTAAGTAGTGTGTTTAAATAGCACCAGCAAAAAAACCCAAAAACGAGGGAATTGTCGTGCGATCTTAAACAAAAGTGGTAAACAAAGGCAGTGTAAGAGTGGTAAAACAGTTACAAGCTAAAAGAGAAACAGGAGAATAAAAGAAAGATACTGAAAAGTTAAATTAAAGTGAAATAATCCCGTGTGACCTTGGGAAGTTACTCAGCATCGGACAAGTGATTCAGTAACGAGGCACCAGGCGCGCACGCGCAATGAAGGCAGAACAGAGGCGGATTAAGGAAGAGTCAGATGAGTAAAAATTATAGAGATCGTAGTGACTCGGTAGAGAAACGGAAAAGACTGGAAGAAAAAATGGAAGAAGAAAAATGTTTTTTCAAAAAAAGTAAAATAATACAGAGATCACGAGATAATGTAACAAAGACAACAAACACAGGAGACATAGAGGAACTAAAAGAAATATTGTTAGGTATGTCAGAAACAATGCAGAAGATGAGAGAAGAAATGAACATAAATCATAAAGATCTGAAGCAAGAAATTAAAAAGAACTCCCTAGAAATAGAAAAAATAAATGAAGAACATAAAAAGAAAGTAGAAGAATGGACTCAAGAAAAAGAAGAATTTAAAAAAGAAATAAAACATTTACGTGAAAGAGTAGAAAATCAAGATAAAAAAATAGAACTAATAATATAGTGATTAGAGGGTTAGAAACGAAAGGAAGTAAAATAAAAGACATGGTAGCAGACTTTCTGGACAAGGAATTACAAGTAAAATGCGTTATCAAATCAGTCACAGAATTAAAAAACAAAAACACCTTACCAATGATAATAGCAGAAATCGAAGACAATGAGGACAAAATAAAAATAATGAAAAATAAAAGTAAACTAGGAAGAAAGAAAATATATATAGACAATGATTGGACGAAAGAGGAAAGAAAAATGCAGTATGCTATTAGAAAAAAAGCGGAGGAGGAAAGAAAAAATAAAAAAATTCCGAAAATTTTCTACAATAAGATACTGGTAGACGACAAACAATATATATGGAACAAAGAGAAAGAAGAGTTAATGGAAATATCTAGAGAACAAATAAAAGATATAAATGCACCTGGGACTTCAAAAAACTAAATGAAAAAAGGACGGATAATTCAAACTTCGAAACTAGGCAAAGAAAATGGTACTTGAGAGAAATTGCAAAGAAAGAGATAGAGATAGTGTTAGGAACATGGAATGTGAGAGGGACAAACACACCAGGAGCATTTAAAAATTTAGGTGAGGTTTTCAAAAAATATAAAATAGATATAGCCGCCATACAAGAAACCAAACAAAAAGACAATAGTATTTTTGAACTAGAAAACTAAGTAGTTTTCAATAGCGGATGTAACACAGCACATTTTGGGATGGGTTTTATGGTAACGAAGGAAATGAAAAAATCAATAATGGAGTTTAAAACTATATCAGACAGAATCAGTAAATTAAGAATCAGAGGGAAAGGAAGAAAAATCACGATAATAAATGTACATGCGCCAACAAATAAAAAAACAGAAGAGGAGAAAGATGCTTTCTACAATCAACTAACCGAAGTAATGAATGAGATACCTAGGTACGATGTTAAAATACTCATTGGAGACATGAATGCGAAAATTGGAAAAGAGGAACGATATAAAGATATAACGGGAGGTTATAGCAAACATGAGGTCACAAACGAAAACGGAATAAAACTGATTGAATTCGCAATGGAAATGAACATGAAAATTAGCAGTACATCTTTCGAAAGAAAAGAAATTCATAAAGGGACTTGGATGCATCCGAACGGGGAATGCTGTAACCAAATTGATCATGTAATGATAGAACGAAAGCATGCAAAAATAATTAAAGACATTAAAAGCAAAAGAGGTGCAGAAGGGGATACGGATCATCATCTGGTTAAAGTAAAATTAAAACAAAAAATGCCACAGTACACAGGGAATCGAAAAAACAGAATGAAAAGATACAACGGACAGTCGTTACAAGATGAGAAAATAAAAAGCAATTTTAACCAATTATTAGAACAAGAATTGATGCAAACAGAGGACAAAAGTAACATAAATAGATATTGGGAGCAAATGGAAGAAACAGTAATTCGGGTCTCTGATAAACTCTTGCAAAGTCCAAAAACAAAGAATGAAGATTGGTTTGACAATGAATGTAAAGAAGCAATGAGAAGGAAAGATCAGGCTAGACTTATAGCAATACAAGAGAGTAATGAAGAGAATAACAAATGTTACTTAGATGAACGAAATAATTATAAAAGGATATGTAGAAGGAAAAAACGGCAACTTATGGAAGGCAAACTAAAACAAATAGAAGAGAACTATAAAAACAAAGAAATAAGAAATTTTTATCAAGCCGTGAAAAAACAAAAATCAGGGTACCAACAAAAAGCAGTATATGTGAAAAACAAAGAAGGATATCTGACGACAGAGGAGAATAAAGTAAATAGGTGGAGGGAACACTTCAATAATTTGTTAAATGGGGGATATGAGACAGAAACTGAAATAACACAAATAGTACAAGAAAGACACCATGAGCAGGATGAACCACCACCAGAAGAGGAAGAGATATTACAAATTTTAAAAAATCTAAAAAATAACAAGAGTCCTGGGGAAAATGGAATCTCAGCGGAGATATACAAAAACGGAGGAGTCAAATTACAAGAAGAACTATGTAATATGATACAAATGGCATGGAGAAACGAAGAAATACCAGAACGATGGAAAGTAGCAACAATTCTACCCTTATTTAAGAAAGGTGATCGCACGATCTGCGAGAATTACAGAGGAATAGCTCTCTTAGATACTGCGTACAAAATCTTCGCAATCTGTGTTAGAGACAGAGTACAAAAAACAGTGGAAGATCAGCTAGGGGAGTATCAAGCGGGATTCAGGAAAAATAGATCCACAATAGATCAAATATTTTCACTGAAACAAACGATGCAAGATAGTTACGAACATAAGTTGCCAATGCAGATTTTATTTGTGGATTTTAAAGAGGCTTATGACTCCATCAGACAAGGCAAATTGTGGGAGATAATGAGAGAATTTCAAGTACCCGAAAAATTAATCCGGCTGATACAAATAACCCAAAAAGACAGCAAAGGGAAAGTAACAGTGGATGGAGATGTATCTAACAGCTTCTCCATAAAAAGGGGCTTGAGGCAAGGAGATCCGATGTCACCGATGCTGTTTAATCTAGTCTTAGAATGGGTAATAAGAAAAGCGAATATACATACTAAAGGGAATCTGTATGGAAAAAAACACCAAATATTAGCGTATGCAGATGATATCGCTATCATGACCAGGACGAAAGAAGAATTAAAGATGATGTTCAGAAGAATAGAAGAAGCAGCATCGGAAGCGGGTTTAAGAATAAATGAAGAGAAAACAAAATTAATGTGTATAGAAACAGAACATGTACAACCGAGAGAACTAACAATAATTAACAATGTAGATGGAAAATCTTACAAGTTTGAAGAGGTGAATAGTTTCGTGTATTTGGGGGTAGTGCTGACAAATAACTGTGACGAAAGTGCGGAAATAAATGCTAGAGTTACAAAGGGAAGTAAGTGTGTGGGGGCATTACATGGGCTGTTAAAATCGAAAAGTATATCGTGGGCATCAAAACTGAGTATTTATAAAACAGTGATAAGACCTACAGTCTTATATGGGTGTGAGCTATGGATTCTAAAAGAGAGTGATAGGCTAAAACTAGAAGTGTGGGAAAGAAAGGTGTTAAGAAAAATTTTTGGAGGAGTTCGGGAAGGAGACATAATAAGACAAAGAACTAATGCGGAAGTGATGTGTTTATATAGGGATTTTTCTATAATAGGAACGATTAAAGCGCAAAGACTACGGTGGCTGGGTCACATAGCGAGACTAACTGAAGACAGAAACGTAAAAAAAGTGTTTAAAGGAAGGACTGGTATCAAAAAGGGAGTAGGGCGGCCAAGGGAGAAGTGGTGGGACTCTGTGCGTAAAGACTTAAATAAATTAAAGATAAGAAACTGGGAAGTGCAAGCTGCAAACAGATTAGAATGGCGAAATATATGTAACAAAGCCTTGGACCTTTAAGGTCTGCAGTGCTGTATTATTATTATTATCTGATTGGTACCATGTTTTGGTAACTTTTGCATGTCTACTGCTGAAATTATCCATAGTACAGATCCTAAAGCATGATTATGAATGTTTTAAGAAAAATATCCATTTCAAGAATAGGTAAAATCTGACCTTATTTTTGTAAAAAATCATATAAATATTTCCTTCCGCGCCCGAATTTTATAATTTTTCATCATATTTTAGCTAAAAGAAAACGTTGCAACAAGAAAATTGCTATTTCATGTGTGGTAGGTATTCTAGACTCTAGCCCATGTAGCTTACAATGTACAACGTATTAATTAAAATGGCACCCGAAAATTGAGTGTTTATTATCTGATTGGTACCACGTTTTGGTCACTTTTGCATGTCCAATGCTAAAATTATCCATAGTTGTGACGAAGCGTCACGATGCAGTTTTATTTGAACAGTATTTTTGAACGTAAATTAGTTATCAAATTTACCGAAGCTCTACCTTCCAAATATTTTTAAAAACTATTGCCGAGATTTTTGCATTCGAGTCAAGCAACCGCGCAAGGTCAGCGCGCGCATGTCTAGTAATGGCTGAACAATATGGAGTTTTATTTGTTTACATCGTGTTTTTGTGAAGTTGTTCTACAAACCATTACTCTGATTTCCTTGATTCGAACACCATAAGATGCAAGATAATGTTCTACGTAGTGTAGTGCCAAACACATCGCAGTGGTTTTTGTGAAAGTGGTGTTTTGAAAAACATAACCATCGAACATGTGTTTGGATTGTAGTCAAGTTACTCGTTCAGTTAATTTCATGCGGCGAAATTAACTCGTTTAGTGACTTAAGGCAATAGTAAGTGTTTTTATTACTGTTTGTATTGTATTAAAATGTTATTTATTTATATCTATATTTATATATTGTATTTAAAATTGTTTTGTTACTATGTTCACCTCTGATGATGGGTACGAGAGGAAGGGGGTGAACATTTTTTATAAAAGCGCGGTCGTTGACCGACTCAGGGCTTTTTTGAGAAAGTTTTTGGCCAAACAAAGACGTAACAAATAAAAGTTG
This sequence comes from Stenolophus ochropezus, assembly GCA_035578165.1. Classification (NCBI taxonomy): domain Eukaryota; kingdom Metazoa; phylum Arthropoda; class Insecta; order Coleoptera; family Carabidae; genus Stenolophus; species Stenolophus ochropezus. The sequence continues at coordinate 139,783 of JAQOWZ010000058.1, forward strand.
TGAAGCAGAGTTTATTATTTGAATTATTTTCATTTGTTTTCCTATCCTTCCACTGGTGAACGTAAGGTAAATGGAAGTGAAGTATTTATGGGAAATTTGGAATAGTGTTTTGCCGTTTTTCACATCCTTATGTGAGCAAAACGTGTGTTTGAGAAAATCATTCATTTTCATCCCGTGTACGAGTTATGAGAAAGTTGCGACAGTTTGTGGATTCCGATTACTAGGGGCAGAGAAGAACTAGTGATTGCGCTACCACTATCGAGATAATTTTGGATGAATTTCGGCAAAGAAAGAATCCTCGAATCCGTCGTTTTGCTTCGTAAGTCGCGGAACAGGATTCGGCTTGTCCATCGGCCACCGCCAGGACTAATCAAGGATAGTTCTGCTGAATTTGGTTTTGCGTTCGTTTTTACCTCGCCCTCGCATCGCGTGCACGTGGGTGAGCAAACAACGCAGGTTGTAAGAATAACCGATTTTTATTCGAAATTTATTTATGCTTTTATTCACGTCTTTTTACTGTCTTTTTTGGAAAGTCGCTCCGTTATGTTGTGTTCAAGCGAGCCACCACAACCAATGTTGGAATCCGGACCTTGGACATTTTTCTCCATTGAGATATCCGTAGCCGTCGTCACTGGAAGCCTGCGAGTTAGACGTCTCTACCGTTACGTAGAGTGGCGCCCGAGATTTAGCAACAAATAGAGCGACAGCGTTTGTATATGTTATTATACTGTAACCTGTCGACTAATTCCGGTGCTTTTGCACGAGTTCTTGTTTTGTAGGCTGTGACGACGTATTTTACATTGTGTGACGCGTAGGTAACGCCGTAGTCCGTCACACGTTTTCGAGAATGATACGGACGGACGACGTAACGACGACACATAGTATAGTTTCTAAAGCATGAATATGAATGTTTGAACAAAAATATCCATTTCAAGAATAGGTAAAATCTGACTTTATATTTGTAAAAAACCATACAAATATTTACTTCCACGCCCGAATTTTATAATTCTTTATCATATTGTAGCTAAATGAAAACATTGCAACAAGAAAATTGATATTTCAAGTGTGGTAGTTATTCAGAATCCAGCCTATGTAGCTTACAATATACAATATATTCATTAAAATGACATCTGAAAATTGAATGTTAATTATCTGATTGGTACCACCTTTTGGTCACTTTTGCACGTCCACTGCTATAATTATCCATAGTATAGATTCTAAAGTATGATTATGAATGTTTTAACAAAAATATCCATTTCAAGAATAGGTGATATCTGACTTTATTTTTGTAAAAAATCATATAAATATTTGCTTCCGCGCCCGAATTTAGTAATTCTTTATCATATTTAAGCTAAAAGAAAACATTGCAATAAGAAAATTGCTATTTTAAGTGTGGTAGGTATTCTAGAATCCAGCTCATGTAGCTTACAATCTACAACGTATTCAACAAGAATAGGAAAAACCTGACTTCATTTTTGTAAAAATGATATAAATATTTGCTTCCGCGCCCGAATATTATAATTCTTCATCATATTTTAGCTAAAAGAAAACATTGCAACAAGAAAATTGCTATTTGAAGTGTGGTAGGTATTCTAGAATGCAGCCTATGTGGCTTAAAATATACAACGTATTTATTAAAATGACACTAATTAATTTAATGTTTATTTTCTGATTGGTACCAGGTTATAGTCACTTTTGTATGTCCAATGCTAAAATTATCCATAGTATAGATCCTAAAGCATGAATGTGAATGTTTTAACAAAAATATCCATTTCAAAAATAGGTAAAATCTGACTTTATTTTTGTAAAAAACCATACAAATATTTGCTTTCGCGCCCGAATTTAATAATTTTTTATCATATTTTAGCTAAAAGAAAACATTGCATTAAGAAAATTGCTATTTTAAGAGTGGTAGGTATTCTAGAATCCAGCCCATATAGCTTACAATATACAACGTATTCGTCAAGAAAAGGTAAAATCTGACTTTATTTATTTAAAAAATCATATGAATATTTGCTTCCGTGCCCGAATTTTATAATTTTCCATCATATATTAGCTAAAAGAAAACATTGCAACAATAAAATTGCTATTTCAAGTGTGGTAGGTATTCTAGAATCCAGCCCTTGTAGCTTACAATATACAACGTATGCATTAAAATAACACCCGATAATTGAATGTTTATTATCTGATTGGTACCACGTTTTGGTCACTTTTGCATGTCCAATGCTTAAAACCATCCATATTATAGATCCTAAAGCATAAATATGAATGTTTTAACAAAAATATCCACTGCAAGAATAGATAAAATCTAACTTTATTTTTGTAAAAAATCATATAAATATTTGCTTCTGCGGCCGAATTTTATAGTTCTTTATCATATTTAAGCAAAAAGAAAACATTGCAACAAGAAAATTGCTATTACAAGTGTGGTAGGTATTCTAGATTCCAGCACATGTAGCTAACAATATACAACGTATTCATCAAGAATAGGTAAAATCTGACTTTACTTTTGTAAAAAATCATATAAATATTTGCTTCCGCGGCCGAATTTTATAGTTCTTAATCATATTTAAGCAAAAAGAAAACATTGCAACAAGAAAATTGCTATTTCAAGTGTGGTAGGTATTCTACAAACCAGCCCCTGTAGCTTTCAATATACAACGTATTCATTAAAATGACTCCCGAAAAGTAAATGTTTATTATCTGATTTGTACCACGTTTTGGTCACTTTTGCATGTCCAATGCTTAAAACCATCCATAGTATTGATCCTTAAGCATGAATATGAAAGTATTAACAAAAATTCCATTTCAAGAATAGGTAAAATCTGACTTTATTTTTGTAAAAAATCATATAAATATTTGCTTCCGCACCCGAATTTTATAATTCTTCATCATATTTTAGCTAAAAGAAACATTGCAAAAAGAAAATTGCTATTTCAAGTGTGGTAGGTATTCTAGAATCCAGCCCATGTATCTAACAATATACAACGTATTCGTTAAAATCACACCCGAAAATTGAATGTTTATTACCTGATTGGTACCACGTTTTGGTCACTTTCACATGTTCACTGCTCAAATTATCCATAGTATAGATCCTAAAGCATGATTATGAATGTTTTAACGAAAATATCCATTTCAAGAATAGGTAAAATCTGACTTTATTTTTGTAAAAAATCATATAAATATTTACTTCCGCGCCCGAATTTTATAATTCTTTATCATATTGTAGCTAAATTAAAACATTGCAACAAGAAAATTGATATTTCAAGTGTGGTAGTTATTCTAGAATACCAGCCCGTGTAGCTACAATATACAACGTATTCATCTAGAATAGGTAAAATCTGACTTTATTTTTGTAAAAATTTATATAAATATTTGCTTCCTCGCCCAAATTTTATAATTTTTCATCATATTTTAGCTAAATGAAAACATTGCAACAAGAAAATTGCTATATCAAGTGTGGTAGGTATTCTAGAATCCAGCCCATGTAGCTTACAATATAAAACGTATTCATTAAAATGACACCCGAAAATTGAATGTTTATTATCTGATTGGTACCACGTTTTGGTCACTTTTGCATGTCCAATGCTTTAACCATCCATAGTATAGATTCTAAAGCATGAATATGAATATTTTAACATGGATATCATTTGAAGAATAGGTGAAATCTGACTTTATTTTTGTAAAAAATTATATAAATATTTGCTTCCGCACCCGAATTTTATAATTCTTTAGTATATTTTAGCTAAAAGAAAACATTGCAACAAGAAATTTGCTATTTTAAGTGTGGTACGTAATCTAGAATCCAGCCCATGTAGCTTACAATCTACAACGTATTCATCAAGAATAGGTAAAACCTGAATTTATTTTTGTAAAAATCGTTTAAATATTTGCTTCCGCGTCCGAATTTTATAATTCTTCATCATATTTTAGCTAAAAAAAAAAAACATTGCAACAAGAAAATTGCTATTTCAAGTGTGGTAGGTATTCTAGAATCTAGCCCATGTAGCTTACAAGATACAACGTATTCATTAAAATCATACCCGAAAATTGAATGTTTATTATCTGATTGGTACTACGTTTTGGTCACTTTTGCACGTCCAATGCTTCAAACCATCTATAGTATAGATTCTAAAGCATGAATATGAAAGTTTTAACAAAAATATCCATTGCAAGAATAAGTAAAATCTGACTTTATTGTTGTAACAAATCATATAAATATTTGCTTCCGCGCCCGAATTTTATAGTTCTTTATCATATTTAAGAAAAAAGAAAACATTGCAACAAGAAAATTGCTATTTCAAGTGTGGTAGGTATTCTAGAATCCAGCCCATGTAGCCTACAATATACAACGTATTCATCAAGAATAGGTAAAATCTGACTTTATTTTTGTAAAAAATCATATAAATATTTGCTTTCGCGCTCGAATTTTATAATTCTTCATCATATTTTAGCTAAAAGAAAACATTGCAACAAGAAAATTGCTATTTCAAGTGTGGTACGTATTTTAAAATCAAGCCCATGTAGCTTACAATATACAACGTATTCATCAAGAATAGGTACAATTTGACTTTATTTTTGTAAAAAATCATATAAATATTTGCTTCCGCGCCCGAATTTTAAAATTCTTCATCATATTTTAGCTAAAAGAAAACATTGCAACAAGAAAATTACTATTTCAAGTGTGGTAGGTATTCTAGAATCCAGCCCATGTAGCTTACAATATACAACATATTCATTAAAATAACACTCAAAAATTGAATGTTTATTATCTAATTGGTACCACGATATGGTCACTTTTGCATGTCTAATGCTTAAAACCATCCATAGTATAGATACTAAAGCGTGTATATGAATGTTTTACCAAAAATATCCATTTCAAGAATAGGTAAAATCTGACTTTATTTTTGAAAAAAATTATATAAATATTCGCTTCCGCGCCCGAATTTTATAATTCTTTATCATATTTTAGCTAAAAGAAAACATTGCAACAAGAAAATTGCTATTTCAAGTGTGGTAGTTATTCTAGAATCCAGTCCATGTAGCTTACAATATACAACGTATTCATCACGAATAGCTAAAATCTGACTTTATTTATGTAAAAATTTATATAAATATTTGCTTCCGCGCCCGAATTTCATAATTCTTTGTCATATTTAAGCAAAAAGAAAACATTGCAACAAGAAAATTGCTATTTCAAGTGTGGTTGGTATTCTAGAATCCAGCCCATGTAGCTTACAATATACAACGTATTCATTTAAATCACACCTGAAAATTGAATGTTTATTACCTGATTGGTAACACGTTTTGGTCACTTTTGCATGTCCACTGCTAAAATTATCCATAGTATAGATCCTAAAGCTTGATTATTAATGTTTTCACAAAAATATCCATTTCAATAATAAGTAAAATCTGACTTTATTTTTGTAAATAACTATATAAATATTTGCTTCCGCGCCCGAATTTTTTAATTCTTCATCATATTTTAGCTAAAAGAAAACATTGCAACAAGAAATTTGCTATTTCAAGTGTGGTAGGTATTCTAACATCCAGCCCATGTAGCTTACAATATACAACATATTCATTAAAATGACACCCGATAATTGAATGTTTATTATCTAATTGGTACCACCTTTTGGTCACTTTTGCATGTCCAATGCTTAAAACCATCCATAGTATAGATCCTAAAGCATGAATATGAATGTTTTAACAAAAATGTCCATTTCAAGTATAGTTAAAATCTGACTTTATTTTTGTAAAAAATCATATGAATATTTGCTTACACTCCCGAATTTTATAATTCTTCATTATATTCAAGGTAAAAGAAAACATTGCAACAAGAAAATTGCTGTTACAAGTGTGGTATGTATTCTGAAATCTAGCCCATGTAGCTTACAATATACAACGTATTCATCAAGAATAGGTAAAATCTGACTTTATTTTTGTAAAAAATCATATAAATTTTTGCTTCCGCTCCCGAATTTTATAATTCTTCATTATATTTTAGCTAAAAGAAAACATTGCAATAAGAAAATTCCTATTTCAAGTGTGGTAGGTATTCTAGAATCCAGCCCATGTAGCTTACAATATACAACGTTTGCATTAAAATGACACCTGAAAATTTAATGTTAATATATCTAATTGGTACCACGTTTTGGTCACTTTTGCATGTCCAATGCTTAAAACCATCCATAGTACAGATTATAAAGCATGAATATGAATGTTTTAACAAAAATATCCATTTCAAGAATAGGTAAAATCTGACTTTATTTTTGTAAAAAAATCATATAATTATTTACATCCGCGTCCGAATGTTATAATTCTTCATCATATTTTAGCTAAAAGAAAACATTGCAACAAGAAAATTGCTATTTTAAGTGTGGTAGGTATTCTAGAATCCAGCCCATGTAGCTTACAATATACAACGTATTCATCAAGAATTGGTAAAATCTGACTTTATTTTTGTAAAAAATCATATAAATGTTTGCTTCTGCTCCCGAATTTTATAATTCTTCAGCATATTTTAGCTAAAAGAAAACATTGCAACAAGAAAATTGCTATATCAAGTGTGGTAGGTATTCTAGAATCCAGCCCCTGTAGCTTACAATATACAACGTATTCATTAAAATGACACCCGAAAATTGAATGTTTATTATCCGATTGCTACCACGTTTTGGTCACTTTTGCATGTCTGATGCTTAAAACCATCTATAGTATAGATTCTAAAGCACGAATATGAATGTTTTAACAAAAATATTCATTTCAAGAAAAGGTAAAATCTGACTTAATTTTTGTAAAAAATCATATAAATATTTGCTTTCGTGCCCGAATTTTATAATTTTTCATCATATTTTAGCTAATTGAAAACATTGCAGTAAGAAAATTGCTATTTCAAGTGTGGTAGGTATTCTAGAATCCAGCCTATGTAGCTTACAATATACAACGTATTCATCAAGAATAGGTAAAATCTGACTTTATTTTTGTAAAAAATCATATAAAAATTTGCTTCCGCGCCCAAATTTTATAATTCTTTATCATATATTAGCTAAAAGAAAACATTGCAACAAGAAAATTGCTATTTCAAGTGTGGTAGATATTCTAGAATCCAGCAAATGTAGTTTACAATATACAACGTATTAATTAAAATGACACTCGAAAATTCAATGTATATTATCTGATTGGTACCACGTTTTGGTCACTTTTGCATGTTCAATGCTAAAATTATCCATAGTATAGATCCTAAAGCATGAATATGAATGTTTTAACAAAAAAATCCATTTCAAGAATAGGTAAAATCTGACTATATTTTTGTAAAAAATCATATAAATATTTGCTTCCGCGCCAGAATTTTATAATTCTTCATCATATTTTAGCTAAAAGAAAACATTGCAACAAGAAAATTGCTATTTCAAGTGTGGTAGGTATTCTAGAATCCAGCCCCTGTAGGTTACAATATACAACGTATTGTGACATCGTTACGTCGTCAGTCCCTATCGTTCTTGAAAACGTGCGACGGACTACGGCGTTACCTTTGCGTCATACAATGTAAAATACGTCGTCACAGCCTACAAAACAATAACTCGTGCAAAAGCACAATAATTAGTAGACAGGCACGGTGTACTAAAATATACAAACGCTGTCGCTCTATTCGTTGCTAAATCTCGGGCGCCACTCTACGTAACGGTAGTGACGTCTAACTCGCAGGCTACCAGTGACGACGGCCACGGATATCTCAATGGAGAAAAATGTCCAAGGTACGGAATCCAACATTGGTTGTGGTCGCTCGCTTGAACACAACATCACGGAACGAAAAAAGACAGTAAAAAGACGTAAATGAAAGCATAAATAAATTTCGGTTATTCTTACAACCTGCGTTGTTCGCTCACCCAAGTGCACGCGATGCGAGGGCGAGGTAAAAACGAACGCAAAACCAAATTCAGCAGAACTATCCTTGATTAGTCCTGGCGGTGACCGATGGACAAGCCGAATTCTGTTCCGCGGCTCACGAAGCAAAATGACGGATTCAAGGATTCTTTCTTCGCCGAAATTCATCCAAAATTATCTCGATAGTGGTAGCGCAATCACTAGTTCTTCTCTGCCCCTAGTAATCGGAATTCACAAACTATCGCAACCTACGCACAACTCGTGCACGGGATGAGAATGAACGATTTTCTCAAACACACGTTTTGCTCACATAAGGGTGTGAAAAACTGCAAAACACTATTCAAATTTTCCCATAAATACTTCACTTCCACCTACCTTACGTTCACCAGTGGAAGGATAGGAAAACAAATGAAAATAATTCAAATAAAAAACTCTACTTCACAACTTTTATTTGTTACGTCTTTATTTGGCCAAAAACTTACACGAAAAAGCCACGAGTCGGTCAACGACCGCGCTTTTATCAAAATGTTCACTCCCTTCTTCTCGTACCTATCATCAGAGGTGAACATAGTCACAAAACAATTACAAATACCATATATAAATATAAATAAATAACATTTAACATTATTACGATACAAACAGTAATAAAAACACTTACTATTGCCTTAAGTCACAGTAGTATAGCAGTGAGAGAGCTAGCTCATTTTGTGGGATCTCAGGGGGTTGGAGGAGTCAGAGGGAGGTAATGAGTATTCCGGTGACGGAGTGGGGGTCTCAGGTGTCGGTAAGGTCACTTTTCTGCAAGTGAACACGTGCAAGGTCCGATTGAGGGTGTTTGTTCTCTTGGCACACGTTTGGACACATGGGTACACCTGTCTGATGCTTGAAGATGGTGGTTGAACCCCTGAGTGTGTCAATAACATAGTCCGTCTGCAGAACCGTGGCCATAGGTAAGTGTATTACTTGAAACACACGTGCAAGTTGCATTCATGTGTGATGCTGGAAGAGGGTGGTTAAATAACCTAGACCGTCTGCTGAACCATTGCCATAGGTCAGTGTATTACTTAAAGCACACGTGCAAGTGGCACCTGTGCGTGATGCTGGAAGTGGGTGGTTCAATAACCTAGACCGTCTGCAGAACCATTGCCATAGGTCAGTGTATTACTTAAAGCACACGTGCAAGTTGCACCTGTGCGCGATGCTGGAATAACCTAGACCGTCTGAAAAAGCATGACTTGTAGATCAGTAAGACACCTGCATGATCCTTGACGATGATGGTTCAACGCCTGTATGTGGCAATAACCTAATGCGTCTGCAGGAGCATGGCATTGCATTGTAGGTCAGTGTCTTATTAAAGCACACTTGCAATTTGCACCTGTACGGCGAGACTTACGGGGTGAATGTTCAAAATAGAAAATTGATACTTGTAATAAATTATTCTCTCTCGCTTTAGGATATGTTCCACATATTGATAGATAAGAAGTGTCTTACAGGTGTATTTCTGGAGACACTGACACTGCACCTTGTAATATTGCAGATGCATACTAAGTCTATACGGAAGACGATGGTGGCAAGACTTGACTATTTGAATGATTAAGTGTGATACACAAGTTTAAAGGTGTATCGGAAGAACTTTAACTGTATAGGAGTAATTATAAAAGGAATAAGAATAGTAATAAAATTATCATATTGCTTATTTATTTACAAACAATTATTACAATCAATATATTATTAATATTACATTTTTACAAGATGCAGGTGTGGCAGACTTGGTGGGTCAGTTGGTTAGCGCGCTGCAACTTGAATTGAACAGAGGCTGAGATCTCGGGTTCAAATCCAGTGTAGCCAATCTTTTTTCTAAATAAAATTGTTGTGTTCTGTCGTTTTGGTAAATGATATCACCCTGTTCAAATAAGAGTCAATGACCTCACCGAGCTACCAGTCTAGATCAAAAGAGCTTCTCGCGGGGTCTGTAATATGAAAGGATGCCACAATGTTTCCAGGGTCTGCAAAATTTTCACAGGTTCAATCGTCCTAATAATCGCAGTCATATTGGTTCGTAATCCCACTATAAATTGTAGATCCCATGCAGAAGTTGTAGGCTGAGAACCTAAAGTACTAAGATGCAAATAATTGGGACCCTGTTCCAACTTGGAATGTAGTACCACATATGTTGACGCTACATATTTACAAACTACAATTTAATATATCTATGTTATATCCATACGGGTACGTATCCGTAAAAAGATAATTCACAATTCTTTTATCGTCATTTGAAATTAAAGCTAGCTTATTTTGCTTAATTGTAAACACATTATGTTGTTTCGAAGTTATTACGATTTGTGATTTCACTGACTCATTATGAAATAGACATTTGTAAAAGTCTTCAAAATATATAGACATCTTAGTGGCTTTTATAACACCCTTCGCTTTCATACTTACTTCTTCCTTAGTACTAAGAAGCGTTTTGTATGCATACATTTTAGCTCGTAGTCCAACAAAATCTGTCATAATATTGCCATTATTTTCATCCTTCATTAAACCAACCACTTTTTTATTATTTAATGGAATATCATAAATATTATTTAAAGGATAATCTGAAGTATCAAATTTATGTATATCCCTTTTCATAATTTCATAAATATCAAAGTTCTTAAATAAATAAATTAAACTATCTGTATCAGTGTAACAAAGTTCAGCATTTGAATAAAAATTTTGTTTTATATAATTATAATGAAAATCATAAATATATGTTTTTGAGATGTCTAGAACCAAGAATCCAATGTAAATTGGTTTATTAAAGAGTATTGAAGTTTTACTCATTTCTATTATTATTACATCATCCTCGATTAGAGAACAACTGTGAAAATTTGGTTTGGCTATTAATGCTTTGGCACCATAACGACCGTCCCACTTTGTTACTAATTTAACGATTTTATGAAAGGAAAGAAAACTACTGGAATTCAGTCAATGGGATAAAATTTTATTTCCTCTCCTACCGGTTTCGACCCCACATGGGTCTTCCTCAGGGAGTGAAAGTCATTTTGTACATTATTAATGTGTTGTAAATACATCTGTCGATAATTGTAACAATAGAGTTAAAAATCAAATCGTGGGGTCGAAACCGGTAGGAAAGAAAATAAAATTTTATCCCATTGACTGAATTCCAGTAGTTTTCTTTCCTTTCATCAATTGACCAGTCAAGAAAAAACCGTCTACTATAACGATTTTATGTTTACGAACATTCTCCATAGCTTTTCCGAAAACAGCATTATTCATTAATTTAATGAAATTCTTTTGAAATTCATTGCTTGACTTTTTTCGCAATTCCGTATTTAAATCAATATATGAATTCAACCAAGGACTTTGTTGAAACTTAAGAATTCTATGGATTTGTGTAATTTGCATTCGTAAATTAAGACATTGTTTTAAATTTTGATAATGAATAACATAATTTTTTTTATTATATAAATTTGCAAACAATTTCGATTGTTTTGAAGTAGGAGGAATAAAGTTTTCCGGACAAAGACGTAAATCTTTATGTAACGCATGTAAAGATTTAGGATACTCTAAATCCACTTCGAAAATGTAGCCAATATCTGAATGTTCGGTTAAGTTCATTAAACCAATATTGCAGAATTCAGTTTTATCCACCCAATTAAATCCCCCGAACGGTAAATAATGACTCATTGCTGCGCCATACAAGTTATTAACATCAAAGTACATGAGATACGTTTCTTGTTCATCCGGGTTGCATAATTCATTTAAATATTTATTGTTAGCTTTCGCATAACGTTTCGAGCATTGAACTAGTCCACCGCGTATCCCTTTTTCTATTAATAATAATTTGTCATCGTCTGTTAGCAGCTCAAGTTTTATATTTGTATATTTCAACATGGCGTCAAAAGCCAAACCAGGTGCTGTATAGTATTGAAGAGCATCTAATTTGTAAGTCTGTAAACAATTATTGCGGAAATTTTCAAACACATCTGCTAATAAGCGAACATCCGTTCCTAGATATAAATCCGAGTATTCTCCTAATGTTTTAATATTAAATGTTCGCCATACATTTGTGGCATGCATGTAATCCTCATCGCTAATATTTTCATCTTTCAAAGAACTATAAAAGCAATTTCGATCAGGTAAACAAGGTTCATTAAATTTGATCCAGTCATCAACGTATTCATAAGGAAATACTCCTTTTCTTGTCAATAATTTAAACTGACTAATGTCTTTACAAAAATTTTTTGTTATCTGTTTCTCATCGTCTCTCAAATAAGTTGACAATTTTTCAATACTACTAGGCATAAAACGGAAGGAATCTATAAATCTAAAATTAATTTTTCTATCTTGCACGTACTTTGTAAATAAAATGTATCGTTCTTTATTAATTGGTAAAAGGGACACTTGTTCTGATAACTTTTTGGCTATATTTTTAATGATAAAATGTCCATCATAGTTACTAAGATTATGAAATACAACTGGAATTGTATGTAATTTTTTAAAATTTAAATTGCATGACTGATGTGCAGTACCACGAAAAGCCCCAGTAAAATGATTATTATCCCGAACCTTTGTTTCAATCTCCAAAATCTCTTTTCTACAAATGTAACATACTTTGGCGTTTGAATACTCAATTTCTTCTTCTTTAGTCATTTGTATTGGTACGGGATTTTGAATTTTTTTGTCAACAAATTGTGCAATAGTTTGAAGTTCATTTGAAAACCAGTCAATACACTTTCCACTTCTGTTTAATTTAAAATATGATAACTTGCTACTATATGAACATTTTAAAAAATAGGCAATACTACAAGGAACATGTTTATGAATTTGAACTGAATTTTTATTTTGTTTATCTTCCGATTTTTGTAATATTGATTCCAAATCTGCGTATATAACGAAGGGTACGGTGTCTTGATAATGTATGTTTTTAAATTCCAAATAATTGTTATTATCATGAGGTAATTCAACCCGACATTTATTTATTAATTTACAATCAACTATGTGTGTTTCAAGAGCCGCTTTCGAGGTAAAATGATTTAAAAATCTAACACAAAGAAAAAGTTTCCCATTATGATTTGATATTTGCTTACTTAAAAGTTTTGATAAGTTTTTAATCCACATATAATGGTAACTAGTAGCTTTTCGTATATCTTGAACCCTGTCTTTATCTTCCAAGAATTCATCAACACACTCCTCGTAATCATCATCGTCATCATTAGAGTTTGAAGACAACATTAATAAATGAACAAATTTATCTCCCACAAATTTAGATAAATATAATGGTTCAACTCGATGCATTTCTTTATCAGATTTTTGTAAAGTATAAACATTAATAGATATTTTATTAATATTTTCAAATTTTCGAATATTCTTTAGCTGCATCGGAAAACTTAGACCGTCATACTTTAAAACTTTACTAAAATGAGGATAAGACGCCACCCGATCTGCATTTATATTTGTAGGATACAGTGCAGAAACTATAGCCCATAAAAAGCAATAATTATCTTTATTTTTTATGTTGATTATTGCTTTTATAGTTTTGATATCATTAGGTAATTCAATATTTGTACCTCCAAAAATCGGTGTGTATGTATTAATATTAATTTTTAAATGTAAAATTTCAAATAACACCCATCCTGAATCACGCTCTTGAAACTCTGATAATTTTGATAATATTTTGTCTACATTGTCACTAAACCACTCTCTGATACTCGTCGTTTTATTTATAATACTATTAGCCGTGTTGAAAGATTTCACTTCTACAGCACCTGTTTTGGGTAATATAAAATTAGCGTGAAACTGAAGATTAACTTTTAAATTTGAAGAATTGAGAGCTTCCTTAATTTTATTAGAAAAAATTCTAAAACATTTATTTAGAAATAATTGAGGACCTTTAAAATTCAAATTTGTAATCATTCCTGTACGTATTCGAGACTCAAAACAGGATTCTAAATCTTGCCAAACAAATTTTTTAGATTATTTCCTTAATCCAGCACCATAAATACCGCACTTCATTTGTTTTAATTTTTCCCGATAAAATTTAAATAAAGCCAAATTAGATTCCGGTTGAAATATATTACCATTATTTTCATCATATTGTTTTATAGCTCTGCTAATTAACAACACAAATTTATTATACCTATAACATGATTGTTAGTAAAAGATAAATTTACATATTACTAATAATATTTGTTAATGCATTATAATTAATAATTTTATTGTGTATAATTAAACAATAAGCAGTTGTATTGTCTGGCATAATCTCATTAGTCTCAAATTCTAATCGTATATCAACATCACCCAACTTCAATGACTCACTCTGATGTGAACAATCTATAACTACCAGTAGTGCTTTTTTTATAAATTCGTAAGGTGTGTAGATAGGTTCACATAATCGATTATAATAAGACAATTGAAATTGAGTGTACATCTCATACAACATTGCCCATTGATTATTTTTAATATTCAAATTCAAATTATCATACGGATACATATCTGAGTTTAAATACAACTTAATATTAGTTAAATTGCAATGATCAAATTTACTCATATCCTTAGTTGCTTTATTTTTGCGATCTGTCTGGAATCCCACGATGACAAAACGCGGTGTTTCTAATTGCGTTATAGTTTTGATGGGCCAGGTGTGATGTTGTGTTTTCTGCAGCAGTGGATATTCGTGAACTTCCCAGCTACGGAAGGCTATTTCCAAATTAACACTCCTCTCCATATACTTCATAAGTATCAGTCGTTCAGCATCAGCTACTGATATGTGTGGTATTTTCCAGTGAACATTACTCAATTCAATTTTCACAGTTTCATCGGCGGAACTGTTTTCAATTGTATTCACATCGGTTCTACTTCATATAAGGACTAATTCTTGTTGCAAATTTAGAATAATTTTCTTAAAATCTTCACAAAATCTTAACAACATATTGAGTGGGATGCACACATTGAAATTACCATTGGTGTCAATAATCTGCTTTGTTTTATCTTCCCAAGGTGACCAGCCAGCATTTTGTAAACGTTTACCTTCATTTATATTATATGAGACATAACCCTTCATACATGACGTTATACCAGGATTTCGAACCTTATCAATCACTATGCCTCCAATTTCATAACGAATTTCACTAAATAAAAACGCAAATGCATTGTTAACGAGTTTAGCTGTACTCGATACTTTGTCATTTTTTGTGAGAAGTTTACCCTCAATATACAGTAAACTGTTCCATGGAAGAGTATATAAATCTTGTTGTTGTATGGGAATACGAATCTCATCATTATTCTTTAAGGTCGTGGAAGCGTATGGTTGGTGGGTGTGTTTTTCAGCATGACTGATTGAGTCATCAAATAAGGCTTTTTCTGATACATTCAGAATATTACCATTCATTTTGATGGATGCAAAGAATAATATTTTTCGATTTTTTAAATTTAATTTCAATCCAAATAATGAGAGCTTTTATACGATTTTTATGTTTACTCCTATCCAGATTGAACTTTAAAACCAAGTGATTTCAAAAACTGATAATTTTGTGAAATTAACCCTTTAACAGCCCTCTTACTAATGATACTATTCCGGTTTTGTGTTGTATTTATATGCTTGGAAATTATATTATTATTAAAATTAATTCTCATTTTGTTTCTTAAGAAGTAGTCTTACCGTGATGACTTCTCCTCTAAAATTAATCAAAGCCCCGCTTTGAACCACTATATTAAAAGTTAAGTAATTTATTACTCGCGTGCTGATTGGTAGATAAATTATTTGATTTGGAGCTTTTATTATTTTGAATCCTGGCGGGACGCCTGGGAAAAATTCATGAAGTATATGAACATTTTTACTATTTGAATAAGAATTTGTAGTTATACTACACTCAATACAAATTGTATTTACTTTAATAATAGAAACTGGATTATCAGATTCATGTAATTTATTTGCTTCTAATTTTCGTGGTTTAAATCCCAAAATATTTCTGATTGAATCATTTGATTCAAAATTTACTTTCCTATTGCTGCTAACTTCACATTTAAGTGTATTATTGTTTGCTATAATGTTTAATTTGGTGCCTGTATGTAACTTCGTTGTTATGAATTTGTTGATATCTTCTATTTCATAAGAACCTTATGGAATTGTGATTATTTGATTATCAATATAAAATTTATTATTTTGATTATCAATATTTGGAATAGCATTATTATTATGACTTTTGTACTATTAGTAGTAGTAGTAGTAAACCTCGACATAGTATATTGTTACCGAATATAACACGATGTATTATAGCCGGACCCACAGGATGTGATAAGACAAATGTTATGCTTACACTTCTAGAGCATGAAAATGGCCTAAGTTTTTCAAATGTTTATGTATATTTAAAATCATTATTCCAGCCCAAATATCAACACTTAAAACTACTTCTGGAACCTATTAAAGAGATAAGTTATTTTGCTTACAATGAAAACATAGATATTGAGAAGCCCTCAAATGCAAAATGCAACTCAGTGTTTATATTTGATGATGTAGCATGTGATAAACAGGATGTAATAAGAGAATATTTTAGTATGGGTCGCCACAAGGCTATAGACTGTTTTTATTTATGTCAAACTTATACCAGAATCCCTAAACATCTCATACGGGATAATGCCAACTTATTAATAATATTCAAACAAGATGATTTGAATTTAAAACATGTATACACTGATCATGTGAATACAGATATGTCATATGAAAAGTTTAAGGACGTCTGTTCTTTTTGCTGGCGAAACAAGTATGGGTTTCTAGTCATTGATGAAGAAAGTGATTTTCAAAAATGGCGTTATCGTAAAGGTTTTGATCAGTACATTATAATAAATAATAGTGACATGAGCTAATGGATGGCACATATTATTCAGTTACCACGAGGTAAACATCTACTAGACTCTTTCGGAAACAACAAAGATCTGATTAAAAACCGGAACAGATTGATTTTCAAATTACACTTATTTGACTATACAGCTACCAGACATTAACCTGGTTATGCATTGGTTATCTGTAATTATTGCAGTTTTTACCTGTTTGTTCAAATATCAGCTCCGTTTATCTGAACATCCATATTAGCTGGTGTACGACCTTGAACCTGTAAAAACTTGTAACGATACAGCGGTTTCACAGTTATTGAACTGATTATCTTTGACAACTGTTTCAACAAGCTACCAGACATTAATCAGGTTATGCGTTGGTTATCTGTAATTGTATCAATTTTTTACCTGTTTATTCAAATATCAACTCTGTTTATCTGAACATCCATATTTAGCTGGTGTACGACCTTGAACCTGTAAAAACTTGTCACGATACAGCTGTTTCACAGTTATTGAATTGATTATATGTTCCGACTGGTTCAACATACATTTTGTTAATTAAAATGAATGCAAGATTAACGAAAGATATAATTAATACTCGAAATATTATTAAACAAGAGCTTAAGAACCTTAGGCTTGGTGCACTTCATAAACAAGTAGAATTAGAGTCACAGTATAAACCAATAAAATATAAAGCTAAAAGTCAAAAGTGAATCGAATATGAACATAACAAAGGATGAACAAATACCTTAAAAAAAAAATTTTTATCAGGTCCTAAATTTTTAGAAACAAGTGTAGTAGCAGAATCAGTGGATGACGATGTGAACGATGATGTATTTACTAACAATCAATCAACAATCATCGAAGACCGCCCATCAATAACAAGAGAGGATATAATGAATTTAACTCGTGAAGCCTCGTTCAAGGACTATTTAGATCAGTATGATCCATTACCACGACAATATATTGAAGAAATGTTGACAGACGAAAAAGATTCATTTGATTTCAAGTACGGTGTGCGACATGATGCGGAAACTGAAAAATATTATATAGGTGATTCTGAGGTACAAATTGATGGGAAAGATTTAATTGTGCAGAAGAAAAAGTATTTAGGAACACCAGGTTTATACGAGTTGTTATTTAAGAAACATCCAGTAGGATATAATCGGGCTGATGAAAAAAATTATATTGATATAGTGAAAAGAACTAATGCAGCCCGTCGACACTATAGTGATGGTGAGCAGTTGTCACGAACAAGATCTTATAAATACACAACCATTATTGCTCGAAAATTTGACACTCAAAGAAGAGCTCTTTTAGCTTCTAGAAGATTGGGCTCAATATCTAAGGAAAAAAAATCAGGTGGAAATTATTTTTAAAAAATTTTCAATAAAAAAATAGAGTACGTATATTGAGATAACATTAATGAATTGGTTGACAGATTGCGGCTCTTAATTGCATGACGTGATGCCGGATATACAGGCCACGGAAATGAAATTATATCCATTATTGAGGAGATAAAAGAAGCGAAAGTTATAGAATAGTGTCATTTCAATAATGACTCTCGACAAATTCGGACGACATATTGAGCATCATAAAATTAGGAAACATATCAACGAAAGAGTGGACACTCTGTCCCACGAATTAAATTCATTAATTCGGTTAAATAATGATAAATTTAAATTAGAATTAGATAACAAAATTACTAACATTAAAAATAATTTTGAAGTACAATTAACTAAATTAAAAAATAATCTGAAATCTGTTATTATCTTTAATTTAGCATTAGAATTGAAATCTAATTTATATAAAATTAATAATTTAGATGTTTATAATTTTCCATGTTCAGGAGAAGTTCTTCAAGTTCAATTTAGTGATCCCAAAGTAATCCTAAATTATCGTATTAAAAATGAGCGTCATCGAGTTTCAAATATAATCAATAGAAGTATTATTCAAGGTGATTCTTTAGAAATATTTCCTAGGCCAGTAAGTGAAAATCCTCCCCTACATTTACATATTGAAATTATATTTGAAACACCTGTTTACTATGTCGAAAATTTAATGTGGAATTGTAGCAGAATTACACAGACCTGCTCGAGTTAATTTTCCAAGAAGACGAGTAATTGTTAAAGGAATAGATGATTTATTTCAAGCAGATTTGGTAGAAATGATTCCTTACGCTAGAATGAACAGAGGATATCGATACATTTTAGTTGTTATTGATGTTTTCTCATAGTTTTTGTGGACCAAACCTGTTAAAAACAAAACAGGTTCAGAAATTTCGACAGCTATGAAAAGTATTTTGTTCAATAGTAATCGAATACCGAGAAATTTGCAAACTGATCTGGGAAAAGAAATTTATAATAAAGATTTCCAAAATTTAAAGAAAAAAAATAATATAAATCATTATTCAACTTATAGTACTATGAAGACATCGGTTGTTGAACGTGTTAATTGTACTTTGAAATCAATGATGTGGAAAGAGTTTAGTTTACAAGGTACATACAAGTCGCTGAATTTATTACTTATACTTACGGAAAAGTATAATAATACAAAACACAGGACAATTCTGATGAAACCTTTAGATGTTAGTAAAAAGAATGAAAAATTACTTCTTGACAGTGTTTACAGTAAAATAAAAACAGTTAGTAAACCAAAATTTAAAGTCGGAAATTTTGTGCGTATAAGTAAAGATAGAGAGGCGTTTGCGAAGGGCTATACTTCTAATTGGTCTAATGAAATTTTTATAATTCATTTAATTCAGTTAACCAATCCCATCACATATGTTCTTAAAGATCAGTCAGGGCAAATTATTAAAGGAGGCTTTTATGAATATGATTTATAAAAAGCTAAGTATCCAGATATATACTTAGTGGAAAAAAATTTGAAGAAGAAAGGTAATATGGTTTATGTTAAGTGGCTTGTGTTTGATAATAAATATAATAGTTGGATAAGTAAATCTAATGTGGAATGAATATATGAGTGAGAGACAGAGGGGAATTGTGTTGTGGGGGGTGTAGTTCATCATTGAGTATAAAAGCCAACTATTGGATTTTATAGTCATTTGTTTTCTGAACGTTAACCGGTGGAAATATGTCTATTTTCATAGTTGATTTACAAGGATATCAAATATTTAATAAAAACAATGGAGTAGATTTTTTTTGTAAAGAAATTGCAGTTTTAAATATTAACACTGACTTATGCAAATTAGAAATATTTTTACCACCATATCATTGGACTAAATTGAGTTCAAAAAGTAGAAAGAATATAGTTTGGTTAATTAAAAAACATCATAATTTAAATTGGATAAGGTGTCGTACCTTATCGTCATTTAAAGAGTATAGTGAAATCTTGGCTAAACTGTGCTGAAACTCTATACGTAAAAGGAAATGAAAAAGTAAAATGGTTAGGCAATATATTAGAATCACATATGTCAAAAATTATAGATGTTGAAAATTTGGATTGTCCTAATTTGCAAAATATATGTGAACCTTTGAAATTAAATATATGTAATTTACATACAGAAAACTGTGCTGTGCGTAATGTTCATGCGCTATATAATTGGCATAAACAGCGCTTCACTCCATATGCATCGTTTAAAAAGTTTTATGAATGTGGAATTTTACATTTTATGCTAGAAGAAGAAATTTCTCAACTTTCAATGGAGTTTGTTATGGTTTTCGCCTGTAATCAAATTGATACGCACTGGGACAAATTTCCGAAGCAATGGCAGGATAATCCGGAGTTTTAGAAATATCGACGCTGTGTGGACCACATACTGATCGATGACCATAATGATGATCAAATTGGCAATGTATACTCCATTAAAAAGTATTTTGTTGAATGTAATAAAATGTACTATAATACAATTTTGTATCGCAAATTGTAATTAAATAGATGTAAAATAAATTTTATTTTAAAATATTGTCTATTTTTATTGTTACACTTATGTCCCATAATTTTTGCAAAAAAAAATTAAGCGGAAGGGATGATGATGGTTTTGTAGCTGACAATTAATTAAAACCATATAATATTTTACACATTTATTGACACATAATTATTACTACCACAATAGATAACAAAGATTTATTTCCTACAGTTTCTAAAACAGTTTCTAAAACATAACTAATAATAAGTGAATAATACATTTCTAACTTCAATTTAAACCTCTGCCGATCTCTTGCACACTGTTCCCAATCACCTCTTCAAGCTGCCCGGTAGGCATAGTCCCACTTTACCAGGAGTTGTATTTCAATTACTTCTCTGAACCGCACTTTCATCAATAGTGGACAGTGTTATATAAACTGTACATTTATTTATACTCTGTATCCATCATTTATATTAAAATATTTGAATTTTTTATTTAAATTTTTTAAAATACAGTAATTGTGAATATCTTTTTTTAAAATTTTTAGTTTTTTCAAATGTTTATTAGTAGGTATGGGGGCGATTGAGCCACCCCCCACCACTACTCCTTACGTGTTCATAAGCCACGCCCACCCATTTGTGTCTAGCAATTTGATTGGCCGTGACGTCTTGATGACGTAAGTTGGCGGGAAATTTAAATTGGCAAAGTTTTTTGAAATTTTACTTTTCAGAACAGGTGTCGTCAGGTGTCCAGTTGACCTTGAACTTTTTATATTTGTTAACATATGTATTGTGTGATTTGAAAAAAATACATATCGCCCAATATCTCCAAAACCGTGAGGAATTTCGAAAAAATAAATCAAAATTCACCCCCGTACTCCTCCTGTCGTTTTTCGAGCTTAAATACAACATATTAAAATTTAAAACGCTAAGGCCCATAGAAAACGAAATAAATTTTTGAAAATATACATAGTGCCCAATATCTCCAAAACTGTGAGGAATTTTGAAAAAATAAATCAAAATTCACCCCCGCACTCCCCCTGTCGTTTTTCGAGCTTAAATATAACATATTAAAATTTGAAAACGCTAAGGCCTACAGAAAACGAAATAAATTTTTGAAAATATACATAGCGCCCAATATCTCCAAAACTGTGAGGAATTTCGAAAAAATAAATCAAAATTCACCCCCGCACTCCTCCTGTCGTTTTTCGAGCTTAAATATAACATATTAAAATTTGAAAACGCTAAGGCCCACAGAAAACGAAATAAATTTTTGAAAAAAATACATTGAGCCCGAAATCTCCGAAACCGTGAGGAATTTCGAAAAAATAAATCAAAATTCACCCCCCCGCACTCCTCCTGTCGTTTTTCGAGCTTAAATATAACATATAAATACATAGCGCCAAATATCTCCGAAACTGTGAGGAATTTCGAAAAAATAAATCAAAATTCACCCCCGCACTCTCCCTGTCGTTTTTCGAGCTTAAATATAACATATTAAAATTTGAAAACGCTAAGGCCCACAGAAAACGAAATAAATTTTTGAAAAAAATACATTGCGCCAAAATCTCCGAAACCGTGAGGAATTTCGAAAAAATAAATCAAAATTCACCCCCGTACTCCTCCTGTCGTTTTTCGAGCTTAAATATAACATATTAAAATTTGAAAACGCTAAGGCCCATAGAAAACGAAATAAATTTTTGAAAATATACATAGCGCCCAATATCTCCAAAACTGTGAGGAATTTCGAAAAAATAAATCAAAATTCACCCCCGCACTCCCCCTGTCGTTTTTCGAGCTTAAATATAACATATTAAAATTTGAAAACGCTAAGGCCCACAGAAAACGAAATAAATTTTTGAAAAAAATACATTGAGCCCAAAATGTCCGAAACCGTGAGGAATTTCGAAAAAATAAATCAAAATTCACCCCCGCACTCCCCCTGTCGTTTTTCGAGCTTAAATATAACATATTAAAATTTGAAAACGCTAAGGCCCACAGAAAACGAAATAAATTTTTGAAAAAAATACATAGCTCCAAATATCTCCGAAACTGTGAGGAATTTCGAAAAAATAAATCAAAATTCACCCCCGCACTCTCCCTGTCGTTTTTCGAGCTTAAATATAACATATTAAAATTTGAAAACGCTAAGGCCCACAGAAAACGAAATAAATTTTTGAAAAAAATACATTGCGCCCAAAATCTCCGAAACCGTGAGGAATTTCGAAAAAATAAATCAAAATTCACCCCCGCACTCCTCCTGTCGTTTTTCGAGCTTAAATATAACATATTAAAATTTGAAAACGCTAAGGCCCACAGAAAACGAAATAAATTTTTGAAAAAAATACATAGCGCCAAATATCTCCGAAACTGTGAGGAATTTCGAAAAAATAAATCAAAATTCACCCCCGCACTTCCCCTGTCGTTTTTCGAGCTTAAATATAACATATTAAAATTTGAAAACGCTAAGGCCCACAGAAAACGAAATATATTTTTGAAAAAAATACATTGCGCCCAAAATCTCCGAAACCGTGAGGAATTTCGAAAAAATAAATCAAAATTCACCCCCGCACTCCCACTGTCGTTTTTCGAGCTTAAATATAACATACTAAAATTTGAAAACGCTAAGGCCCACAGAAAACGAAATAAATTTTTGAAAAAAATACATTGAGCCCGAAATCTCCGAAACCGTGAGGAATTTCGAAAAAATAAATCAAAATTCACCCCCCCGCACTCCTCCTGTCGTTTTTCGAGCTTAAATATAACATATAAATACATAGCGCCAAATATCTCCGAAACTGTGAGGAATTTCGAAAAAATAAATCAAAATTCACCCCCGCACTCTCCCTGTCGTTTTTCGAGCTTAAATATAACATATTAAAATTTGAAAACGCTAAGGCCCACAGAAAACGAAATAAATTTTTGAAAAAAATACATTGCGCCAAAATCTCCGAAACCGTGAGGAATTTCGAAAAAATAAATCAAAATTCACCCCCGTACTCCTCCTGTCGTTTTTCGAGCTTAAATATAACATATTAAAATTTGAAAACGCTAAGGCCCATAGAAAACGAAATAAATTTTTGAAAATATACATAGCGCCCAATATCTCCAAAACTGTGAGGAATTTCGAAAAAATAAATCAAAATTCACCCCCGCACTCCCCCTGTCGTTTTTCGAGCTTAAATATAACATATTAAAATTTGAAAACGCTAAGGCCCACAGAAAACGAAATAAATTTTTGAAAAAAATACATTGAGCCCAAAACGTCCGAAACCGTGAGGAATTTCGAAAAAATAAATCAAAATTCACCCCCGCACTCCCCCTGTCGTTTTTCGAGCTTAAATATAACATATTAAAATTTGAAAACGCTAAGGCCCACAGAAAACGAAATAAATTTTTGAAAAAAATACATAGCTCCAAATATCTCCGAAACTGTGAGGAATTTCGAAAAAATAAATCAAAATTCACCCCCGCACTCTCCCTGTCGTTTTTCGAGCTTAAATATAACATATTAAAATTTGAAAACGCTAAGGCCCACAGAAAACGAAATAAATTTTTGAAAAAAATACATTGCGCCCAAAATCTCCGAAACCGTGAGGAATTTCGAAAAAATAAATCAAAATTCACCCCCGCACTCCTCCTGTCGTTTTTCGAGCTTAAATATAACATATTAAAATTTGAAAACGCTAAGGCCCACAGAAAACGAAATAAATTTTTGAAAAAAATACATAGCGCCAAATATCTCCGAAACTGTGAGGAATTTCGAAAAAATAAATCAAAATTCACCCCCGCACTTCCCCTGTCGTTTTTCGAGCTTAAATATAACATATTAAAATTTGAAAACGCTAAGGCCCACAGAAAACGAAATATATTTTTGAAAAAAATACATTGCGCCCAAAATCTCCGAAACCGTGAGGAATTTCGAAAAAATAAATCAAAATTCACCCCCGCACTCCCACTGTCGTTTTTCGAGCTTAAATATAACATACTAAAATTTGAAAACGCTAAGGCCCACAGAAAACGAAATAAATTTTTGAAAAAAATACATTGAGCCCGAAATCTCCGAAACCGTGAGGAATTTCGAAAAAATAAATCAAAATTCACCCCCCCGCACTCCTCCTGTCGTTTTTCGAGCTTAAATATAACATATAAATACATAGCGCCAAATATCTCCGAAACTGTGAGGAATTTCGAAAAAATAAATCAAAATTCACCCCCGCACTCTCCCTGTCGTTTTTCGAGCTTAAATATAACATATTAAAATTTGAAAACGCTAAGGCCCACAGAAAACGAAATAAATTTTTGAAAAAAATACATTGCGCCAAAATCTCCGAAACCGTGAGGAATTTCGAAAAAATAAATCAAAATTCACCCCCGTACTCCTCCTGTCGTTTTTCGAGCTTAAATATAACATATTAAAATTTGAAAACGCTAAGGCCCATAGAAAACGAAATAAATTTTTGAAAATATACATAGCGCCCAATATCTCCAAAACTGTGAGGAATTTCGAAAAAATAAATCAAAATTCACCCCCGCACTCCCCCTGTCGTTTTTCGAGCTTAAATATAACATATTAAAATTTGAAAACGCTAAGGCCCACAGAAAACGAAATAAATTTTTGAAAAAAATACATTGAGCCCAAAATGTCCGAAACCGTGAGGAATTTCGAAAAAATAAATCAAAATTCACCCCCGCACTCCCCCTGTCGTTTTTCGAGCTTAAATATAACATATTAAAATTTGAAAACGCTAAGGCCCACAGAAAACGAAATAAATTTTTGAAAAAAATACATTGAGCCCAAAATGTCCGAAACCGTGAGGAATTTCGAAAAAATAAATCAAAATTCACCCCCGCACTCCCCCTGTCGTTTTTCGAGCTTAAATATAACATATTAAAATTTGAAAACGCTAAGGCCCACAGAAAACGAAATAAATTTTTGAAAAAAATACATAGCTCCAAATATCTCCGAAACTGTGAGGAATTTCGAAAAAATAAATCAAAATTCACCCCCGCACTCTCCCTGTCGTTTTTCGAGCTTAAATATAACATATTAAAATTTGAAAACGCTAAGGCCCACAGAAAACGAAATAAATTTTTGAAAAAAATACATTGCGCCCAAAATCTCCGAAACCGTGAGGAATTTCGAAAAAATAAATCAAAATTCACCCCCGCACTCCTCCTGTCGTTTTTCGAGCTTAAATATAACATATTAAAATTTGAAAACGCTAAGGCCCACAGAAAACGAAATAAATTTTTGAAAAAAATACATAGCGCCAAATATCTCCGAAACTGTGAGGAATTTCGAAAAAATAAATCAAAATTCACCCCCGCACTTCCCCTGTCGTTTTTCGAGCTTAAATATAACATATTAAAATTTGAAAACGCTAAGGCCCACAGAAAACGAAATATATTTTTGAAAAAAATACATTGCGCCCAAAATCTCCGAAACCGTGAGGAATTTCGAAAAAATAAATCAAAATTCACCCCCGCACTCCCACTGTCGTTTTTCGAGCTTAAATATAACATACTAAAATTTGAAAACGCTAAGGCCCACAGAAAACGAAATAAATTTTTGAAAAAAATACATTGAGCCCGAAATCTCCGAAACCGTGAGGAATTTCGAAAAAATAAATCAAAATTCACCCCCCCGCACTCCTCCTGTCGTTTTTCGAGCTTAAATATAACATATAAATACATAGCGCCAAATATCTCCGAAACTGTGAGGAATTTCGAAAAAATAAATCAAAATTCACCCCCGCACTCTCCCTGTCGTTTTTCGAGCTTAAATATAACATATTAAAATTTGAAAACGCTAAGGCCCACAGAAAACGAAATAAATTTTTGAAAAAAATACATTGCGCCAAAATCTCCGAAACCGTGAGGAATTTCGAAAAAATAAATCAAAATTCACCCCCGTACTCCTCCTGTCGTTTTTCGAGCTGAAATATAACATATTAAAATTTGAAAACGCTAAGGCCCATAGAAAACGAAATAAATTTTTGAAAATATACATAGCGCCCAATATCTCCAAAACTGTGAGGAATTTCGAAAAAATAAATCAAAATTCACCCCCGCACTCCCCCTGTCGTTTTTCGAGCTTAAATATAACATATTAAAATTTGAAAACGCTAAGGCCCACAGAAAACGAAATAAATTTTTGAAAAAAATACATTGAGCCCAAAATGTCCGAAACCGTGAGGAATTTCGAAAAAATAAATCAAAATTCACCCCCGCACTCCCCTTGTCGTTTTTCGAGCTTAAATATAACATATTAAAATTTGAAAACGCTAAGGCCCACAGAAAACGAAATAAATTTTTGAAAAAAATACATAGCTCCAAAGATCTCCGAAACTGTGAGGAATTTCGAAAAAATAAATCAAAATTCACCCCCGCACTCTCCCTGTCGTTTTTCGAGCTTAAATATAACATATTAAAATTTGAAAACGCTAAGGCCCACAGAAAACGAAATAAATTTTTGAAAAAAATACATTGCGCCCAAAATCTCCGAAACCGTGAGGAATTTCGAAAAAATAAATCAAAATTCACCCCCGCACTCCTCCTGTCGTTTTTCGAGCTTAAATATAACATATTAAAATTTGAAAACGCTAAGGCCCACAGAAAACGAAATAAATTTTTGAAAAAAATACATAGCGCCAAATATCTCCGAAACTGTGAGGAATTTCGAAAAAATAAATCAAAATTCACCCCCGCACTTCCCCTGTCGTTTTTCGAGCTTAAATATAACATATTAAAATTTGAAAACGCTAAGGCCCACAGAAAACGAAATATATTTTTGAAAAAAATACATTGCGCCCAAAATCTCCGAAACCGTGAGGAATTTCGAAAAAATAAATCAAAATTCACCCCCGCACTCCCACTGTCGTTTTTCGAGCTTAAATATAACATACTAAAATTTGAAAACGCTAAGGCCCACAGAAAACGAAATAAATTTTTGAAAAAAATACATTGAGCCCGAAATCTCCGAAACCGTGAGGAATTTCGAAAAAATAAATCAAAATTCACCCCCCCGCACTCCTCCTGTCGTTTTTCGAGCTTAAATATAACATATAAATACATAGCGCCAAATATCTCCGAAACTGTGAGGAATTTCGAAAAAATAAATCAAAATTCACCCCCGCACTCTCCCTGTCGTTTTTCGAGCTTAAATATAACATATTAAAATTTGAAAACGCTAAGGCCCACAGAAAACGAAATAAATTTTTGAAAAAAATACATTGCGCCAAAATCTCCGAAACCGTGAGGAATTTCGAAAAAATAAATCAAAATTCACCCCCGTACTCCTCCTGTCGTTTTTCGAGCTTAAATATAACATATTAAAATTTGAAAACGCTAAGGCCCATAGAAAACGAAATAAATTTTTGAAAATATACATAGCGCCCAATATCTCCAAAACTGTGAGGAATTTCGAAAAAATAAATCAAAATTCACCCCCGCACTCTCCCTGTCGTTTTTCGAGCTTAAATATAACATATTAAAATTTGAAAACGCTAAGGCCCACAGAAAACGAAATAAATTTTTGAAAAAAATACATTGAGCCCAAAATGTCCGAAACCGTGAGGAATTTCGAAAAAATAAATCAAAATTCACCCCCGCACTCCCCCTGTCGTTTTTCGAGCTTAAATATAACATATTAAAATTTGAAAACGCTAAGGCCCACAGAAAACGAAATAAATTTTTGAAAAAAATACATAGCTCCAAATATCTCCGAAACTGTGAGGAATTTCGAAAAAATAAATCAAAATTCACCCCCGCACTCTCCCTGTCGTTTTTCGAGCTTAAATATAACATATTAAAATTTGAAAACGCTAAGGCCCACAGAAAACGAAATAAATTTTTGAAAAAAATACATTGCGCCCAAAATCTCCGAAACCGTGAGGAATTTCGAAAAAATAAATCAAAATTCACCCCCGCACTCCTCCTGTCGTTTTTCGAGCTTAAATATAACATATTAAAATTTGAAAACGCTAAGGCCCACAGAAAACGAAATAAATTTTTGAAAAAAATACATAGCGCCAAATATCTCCGAAACTGTGAGGAATTTCGAAAAAATAAATCAAAATTCACCCCCGCACTTCCCCTGTCGTTTTTCGAGCTTAAATATAACATATTAAAATTTGAAAACGCTAAGGCCCACAGAAAACGAAATATATTTTTGAAAAAAATACATTGCGCCCAAAATCTCCGAAACCGTGAGGAATTTCGAAAAAATAAATCAAAATTCACCCCCGCACTCCCACTGTCGTTTTTCGAGCTTAAATATAACATACTAAAATTTGAAAACGCTAAGGCCCACAGAAAACGAAATAAATTTTTGAAAAAAATACATTGAGCCCGAAATCTCCGAAACCGTGAGGAATTTCGAAAAAATAAATCAAAATTCACCCCCCCGCACTCCTCCTGTCGTTTTTCGAGCTTAAATATAACATATAAATACATAGCGCCAAATATCTCCGAAACTGTGAGGAATTTCGAAAAAATAAATCAAAATTCACCCCCGCACTCTCCCTGTCGTTTTTCGAGCTTAAATATAACATATTAAAATTTGAAAACGCTAAGGCCCACAGAAAACGAAATAAATTTTTGAAAAAAATACATTGCGCCAAAATCTCCGAAACCGTGAGGAATTTCGAAAAAATAAATCAAAATTCACCCCCGTACTCCTCCTGTCGTTTTTCGAGCTTAAATATAACATATTAAAATTTGAAAACGCTAAGGCCCATAGAAAACGAAATAAATTTTTGAAAATATACATAGCGCCCAATATCTCCAAAACTGTGAGGAATTTCGAAAAAATAAATCAAAATTCACCCCCGCACTCCTCCTGTCGTTTTTCGAGCTTAAATATAACATATTAAAATTTGAAAACGCTAAGGCCCACAGAAAACGAAATAAATTTTTGAAAAAAATACATTGAGCCCAAAATGTCCGAAACCGTGAGGAATTTCGAAAAAATAAATCAAAATTCACCCCCGCACTTCCCCTGTCGTTTTTCGAGCTTAAATATAACATATTAAAATTTGAAAACGCTAAGGCCCACAGAAAACGAAATAAATTTTTGAAAAAAATACATTGAGCCCAAAATGTCCGAAACCGTGAGGAATTTCGAAAAAATAAATCAAAATTCACCCCCGCACTTCCCCTGTCGTTTTTCGAGCTTAAATATAACATATTAAAATTTGAAAACGCTAAGGCCCACAGAAAACGAAATAAATTTTTGAAAAAAATACATTGAGCCCAAAATGTCCGAAACCGTGAGGAATTTCGAAAAAATAAATCAAAATTCACCCCCGCACTCCCCCTGTCGTTTTTCGAGCTTAAATATAACATATTAAAATTTGAAAACGCTAAGGCCCACAGAAAACGAAATAAATTTTTGAAAAAAATACATAGCTCCAAATATCTCCGAAACTGTGAGGAATTTCGAAAAAATAAATCAAAATTCACCCCCGCACTCTCCCTGTCGTTTTTCGAGCTTAAATATAACATATTAAAATTTGAAAACGCTAAGGCCCACAGAAAACGAAATAAATTTTTGAAAAAAATACATTGCGCCCAAAATCTCCGAAACCGTGAGGAATTTCGAAAAAATAAATCAAAATTCACCCCCGCACTCCTCCTGTCGTTTTTCGAGCTTAAATATAACATATTAAAATTTGAAAACGCTAAGGCCCACAGAAAACGAAATAAATTTTTGAAAAAAATACATAGCGCCAAATATCTCCGAAACTGTGAGGAATTTCGAAAAAATAAATCAAAATTCACCCCCGCACTTCCCCTGTCGTTTTTCGAGCTTAAATATAACATATTAAAATTTGAAAACGCTAAGGCCCACAGAAAACGAAATATATTTTTGAAAAAAATACATTGCGCCCAAAATCTCCGAAACCGTGAGGAATTTCGAAAAAATAAATCAAAATTCACCCCCGCACTCCCACTGTCGTTTTTCGAGCTTAAATATAACATACTAAAATTTGAAAACGCTAAGGCCCACAGAAAACGAAATAAATTTTTGAAAAAAATACATTGAGCCCGAAATCTCCGAAACCGTGAGGAATTTCGAAAAAATAAATCAAAATTCACCCCCCCGCACTCCTCCTGTCGTTTTTCGAGCTTAAATATAACATATAAATACATAGCGCCAAATATCTCCGAAACTGTGAGGAATTTCGAAAAAATAAATCAAAATTCACCCCCGCACTCTCCCTGTCGTTTTTCGAGCTTAAATATAACATATTAAAATTTGAAAACGCTAAGGCCCACAGAAAACGAAATAAATTTTTGAAAAAAATACATTGCGCCAAAATCTCCGAAACCGTGAGGAATTTCGAAAAAATAAATCAAAATTCACCCCCGTACTCCTCCTGTCGTTTTTCGAGCTTAAATATAACATATTAAAATTTGAAAACGCTAAGGCCCATAGAAAACGAAATAAATTTTTGAAAATATACATAGCGCCCAATATCTCCAAAACTGTGAGGAATTTCGAAAAAATAAATCAAAATTCACCCCCGCACTCCGCCTGTCGTTTTTCGAGCTTAAATATAACATATTAAAATTTGAAAACGCTAAGGCCCACAGAAAACGAAATAAATTTTTGAAAAAAATACATTGAGCCCAAAATGTCCGAAACCGTGAGGAATTTCGAAAAAATAAATCAAAATTCACCCCCGCACTCTCCCTGTCGTTTTTCGAGCTTAAATATAACATATTAAAATTTGAAAACGCTAAGGCCCACAGAAAACGAAATAAATTTTTGAAAAAAATACATTGAGCCCAAAATGTCCGAAACCGTGAGGAATTTCGAAAAAATAAATCAAAATTCACCCCCGCACTCCCCCTGTCGTTTTTCGAGCTTAAATATAACATATTAAAATTTGAAAACGCTAAGGCCCACAGAAAACGAAATAAATTTTTGAAAAAAATACATAGCTCCAAATATCTCCGAAACTGTGAGGAATTTCGAAAAAATAAATCAAAATTCACCCCCGCACTCTTCCTGTCGTTTTTCGAGCTTAAATATAACATATTAAAATTTGAAAACGCTAAGGCCCACAGAAAACGAAATAAATTTTTGAAAAAAATACATTGCGCCCAAAATCTCCGAAACCGTGAGGAATTTCGAAAAAATAAATCAAAATTCACCCCCGCACTCCTCCTGTCGTTTTTCGAGCTTAAATATAACATATTAAAATTTGAAAACGCTAAGGCCCACAGAAAACGAAATAAATTTTTGAAAAAAATACATAGCGCCAAATATCTCCGAAACTGTGAGGAATTTCGAAAAAATAAATCAAAATTCACCCCCGCACTTCCCCTGTCGTTTTTCGAGCTTAAATATAACATATTAAAATTTGAAAACGCTAAGGCCCACAGAAAACGAAATATATTTTTGAAAAAAATACATTGCGCCCAAAATCTCCGAAACCGTGAGGAATTTCGAAAAAATAAATCAAAATTCACCCCCGCACTCCCACTGTCGTTTTTCGAGCTTAAATATAACATACTAAAATTTGAAAACGCTAAGGCCCACAGAAAACGAAATAAATTTTTGAAAAAAATACATTGAGCCCGAAATCTCCGAAACCGTGAGGAATTTCGAAAAAATAAATCAAAATTCACCCCCCCGCACTCCTCCTGTCGTTTTTCGAGCTTAAATATAACATATAAATACATAGCGCCAAATATCTCCGAAACTGTGAGGAATTTCGAAAAAATAAATCAAAATTCACCCCCGCACTCTCCCTGTCGTTTTTCGAGCTTAAATATAACATATTAAAATTTGAAAACGCTAAGGCCCACAGAAAACGAAATAAATTTTTGAAAAAAATACATTGCGCCAAAATCTCCGAAACCGTGAGGAATTTCGAAAAAATAAATCAAAATTCACCCCCGTACTCCTCCTGTCGTTTTTCGAGCTTAAATATAACATATTAAAATTTGAAAACGCTAAGGCCCATAGAAAACGAAATAAATTTTTGAAAATATACATAGCGCCCAATATCTCCAAAACTGTGAGGAATTTCGAAAAAATAAATCAAAATTCACCCCCGCACTCCCCCTGTCGTTTTTCGAGCTTAAATATAACATATTAAAATTTGAAAACGCTAAGGCCCACAGAAAACGAAATAAATTTTTGAAAAAAATACATTGAGCCCAAAATGTCCGAAACCGTGAGGAATTTCGAAAAAATAAATCAAAATTCACCCCCGCACTCTCCCTGTCGTTTTTCGAGCTTAAATATAACATATTAAAATTTGAAAACGCTAAGGCCCACAGAAAACGAAATAAATTTTTGAAAAAAATACATAGCTCCAAATATCTCCGAAACTGTGAGGAATTTCGAAAAAATAAATCAAAATTCACCCCCGCACTCTCCCTGTCGTTTTTCGAGCTTAAATATAACATATTAAAATTTGAAAACGCTAAGGCCCACAGAAAACGAAATAAATTTTTGAAAAAAATACATTGCGCCCAAAATCTCCGAAACCGTGAGGAATTTCGAAAAAATAAATCAAAATTCACCCCCGCACTCCCACTGTCGTTTTTCGAGCTTAAATATAACATATTAAAATTTGAAAACGCTAAGGCCCACAGAAAACGAAATAAATTTTTGAAAAAAATACATAGCGCCAAATATCTCCGAAACTGTGAGGAATTTCGAAAAAATAAATCAAAATTCACCCCCGCACTTCCCCTGTCGTTTTTCGAGCTTAAATATAACATATTAAAATTTGAAAACGCTAAGGCCCACAGAAAACGAAATATATTTTTGAAAAAAATACATTGCGCCCAAAATCTCCGAAACCGTGAGGAATTTCGAAAAAATAAATCAAAATTCACCCCCGCACTCCCACTGTCGTTTTTCGAGCTTAAATATAACATACTAAAATTTGAAAACGCTAAGGCCCACAGAAAACGAAATAAATTTTTGAAAAAAATACATTGAGCCCGAAATCTCCGAAACCGTGAGGAATTTCGAAAAAATAAATCAAAATTCACCCCCCCGCACTCCTCCTGTCGTTTTTCGAGCTTAAATATAACATATAAATACATAGCGCCAAATATCTCCGAAACTGTGAGGAATTTCGAAAAAATAAATCAAAATTCACCCCCGCACTCTCCCTGTCGTTTTTCGAGCTTAAATATAACATATTAAAATTTGAAAACGCTAAGGCCCACAGAAAACGAAATAAATTTTTGAAAAAAATACATTGCGCCAAAATCTCCGAAACCGTGAGGAATTTCGAAAAAATAAATCAAAATTCACCCCCGTACTCCTCCTGTCGTTTTTCGAGCTTAAATATAACATATTAAAATTTGAAAACGCTAAGGCCCATAGAAAACGAAATAAATTTTTGAAAATATACATAGCGCCCAATATCTCCAAAACTGTGAGGAATTTCGAAAAAATAAATCAAAATTCACCCCCGCATTCCCCCTGTCGTTTTTCGAGCTTAAATATAACATATTAAAATTTGAAAACGCTAAGGCCCACAGAAAACGAAATAAATTTTTGAAAAAAATACATTGAGCCCAAAATGTCCGAAACCGTGAGGAATTTCGAAAAAATAAATCAAAATTCACCCCCGCACTCCCCCTGTCGTTTTTCGAGCTTAAATATAACATATTAAAATTTGAAAACGCTAAGGCCCACAGAAAACGAAATAAATTTTTGAAAAAAATACATTGAGCCCAAAATGTCCGAAACCGTGAGGAATTTCGAAAAAATAAATCAAAATTCACCCCCGCACTTCCCCTGTCGTTTTTCGAGCTTAAATATAACATTAAAATTTGAAAACGCTAAGGCCCACAGAAAACGAAATAAATTTTTGAAAAAAATACATTGAGCCCAAAATGTCCGAAACCGTGAGGAATTTCGAAAAAATAAATCAAAATTCACCCCCGCACTCTCCCTGTCGTTTTTCGAGCTTAAATATAACATATTAAAATTTGAAAACGCTAAGGCCCACAGAAAACGAAATAAATTTTTGAAAAAAATACATAGCTCCAAATATCTCCGAAACTGTGAGGAATTTCGAAAAAATAAATCAAAATTCACCCCCGCACTCTCCCTGTCGTTTTTCGAGCTTAAATATAACATATTAAAATTTGAAAACGCTAAGGCCCACAGAAAACGAAATAAATTTTTGAAAAAAATACATTGCGCCCAAAATCTCCGAAACCGTGAGGAATTTCGAAAAAATAAATCAAAATTCACCCCCGCACTCCTCCTGTCGTTTTTCGAGCTTAAATATAACATATTAAAATTTGAAAACGCTAAGGCCCACAGAAAACGAAATAAATTTTTGAAAAAAATACATAGCGCCAAATATCTCCGAAACTGTGAGGAATTTCGAAAAAATAAATCAAAATTCACCCCCGCACTTCCCCTGTCGTTTTTCGAGCTTAAATATAACATATTAAAATTTGAAAACGCTAAGGCCCACAGAAAACGAAATATATTTTTGAAAAAAATACATTGCGCCCAAAATCTCCGAAACCGTGAGGAATTTCGAAAAAATAAATCAAAATTCACCCCCGCACTCCCACTGTCGTTTTTCGAGCTTAAATATAACATACTAAAATTTGAAAACGCTAAGGCCCACAGAAAACGAAATAAATTTTTGAAAAAAATACGTAGCGCCAAATATCTCCGAAACTGTGAGGAATTTCGAAAAAATAAATCAAAATTCACCCCCGCACTTCCCCTGTCGTTTTTCGAGCTTAAATATAACATATTAAAATTTGAAAACGCTAAGGCCCACAGAAAACGAAATATATTTTTGAAAAAAATACATTGCGTCCAATATCTCCGAAACTGTGAGGAATTTCGAAAAAATAAATCAAAATTCACCCCCGCAATCACCCTGTCGTTTTTCGAGCTTAAATATAACATATTAAAATTTGAAAACGCTAAGTGCCCTTTAAACATGAAATAAAATTTTGAAATGTAATTGTAAATAACCTATTATTGCATAATAAGGTGTGCAATGTCTTGAGCGCGGGAAAAAAATGTATTTTGTTTTTCATAATTTTGTAAAGTTGTGGATTATGTGTTGTGTTAGGTATGCAACGACTTTTGAAAATGTTTTTTCGGTTTTTAGGTAAATATGCAACTTTTGGGAGAACTAACAGCGACTTGAGCGTAAATTTCTTTCAAACAACACCACAGCAGGTTTTGGAAGCCTGTCTTAGCGAAGTGTCTAAGAAAAATTACCACCCTATGTACAGGGCCTCAGTGTCGAGCCGTCAAAGTTCAATCCTGTATTTTTAAAATGCAAAAATTTGAAAAATGTATCACACGAACACAAATTTTAACTCGTTAACTGTATTTTTATACTTAAGGCGACAATGTCCCATTTGCGCCCCTATGCTCCAGGAACCTGCACGTACACACTCCCACGTCTAATCACTTAATGATTCGTACAAAGACTAAGAAGAGTTTAAGAGCGTTGTATTTGTCATCATCCCTGGTGGGGAAAAAGTAGTGGGGAAGACAATGTGCTTTGATTTATATGTAATTAAATACGAAAATGTAACAGATTGTAATTTAAAGCAAATTAACATTGATTCTTATGGAAAACATGCACGAATTTGTCTATATAGCGGTGCATACGTAGCAGTGTTATTTCTTTTCCGTCCGATTTGTCTTATCTGCGGTTTAAATAGCTATAACAGACGGAGACTGGTCATTGTTTATTTAATCGTTGACGAATATACACGTATCTGCTTAACAGCTATCTTACACTTATAAATTAACATAAAAATGGAAAAATTTATTGTGACTAAAGAATATATGAAGAAAGTGAAACGGTTTAATTTACAAGGAAGAAAGTAGAATTTAATATTAAACCAGTACCATCAGGTGAAAACCCAGTTACATGGATTAAAAATGCTATAAATAGCATTATAGTGTATGCGACGTCAAATGTTGAGCCAACGGATAAAGTTGGTTTTACATTTTGTAGCAAAGATTTTAAAAGGGGGCAAGGGTGGAAGAATTTTTGTGACGCATCTGACGTTACTGTGGATGATGTTTGGAATGTACTTTCGAGTATATATCAATCAAACTCAACGGGTTTAAATTCCGACACGTTTTGCCTAGGTTATTATATTATAATTTATTAAATATATTTATTAACGCGTTGCATTATTTTTCGGCGTAACAACTGTACGAATGCCTAGAGGAACAGGTCAACGGCAAAACAAATACACCACATTCAACGAAGAGTGTGCTATGCGTCGGGGTATCATTAGTATTCAGAACAAAGATAATTTATGTTTACCCCGCGCATTAGTCGTGGCTATTGCAAAGGCAGAGAACGACGTCGATTTTATGAAAGTGCGGAAAGATATATGCAAGCTACAGTTGAAAAGAGCAATTAAACTTATGGAAGAAGCCGGAGTAAGTATTCCTGATGATGATGGAGCCGGAATACCAGAATTACATCAGTTCCAGAGGCATTTTGCTAACACTTACAAAATATGTGTGTATGAATACGGCAGCAAAGGCAAAGATGTTATGTTTGAAGGAGGCGATGCGAAGATTACTTTGAATCTTCTTTGTCACAAGGGTCATTATAATGTTATAACATCGTTAACAGCAGCCTTCTGCTGTAGTTATTACTGCGAAATGTGTCATGTACCCTACAATGATAAAAACAAACATAGATGTGGTGGTACGTGTTATGCCTGCCAACAGTCTCCCACATGCTCTCAAGAAATTAAAATAAAATGCGTAGATTGTAACCGCTGGTTTCAAAGCAAAAAATGTCTTGATAACCACATTAAATCCAATTCTATGGGACAAAAATCTGTGTGTAGCCAAATTATGTGTTGTTCGACGTGTTTAAAAACAATTAGAACAAATAGAGTCCATTTCTGTGGAGAAATATATTGTAAAATTTGCAAGGCTCATAAACCGCAAGATCATCTGTGCTACATGCGGCCTGATACGGGTTCTCCTAAAACTAAGGACTATTTGTTTCTATTTTACGATTTGGAAACGCGGCAGGAGAAAATAATTGATGACCGTACAGTCGAGCACGAGCCCAATCTTTGCGTTTTCAAACAGTATTGCGACAAGTGCCTGACACAGAAAGAACATACATGTGAAAAGTGTGGCATTAGATTACAGATACTAAAAAATAAAGTTATTGAAGGATTTATGCTTCATCTTTTAGCAGTAAGAAAGAAATTTAAAAACATTGTAGTAATAGCCCATAACGGCCAAGCTTTTGATCATCAGTTTGTGTTAAATTATATATTAACACAAACAGATCTAACGCCAGAGTTAATTATGCGCGGAACAAAAATTGTATCTATGGTAGTGGGGAACATTAAATTTGTCGATTCATTAAATTATTTCCCTATGGCACTGGCGAAATTACCGAAAGCATTTGGTCTTGGAGATAATTTTAAAAAGGGATATTTTCCTCATTTGTTCAACACAGCAGAAAACGCAAAATACATTGGTCCACTACCCGACGGTTGTTATTACAGTCCAGACACTATGAAAAATGAGGAAAGAATATTTTTTTTAGAATGGTATAAAAAGCATAAGAATGATGAGTTTGATATGCAACGCGATATAGTCGAATACTGCATTTCGGATGTTGAAATTCTCTCTCAAGCATGTTTAAAATTTAGAGAGCAGTTGATTTCCACCGGTAATGTATGTCCGTTTACCGAGGCGTGTACTATTGCGTCTGCATGCAATAAAGTATACAGGCGTAATTTTCTACAGCAAAATACAGTTGGTATAATACCAAAAGGGGTTTATCGGTCTTGTGATAATCAGTCAAAAATTGCTACTAAGTGGCTCATGTGGGAAGAGCATGTTCGGAATATAAATATTATGTACTCTGCCAAACAAAAAGAGGTTAGATTAGGTGGATTAAAAGTTGACGGTTATTGTGAACAAACGAACCAAATTTTTAAATTCCATGATTGTTACTATCATGGTCACCCCGAATGTCAAAAATTTAATAGAGACAATCCGTTACATGAAGACCCCACCCAAACTCTTAATCAGCGTTATGAGTCAACTGTATCTAAAACTGATAGACTTAGATCGCTGGGGTATGAGGTTGTGGAAATGTGGGAGTGTCATTTTAGACGACAGATGAAGACAAACACTGAAATTGAAAAATTTATAAATACATCGTCTTTAATTACAAATATACCACTTAATCCTCGCGATGCTTTTTACGGAGGAAGAACGGGAAATACTAGAAGGTATTACAAATGTAAAGATGGTGAAAAAATTCACTATATTGATATTTGCTCACTATATCCTTATGTTTGTAAATATGGAAAATATCCTGTGGGTCACCCGACTGTATTTGTTGGCGATGAATGTGCCAGTGATATTTCTGGTCTTGACGGCGTAATTAAATGTACGCTTCTACCACCTCAAAATTTATATCACCCCGTATTACCGATGAAAATAAATAACAAATTAATGTTTGCACTCTGTCAGACTTGTGCTCAAAATTTTAATATGAAGGAGTGTATACATAATGATCATGAGAGAGCCATAACAGGAACTTGGGTTATAGATGAAGTTATAAAGGCACTGGAGAAAGGATATCAGTTGCTTAAAGTTTACCAAATTTGGAAATATAAAGTTCAGCAGTTTGATAAAGTAAATAATGTAATGGGTCTTTTTACCGGTATGATGGATAAATTTTTAAAAATAAAGCAACAAGCATCGGGGTGGCCGAAAGAGTGTCTGACAAATGAGCAAAAAGAAGCGTATATAAAAAATTTTTTTGAACAGGAACGCATACAAATGGAGTATATAGAAATTTTAGAAAACCCGGGCCTGAGAGCTCTAGCAAAATTAATGTTAAATTCTTTTTGGGGTAAGTTGGGACAACGAGAGAATCAACCAAAAACAAAAATTATTAATAGACCCGACGAGTTTTTCTCTATCATGTCGAACCCTACAATTCTGGTAAACAGTGTTTTACCAATTAACAATAGTACGCTTATTGTAAATTATGAACACACGAAAGAAAGCTATGATTTATTATCTACAGTAAATGTGTGTATAGCAGCGTATACTACAACACAAGCTCGTTTAAAATTATATGATTATCTGGAACAACTTGGAGAAAGAGTATTGTATTACGATACAGATTCTGTTATTTTTATATCCAAACCGGGGGATGTTGACCCAAAATTGGGAAATTGTGTCGGTGATATGACAGATGAATTGGCCTGTTATGGCCCCAACAGTTATATTACTGAATTTGCATCTGGTGGACCAAAAAACTATGCATACGTTGTTTACTCCCCGACATCAAATGAGTATACGGAAATTTGTAAGGTTAAAGGTATATGCCTTAACTACAAAACGAATAAAGATGTTAATTTTAATACACTAAAAGAAATGATAATAGAAGATACAGAGCCCAAAAAAATAGCGCTTAGAACTATTCGTACGACAAAAATGTATACAGTTGTTACACACAATGAGGAAAAAATTTTTAAACCCACTTCATGCAAGAGAAAATTTGATAACTTTAATTCGGTACCATACGGGTACAAAAAAGCACGTATTGAATAATTTTGTACGCATTTTTAAATATTTTTATTATCTTTTCACCGAAAATATAATACTATCAAAATTTATTTGTTTACAATGCAAGAAATTTATTAAACAAATTTGTAAAATTATTGAAGTCATTTAGCATGTCAATGTTATGTTAATGAAGTTGGAATTTGATAAAAGACGAATTATTGTAAATATAATTAAGAATAGTGTTTAGCTATTTTGTAGCTATAATTTCTGTAAATATATTGATATATTTTCTAAATATTTTTGTAATAAATATTTTTATAAAATTACTATTATTTTAAAAAATAATAATTTTAAATCTACTTTGAGTAAAAGCCAATTTTTGACGGGAATAATTCAGTTCCGTATGGGTATGTTAAAAACTACCTAGTGAGTAATATTATAAAAATGCTTGTACACATTTAAATGCACACAATTTTTATGTTCGCCGCTATAGGTCGAAATGATATGTATAGTCATGTAGCTGTGTAGTACAACAGTTTTATACAGTTAAATTATTGAAAATATGTGTAAGAATAGTATTGTTAATTTTCAATTTACGTAGATTATATTTTATAGTATAATTTTTGTAAATATAATAATATAGTTTGTAAATATTAAATTATTGTAAATATATTTAAGAATAGTATATATATTTTGTAATAAATATTCTTATAAAAATACTGCTATTTTTTTAAAAAAAACAACCTATCTTTGCAGAAAAAAATTAGAAAAATGACTTACTCTGATTTCATTGTTACATCTCAGAGATACACTTTGTTGCTGTTACATGCTGCTGTCGCTCTATTCTATGTCGACACAGACGGTAAGATTCACATAGATGCTTTTCAGCATGAAAATTTTAAGCACAACATTAAACAATAATTGGAAGTATAAAGTCAGTTTTCAGTCATCACCACTCACAATAACACATAGCTGTAGCTTTAAGAGCCTTATTCAAGTGTACAGGCGTAAATGACTCAATGAACACACACACAAACGATTGCAAC
The DNA here is from genome assembly GCA_035578165.1 of Stenolophus ochropezus. Taxonomy (NCBI): domain Eukaryota; kingdom Metazoa; phylum Arthropoda; class Insecta; order Coleoptera; family Carabidae; genus Stenolophus; species Stenolophus ochropezus. Next base: position 180,964 of record JAQOWZ010000058.1, read on the forward strand.
CTTCGCTTCGCTCAGGCTGCAACTTTCGTTTTGGTTCGACAAAGATAGACTTTCAGCACTTGATATACAAATAACTATTATTTCTCTTTAGTTCGTAACAAATAAAGAACACAAGTATCTTAAATTATCATGATTTTTTTCTTAAATAATTCAATTTCCTAACCTAAATACAATTAGTAGGATGCGTATCAATGTCAACAAACATACTAGTGCTTATTTTAATATAAAATACTTCTAAATTGTATTTGAAATAGAGGCACAAAAATTTCAAAAAAGTTAACGTTCACCGGAAGTGTTTATCGGGTTTTTTGTGTATTTGTTTAGTTTACGATTTATGTACTGTTTTTATGTGTCGGTTGCGCTCACCCACCTGTCAAGATTTTCATGATTTAAGGCGTCGTCATTGAATTCATTACTATTTATTAAAATTTATCTAAATAAAAAAACAATATTACAATCGTATCGTAAATTATTATAATCTGGTATAAATTTTAATAAATAATATGTACTTAATAGTATAAAAATCGTGAATTTAACATTTATTTATATTATTTTCCTTATTCTTATTAAATAATAATAATTGTAGACACACACATACACACACACACACACACACACACACACACTCACACATATACACATACATTTCACTATTCTTACATCATTGTAAGAATAGTGAAATCGTATTCTAGGCCCCTTAGTTCGTGCCCACAAATTAAAAATTCACAATTGGAAATAAAACATTAATAGTACATAATATATTTTATTTATTTAAAATAAGGCTAACGTATATTTTTCATTCTCCCTCTTTCTCTTTTTTAAGGGGACTCCAATATTTTCTAAATCTGCCGCTGATATGAATAATTAATGTGTGTGTGTGTGTGTGTGTGTGTGTGTGTGTTTATTTACTGCAGTAACTGTTCCGCGTGCGCGTAGCCATTGAAAATTGTCTTATTTTGTTTATCTCCAATGTTAGAGAGCAGTCGAATGTGGTTCTAAATTGTGTAAAGTTGTGTGTTTTTTATTTGTTTGAAAACCAAGAGTATTTCAAATACTACAGGAGAATTTGATTTGTGTTGTTAAGGAGTCATTTACGCCTGTACACTTGAATAAGGCTCTTAAAGCAACAGCTATGTGTTATTGTGAGTGGTGATGACTGAAAACTCACTTTATACTTCCAATTATTATTTAATGTTGTGCTTAAAATTTTCATGCTGAAAAGCATCTATGTGAATCTTACCGTGTGTGTCGACATAGAATAGAGCGACAGCAGCATGTAACAGCAACAAAGTGTATCTCTGAGATGTAACAATGAAATCAGAGTAAGTCATTTTTCTAATTTTTTTCTGCAAAGATAGGTTGTTTTTTTTAAAAAAAATAGCAGTAATTTTATAAGAATATTTATTACAAAATATATATACTATTCTTAAATATATTTACAATAATTTAATATTTACAAACTATATTATTATATTTTTAAAAATTATACTATAAAATATAATCTACGTAAATTGAAAATTAACAATACTATTCTTACACATATTTTCAATAATTTAACTGTATAAAACTGTTGTACTACACAGCTACATGACTATACATATCATTTCGACCTATAGCGGCGAACATAAAAATTGTGTGCATTTAAATGTGTACAAGCATTTATATAATATTACTCACTAGGTAGTTTTTAACATACCCATACGGAACTGAATTATTCCCGTCAAAAATTGGCTTTTACTCAAAGTAGATTTAAAATTATTATTTTTTAAAATAATAGTAATTTTATAAAAATATTTATTACAAAAATATTTAGAAAATATATCAATATATTTACAGAAATTATAGCTACAAAATAGCTAAACACTATTCTTAATTATATTTACAATAATTCGTCTTTTATCAAATTGCAACTTCATTAACATAACATTGACATGCTAAATAACTTCAATAATTTTACAAATTTGTTTAATAAATTTCTTGCATTGTAAACAAATAAATTTTGATAGTATTATATTTTCGGTGAAAAGATAATAAAAATATTTAAAAATGCGTACAAAATTATTCAATACGTGCTTTTTTGTACCCGTATGGTACCGAATTAAAGTTATCAAATTTTCTCTTGCATGAAGTGGGTTTAAAAATTTTTTCCTCATTGTGTGTAACAACTGTATGCATTTTTGTCGTACGAATAGTTCTAAGCGCTATTTTTTGGGCTCTGTATCTTCCATTATCATTTCTTTTAGTGTATTAAAATTAACATCTTTATTCGTTTTGTAGTTAAGGCATATACCTTTAACCTTACAAATTTCCGTATACTCATTTGATGTCGGGGAGTAAACAACGTATGCATAGTTTTTTGGTCCACCAGATGCAAATTCAGTAATATAACTGTTGGGGCCATAACAGGCCAATTTATCTGTCATATCACCGACACAATTTCCCAATTTTGGGTCAACATCCCCCGGTTTGGATATAAAAATAACAGAATCTGTATCGTAATACAATACTCTTTCTCCAAGTTGTTCCAGATAATCATATAATTTTAAGCGAGCTTGTGTTGTAGTATACGCTGCTATACAAACATTTACTGTAGATAATAAATCATAGCTTTCTTTCGTGTGTTCATAATTTACAATAAGCGTACTATTGTTAATTGGTAAAACACTGTTTACCAGAATTGTAGGGTTCGACATGATAGAGAAAAACTCGTCGGGTCTATTAATAATTTTTGTTTTTGGTTGATTCTCTCGCTGTCCCAACTTACCCCAAAAAGAATTTAACATTAATTTTGCTAGAGCTCTCAGGCCCGGGTTTTCTAAAATTTCTATATACTCCATTTGTATGCGTTCCTGTTCAAAAAAATTTTTTATATACGCTTCTTTTTGCTCATTTGTCAGACACTCTTTCGGCCACCCCGATGCTTGTTGCTTTATTTTTAAAAATTTATCCATCATACCGGTAAAAAGACCCATTACATTATTTACTTTATCAAACTGCTGAAATTTATATTTCCAAATTTCGTTAACTTTAAGCAACTGATACCCTTTCTCCAGTGCCTTTATAACTTCATCTATAACCCAAGTTCCTGTTATGGCTCTCTCATGATCATTATGTATACACTCCTTCATATTAAAATTTTGAGCACAAGTCTGACAGAGTGCAAACATTAATTTGTTATTTATTTTCATCGGTAATACGGGGTGATATAAATTTTGAGGTGGTAGAAGCGTACATTTAATTACGCCGTCAAGACCAGAAATATCACTGGCACATTCATCGCCAACAAATACAGTCGGGTGACCCACAGGATATTTTCCATATTTACAAACATAAGGATATAGTGAGCAAATATCAATATAGTGAATTTTTTCACCATCTTTACATTTGTAATACCTTCTAGTATTTCCCGTTCTTCCTCCGTAAAAAGCATCGCGAGGATTAAGTGGTATATTTGTAATTAAAGACGATGTATTTATAAATTTTTCAATTTCAGTGTTTGTCTTCATCTGTCGTCTAAAATGACACTCCCACATTTCCACAACCTCATACCCCAGCGATCTAAGTCTATCAGTTTTAGATACAGTTGACTCATAACGCTGATTAAGAGTTTGGGTGGGGTCTTCATGTAACGGATTGTCTCTATTAAATTTTTGACATTCGGGGTGACCGTGATAGTAACAACCATGGAATTTAAAAATTTGGTTCGTTTGTTCACAATAACCGTCAACTTTTAATCCACCTAATCTAACCTCTTTTTGTTTGGCAGAGTACAAAATATTTATATTCCGAACATGCTCTTCCCACATGAGCCACTTAGTAGCAATTTTTGACTGATTATCACAAGACCGATAACCCCCTTTTGGTATTATACCAACTGTATTTTGCTGTAGAAAATTACGCCTGTATACTTTATTGCATGCAGACGCAATAGTACACGCCTCGGTAAACGGACATACATTACCGGTGGAAATCAACTGCTCTCTAAATTTTAAACATGCTTGAGAGAGAATTTCAACATCCGAAATGCAGTATTCGACTATATCGCGTTGCATATCAAACTCATCATTCTTATGCTTTTTATACCATTCTAAAAAAAATATTCTTTCCTCATTTTTCATAGTGTCTGGACTGTAATAACAACCGTCGGGTAGTGGACCAATGTATTTTGCGTTTTCTGCTGTGTTGAACAAATGAGGAAAATATCCCTTTTTAAAATTATCTCCAAGACCAAATGCTTTCGGTAATTTCGCCAGTGCCATAGGGAAATAATTTAATGAATCGACAAATTTAATGTTCCCCACTACCATAGATACAATTTTTGTTCCGCGCATAATTAACTCTGGCGTTAGATCTGTTTGTGTTAATATATAATTTAACACAAACTGATGATCAAAAGCTTGGCCGTTATGGGCTATTACTACAATGTTTTTAAATTTCTTTCTTACTGCTAAAAGATGAAGCATAAATCCTTCAATAACTTTATTTTTTAGTATCTGTAATCTAATGCCACACTTTTCACATGTATGTTCTTTCTGTGTCAGGCACTTGTCGCAATACTGTTTGAAAACGCAAAGATTGGGCTCGTGCTCGACTGTACGGTCATCAATTATTTTCTCCTGCCGCGTTTCCAAATCGTAAAATAGAAACAAATAGTCCTTAGTTTTAGGAGAACCCGTATCAGGCCGCATGTAGCACAGATGATCTTGCGGTTTATGAGCCTTGCAAATTTTACAATATATTTCTCCACAGAAATGGACTCTATTTGTTCTAATTGTTTTTAAACACGTCGAACAACACATAATTTGGCTACACACAGATTTTTGTCCCATAGAATTGGATTTAATGTGGTTATCAAGACATTTTTTGCTTTGGAACCAGCGGTTACAATCTACGCATTTTATTTTAATTTCTTGAGAGCATGTGGGAGACTGTTGGCAGGCATAACACGTACCACCACATCTATGTTTGTTTTTATCATTGTAGGGTACATGACACATTTCGCAGTAATAACTACAGCAGAAGGCTGCTGTTAACGATGTTATAACATTATAATGACCCTTGTGACAAAGAAGATTCAAAGTAATCTTCGCATCGCCTCCTTCAAACATAACATCTTTGCCTTTGCTGCCGTATTCATACACACATATTTTGTAAGTGTTAGCAAAATGCCTCTGGAACTGATGTAATTCTGGTATTCCGGCTCCATCATCATCAGGAATACTTACTCCGGCTTCTTCCATAAGTTTAATTGCTCTTTTCAACTGTAGCTTGCATATATCTTTCCGCACTTTCATAAAATCGACGTCGTTCTCTGCCTTTGCAATAGCCACGACTAATGCGCGGGGTAAACATAAATTATCTTTGTTCTGAATACTAATGATACCCCGACGCATAGCACACTCTTCGTTGAATGTGGTGTATTTGTTTTGCCGTTGACCTGTTCCTCTAGGCATTCGTACAGTTGTTACGCCGAAAAATAATGCAACGCGTTAATAAATATATTTAATAAATTATAATATAATAACCTAGGCAAAACGTGTCGGAATTTAAACCCGTTGAGTTTGATTGATATATACTCGAAAGTACATTCCAAACATCATCCACAGTAACGTCAGATGCGTCACAAAAATTCTTCCACCCTTGCCCCCTTTTAAAATCTTTGCTACAAAATGTAAAACCAACTTTATCCGTTGGCTCAACATTTGACGTCGCATACACTATAATGCTATTTATAGCATTTTTAATCCATGTAACTGGGTTTTCACCTGATGGTACGGGTTTAATATTAAATTCTACTTTCTTCCTTGTAAATTAAACCGTTTCACTTTCTTCATATATTCTTTAGTCACAATAAATTTTTCCATTTTTATGTTAATTTATAAGTGTAAGATAGCTGTTAAGCAGATACGTGTATATTCGTCAACGATTAAATAAACAATGACCAGTCTCCGTCTGTTATAGCTATTTAAACCGCAGATAAGACAAATCGGACGGAAAAGAAATAACACTGCTACGTATGCACCGCTATATAGACAAATTCGTGCATGTTTTCCATAAGAATCAATGTTAATTTGCTTTAAATTACAATCTGTTACATTTTCGTATTTAATTACATATAAATCAAAGCACATTGTCTTTCCCACTACTTTTTCCCCACCAGGGATGATGACAAATACAACGCTCTTAAACTCTTCTTAGTCTTTGTACGAATCATTAAGTGATTAGACGTGGGAGTGTGTACGTGCAGGTTCCTGGAGCATAGGGGCGCAAATGGGACATTGTCGCCTTAAGTATAAAAATACAGTTAACGAGTTAAAATTTGTGTTCGTGTGATACATTTTTCAAATTTTTGCCTTTTAAAAATACAGGATTGAACTTTGACGGCTCGACACTGAGGCCCTGTACATAGGGTGGTAATTTTTCTTAGACACTTCGCTAAGACAGGCTTCCAAAACCTGCTGTGGTGTTGCTTGAAAGAAATTTACGCTCAAGTCGCTGTTAGTTCTCCCAAAAGTTGCATATTTACCTAAAAACCGAAAAAACATTTTCAAAAGTCGTTGCATACCTAACACAACACATAATCCACAACTTTACAAAATTATGAAAAACAAAATACATTTTTTTCCCGCGCTCAAGACATTGCACACCTTATTATGCAATAATAGGTTATTTACAATTACATTTCAAAATTTTATTTCATGTTTAAAGGGCACTTAGCGTTTTCAAATTTTAATATGTTATATTTAAGCTCGAAAAACGACAGGGAGATTGCGGGGGTGAATTTTGATTTATTTTTTCGAAATTCATCACAGTTTCGGAGATATTGGGCGCAATGTATTTTTTTAAAAAATTTATTTCGTTTTCTGTGGGCCTTAGCGTTTTCAAATTTTAATATGTTATATTTAAGCTCGAAAAACGACAGGGGGAGTGCGGGGGTGAATTTTGATTTATTTTTTCGAAATTCCTCACAGTTTCGGAGATATTGGGCGCAATGTATTTTTTTCAAAAATTTATTTCGTTTTCTGTGGGCCTTAGCGTTTTCAAATTTCAATATGTTATATTTAAGCTCGAAAAACGACAGGAGGAGTACGGGGGTGAATTTTGATTTATTTTTTCGAAATTCCTCACTGTTTTGGAGATATTGGGCGATATGTATTTTTTCAAATCACACAATACATATGTTAACAAATATAAAAAGTTCAAGGTCAACTGGACACCTGACGACACCTGTTCTGAAAACCAAAATTTCAAAAAACTTTGCCAATTTAAATTTCCCGCCAACTTACGTCATCAAGACGTCACGGCCAATCAAATTGCTAGACACAACTGGGTGGGCGTGGCTTATGAACATGTAAGGAGTAGTTGTGGGGGGTTGGTCAATCGCCCCCATACCTACTTTTATTTATGTTAATAATAAAATTGTGTTTAAATTTACTTTATGCGTCAATGTTTCACAGTCCCTCAGAAAACAACTCGTACTTTTCGTATGGGACATCTTCTTTACAGTGAACCAAATTCTAGGTCCACAATTTTACCAATCTTTCCCTTGGACACCACATAGTGTTTTCCTGCCTCGGCTTGCTCGTTACCGCTTACTGCCTCCTCGTCTGATAGTTTATTGAACCGTGCTCCCAAAAACAATATGTTGTTCTCTAGTGCGAGAACAATTTTTTCACCGTAGGTATTAGATACACGTTTAATATTATAAACTTCTTGCCCTTTTCTAAATCTGATAGAGATAATTAAACACTTCAAAAATAATAGCAGACATTATCAAACGTTGAATGTCTTGATCTAAACTAAATCAAATGTAATATATATATATATATATATATATATATATATATATATATATATATATATCATTGCTTTATATTAAAAAATACCCCCACTACTACTACAACTCTATGTCAGATTAGTTTATTGATACACTTAGGTGTTCAAACACTCTCTTCCAGCATCACACACATACACAAATACACAGGTGTAACTTGCGCGTTTGTAAGACATTGATCTCCTCCAGCATCATGCACTTGCAAACTACAGGTGTGTCTTCAACGTAAAAGTCAATGCCAATTTTCTATTTTGAACATTCACCCCGTAAGTCTCGCCGTGCAGGTGCAAATTGCAAGTGTGCTTTAATAAGACACTGACCTACAATTCAATGCCATGCTCCTGCAGACGCATTAGGTTATTGACACATTCAGGAGTTGAACCATCATCGTCTGGCATCATGCAGGTGTCTTACTGATCTACAAGTCATGCGTTTGCAGACGGTCTAGGTTAATTCAACCACCCTCTTCCAGCATCGCGTACAGGTGCAACTTGCACGTGTGCTTTAAGTAATATACTGACCTATAGCAATGGTTCTGCAAACGATCTAGGTTATTCAACCACCCACTTCAAGCACCACGCACAGGTGCCACTTGCACGTGTGCTTTAAGTTATACACTGACCAATGGCAATGGTACAGCAGACGGTCTAGTTTATTCAACCACCCACTTCCAGCATCACGCACAAGTGCCACTTGCACGTGTGTTTTAAGTAATACACTGACCTATGGCAATGGTTCAGCATACGGTCTAGGTTATTTAACCACCCTCTTCCAGCATCACACACAGATGCAACTTGCACGTGTGCTTCAAGTAATAGACTGACCTATGGCCATGGTTCTGCAGACGGACTAGGTTATTGACACACTCAGGGGTTCAACCACCATCTTCAAGCTTTAAACAGGTGTACCCATGTGTCCACACGTGTGCCAAGAGAACAAACCCCCTCAATCTGACCTTGCACGTGTTCACTTGCAGAACAGTGACCTTACCGACACCTGAGACCCCCACTCCGCCACCGGAATACTCATTACGCCCCTCTGACCCCTAAAACCCCCTGAGATCCCAACAAATGAGCTAGCACTCTCACTGCTATACTACTAGTCACTAAACGAGTTAATTTCGCCGCATGAAATTAAATGAACGAGTAACTTGACTACAATCCAAGCACATGTTCGATGGTTATGTTTTTCAAAACACCACTTTCACAAAAACCACTGCGATGTGTTTGGTACTACACTACGTAGAACATTATCTTGCATCTTATGGTGTTCAAATCAAGAATATCAGAGTAATGGTTTGTAGAACAACTGCACAAAAACACGATGTAAACAAATAAATATCCATATTGTTCTGCCATTACTAGACATGCACGCGTTGGCCTAGCGCGGTTGCTTGACTCGAAATCAAAAATCTAGGCAATAGTTTTAAAATATTTGGAAGGTAGAGCTTCGGTAAAAATCAAGAAAAGGTAAAATCTGACTTTATTTTTGTAAAAAATTATATAAATATTTGCTTCCGCCCCCGAATTTTATAATTCTTCATCATATTTTAGCTAAAAGAAAACATTGCAACAAGAAAATTGCTATTTCAAGTGTGGTAGGTATTCTAGAATCCAGCCCATGTAGCTTACAATATACAACGTATTCATTAAAATGACACCAAAAATTTTTATGTTTATTAACTGATTGGTACCACGTTTTGGTCACTTTTGCATGTCCAATGCTGAAATTATCCATAGTATAGATCCTAAAGCATGAATATGAATGTTTTAACAAAAATATCCATTTCAAGAATAGGTAAAATCTGACTTTATTTTTGTAAAAAATCATATAAATATTTGCTTCCGTGCCCAAATTTTATAATTCTTTATCATAATTTAGCCAAAAGACAAGATTGCAACAAGAAAATTGCTATTTCAAGTGTGGTAGGTATTCTAGAATCCAGCCCATGTAGCTTACAATATACAACGTATTCAATAAAATGACACCCGTAAATTGAATGTTTATTATCTGATTGGTACCATATTTTGGTCACTTTTGCATGTCCAATGCTTAAAACCATCCATAGTATAGACCCTAAAGCATGAATATGAATGTTTTAACTAAAATATCCATTTCAAGTATAGGTAGATTTAGATTTAGATTTGAGGTGGATGGTGGAAAAACTCCACGTGCACTGAGGCCTCACATATGGGCCCATTGTACTGCCTCCAGGTGCACAGCTCCCTAGCTATCTTGAAGCCATTCTACGCTACGGAAGAAGGCTAGCAAGTTGGCAGGTGGGGTTGTGCTGAGTGTTGCCTCGGAAGGCCACATATCCCCAAGCATGGAACCTCTTTTTAATGATAAAGTGGGGCATTCCTGAAGAATGTGCTCCACTGTTTCATCATCCATATCACATCCTCTGCAAAGTGAGGTGTTTGAGATTTTTATACGATGCATGTGCTTGTTGAAACGACCATGCCCTGTAAATACTTCAATAAGGAGTTTGAGATTGTTCTTCGAAAGCCTTATTAGGTAATTAGCCATCTTGAAAGTCGGCTTAAAGATAAAAGATTTCGTCTGTTTGCAGTTAGACTAGTGTTCCAACTAGCTGAAAATTTGTCGAAAGTAATGGTTCGAATGATGTTATGAAGAGTCGATTTACTTAGCGGCAAGATGGGCTCGGGCCCACAAGGTGGGGTAGATGAACCTTGCTTTGCTAAATAGTCGGCACGAATGTTACCTTCATTGTCACTATGTCCTTTTACCCATATGAGTTCAAGAGTATTATCTTGGCATACGTTTGACAGGGCGGTGTGACAGAGTTCAGTTAAACCTGAGGTAAATTTAAAACCATTCAGGCTTTGAAGAGCTGCTCTACTGTCAGATGCTATCCTTATATGCTTATTTAGAACGTTGTGTTCTTTAATCAGCAATGCACTATGCAGGATCCCCAGCATTTCTGCTTGGAAGACAGTAGCATATTTGCCTAGTGGAATACTGACGTCCAGGTTCATTTGTTCAGAGAAAATGCCTGAACCTGAGCCTTTCCCATTTTTGGAGCCGTCAGTGGAAATTAGAATGTCGGGATTTGATGATATCTGACAGTCTAGTATAATCCGATAGGGTTTATCAAAGTATAATTTTGGAGCAATGCAGTCAGTGTTCATTTGCAGAAGAGGAGCACTTTGAGCTGCTTCTTTGAAAATAGAACAATGCCTGCAACTTGGTCCTATTTTGGGCCAGTGGCCTAATTGTGAGAGGCGTAGGACTGCTTTCAGCGCGACTTCCTCTATGTGAAGGTTTAGAGGAGGAAGGCATAGAAGGACTTCCATTGCCGCTGTTGGTGTGGTGCGCATTGCACCGGTTATGGCTAGACATGCCAATCTTTGTACATGTTCTAGTTTTGATATTGCTACGGATTGTTTGATTCTGGGCCACCAGACAAGAGCTCCGTAGGTGATCATTGGCCTGATTATGGATACGTATAACCATAAAGCGAGTTTTGGAGTTAGACCCCAGGTTTTACCTAAGATCCGTCGACACTGCCAGAATGCTATGCAGGCTTTTTCAACTTTGTAGTTTAAATATAGACTCCAGTTAAGTTTGCTGTCAATTATGACTCCCAGATATTTGACGTTACTGGACAAACTTAGAGACTGATTGAATATTTTTGGCATTGTGAGAGTGCCAATTTTCCGCTTTCTTGTGAAAAGAACCATTTCAGTTTTGGCAGGATTTACCGAAAGAGAGTGGTCTTTGCACCAGTTTTCAATGAGTTTAAGAGCAGCGCTTGCTAGATTTGCAAGGATGTTCTCAAATTTCCCGTTTAGCAGGACAGTGATGTCGTTTGCATATCCAATAGGGTGATATCCATTGTTGTTGAGGAGTAGCAGAAGATTGTTTACTAATATCGCCCAAAGAAGGGGTGACAGAACACCACCTTGGGGACAGCCTCTTGTAACATAGCCTCTTATGGTTGTTTCTCCAGAGGAGAATTCGATCGCCCTATGTTCTAGCATGAACTTTATACACCTGATAAGAGGAGATTCTACTTCATGGAACTCTAGAGCATGGACTATAGAGTTGAAGGTAGCTTTGTCGAAAGCGCCTTCTATATCTATGAAAATACCCAGGGAGGAATTGTTGTGTTCCAAAGAATTTTCGATCCTGCTAACCACAGCATGAAGAGCAGTTTCGGTCGATTTTCCCTGAATATAAGCATGTTGGTTAGGGTGCAGCGGATTTTGAACCAGTGCAGTTTCCCTTATGTATCTATCACAAAGTCTTTCCAGAGTTTTAAGAAGAACTGAGGTAAGGCTTATTGGGCGATATGATTTAGGTATTGAGTAGTCTACGCGTCCAGGTTTGGGAATGTAAACTACTTTAACTTCCCTCCATCCTATAGGGACATATGCGAGGGTAATGCAAGCTCTAAAAATCCAAACCAGGTAAGGTGTTAATTGCTTGCAGCCCTATTGAAGAAGGGCCGCAACAATACCATCTAGACCTGGTGATTTATAAGGCTTTAGGGAGTTTATTGCCCAGGTTGTGCGTGTCTCATCAATGATTACCTTAGAGAGTTCGAGCGCCTCCTCTGAGAAGGAGTGATCGTTGTCCTTCCAGGTACATCTTTTAGAGATCACACAGCCGGGGAAATGACATTTTAGAAGAATTTCATTGTTTTCAATGATTGAGGAAGCGTAGGTGCCATCTTCTTTTTTGAGGCAGCCTAGCTGTTGGTTTGGTTCTTTCCAGAACATTTTTTTCAAGCGAGCTACAGGGGCAGATTTGTCAATATTGCTGACATATTGTTGCCAGGCGTTCCTTTGCCTTTGCCTGATAGCTTTTTTGTATTTTGTTTTCTCCAATTTGTACGAGAGCCAGTCAGCTTCCATTTTGGAGTTTTTGGCTTTGTTGAACAATTTCCTAATAGAAGTTCTCATTTTACTCAATTCCTTGCACCACCATGGGGCGTTCTTTGAGTTAATTGTACTTAAGGGACATGCCCTTTCATATGAATTGATAAGAACGTGCTGGAGTTTGCTGACGCAATCTTCAAGCGAATCCTTGCTAATTTGATTTGGAATATGACATCCCTCTATTCTAGAATGAAGAAGATCTAGGAATAGAGTTTTGTCTGTTTTCCTGGGGTTCCGAAAGACCTTTTTATCAATATGCTTAGCGTTCAGCGTAAAGTGAATTGATTTGTGATCAGACATTGAGACATCAGGTGATACATACCATCCTGATATGTCATTCGATATCTTAGGTGTTGCCAGGGTGATGTCAATCCTAGATTGTGCACGAGACGTGACGAAAGTAGGTTCATCGCCTTGGTTGAGAATTTCTAGATTGGTACTAGTGATGTATTCACATAAAGATTTACCTCTGGGGTTAATGTCTTTGCTGCCCCAGACAGTATGGTGTGAGTTAGAGTCACATCCTACAATTAGATGTTTGTGATTTTCTTCACAAAACTCGACCAGGTTGACAAGTTCAGGGCTGGGAGGTGATTGTGAAGAATCTGAGGGAAGGTAGCAGGAGGCAAGAATGATGTCTTCCTTGCTGTTGTTTGTGACTCTACTAAGAAGGATGGCAGTGATATCACGTGTACACAGGTGTTGGAGAATAACAGCCTGAAGGTTGTTAGGCACTACTATACATGTCCTCGGATTTTCAATACCGAAACCTGTAAAGGTAAAGGTATTTTTGTCGCCTAGTCCACAGATCTTTGATTTTACAATCCAGGGTTCTTGAACCAGGGCTATACTGTGCTGCCTACTATCTAGGTGTCGTCTCAATATTGAGGTCGCCGCCCGACAGTGTTGCAGGTTTAGTTGAATGAAGGATAGAGGTGAAGAAGAGGAAGATTTAGGATTGGGATGGGTCATTTAAGGTTTCGGATGTGAGGAGGAGAGACTCGAGCTCCTGCAGTTCAGCATCCTCTTTGGAGCAAACCTCCATTGAGGTTGCACTCTGCGAGGACTGAGCTACGGTCCCAGGGGTTGGTTGAGGTGGTATTGAACTACCAACCTTCAACTTGACGCTGAGGGAGGAAAAAAGATACCGAAGTTTCTTCCCTCTCTCCGTAAGGGTTTTGGCATCCTCTTCGTTGACTAACAATCTGCCCAATGGTTTCTCCTTAGGTGCATCATGAAAGACGCACCAGTTGGAAACCTTGAGGTCTTTGTTTTGTACTGCCAGCCTCCGAAGGACAGTCTGCCTTTCATCAGCTTTACCCGGAATCCAGACAGCTGCCTTCACCAACCGAGGAAGGCAGTCCAGGCCAACGACCTCAAGTTGGGCGTTGTCCCAAAGGGGGGGGAGTTTGCTTACCGCAGATTTCAGCCATTCCAGGGAATGGTTGTCACCGCAGGTGATACGAAGAATTTCCCCGGAATGAAGCCACCCATCGAAGACAGAAGGCTGTTCTTCATCCTTCAGGGTAAATAATGCGGTGTCCAGTTGTTCATACAGCCGGTCCTGCAGTATCTGCACCTGAGAGGAGGAGATCTTCCCAAGGGGATTACTGCGACAAATGATCGCCACTTTCAGATGTCTCTTAGAGGCATCTGCGTAGCTCACACTTGGGGCAGGGAGTTTTGCTGATGGGAGAGGGCGGTTTCTTCTCCTGACATTGGGAGAAGGTTCCGACCCTTCCGATCGTTGGCGTTTGGTGTTTCCTGGGCAGCCAGCCGTCTTCACCGGTTTAGACGATTGTCTAGAGCCAGCGGGGTTAGCTTTTCCCAAGTGCACCGAAGACGCGGAAGGTGGTTTGCCGGCTGAGTTAGCTTTCGCCAGCTCAGCTTCACGTGCCTTCTTCCGACGTTTTTGCTCCGCTCCGCTAATGCGGTGCCTCTTGGGCTTGGGAGCAGTTGATGGGGTGTCCGACGACGCACCCATTGGTAATGGGGTGTCCGAAGACGCACCCACTGGTGTTGTTAGCGGTGTATCCGAAGACGCGCCCGCTGGGGTTATGGTGGTCTTTACAAATCCATCCATGGGGAAAGTATAGGTAAAATATGACTTTATTTTTGCAAAGTATATAAATATTTGCTTCCGCGCCCGAATTTTATAATTTTCCATCATATATCAGCTAAAAGAAAACATTGCAACAAGAAAATTGCTATTTCAAGTGTGGTAGGTATTCTAGAATCCAGCCCATGTTACTTACAATATACAACGTATTCATCAAGAATAGGTAAAATCTGACTTTATTTTTTTTTTTAAATCATATAAATATTTGCTTCCGCGCCCGTGTTTTATAATTCTTCATTATATTTTAGCTAAAAGAGAACATTGCAACAAAAAAATTGCTATTTCAAGTGTGGTAGGTATTCTAGAATCCAGCCCATGTAGCTTACAATATACAACGTATTCATCAAGAATAGGTAAAATCTGACTTTATTTTGTGAAAAATTATATAAATATTTACTTCCGCGCCCGAATTTTATAATTCTTCATCATATTTTTGCTAAAAGAAAACATTTCTATTTCAAGTGTGGTAGGTATTCTAGAATCCAGCCCATGTAGCTTACAATATACAAAGTATTCATCAAGAATAGGGAAAATCTGACTTTATTTTTGTAAAAAAAACATATAAATAGTTGCTTCCGCGCCCGAATTATATGGTTCTTCATCATATTTTAGCTAAAAGAAAACATTGCAACAAGAAAATTGCTATTTCAAGTATGGTAGGTATTCAAGAATCCAGCCCATGTAGCTTACAATATATAACGTATTTATCAAGAATAGGAAAAATCTGACTTTATTTTTGTTAAAAATCATATAAATATTTGCTTCCGCGCCCAAATTTTATAATTCTTCATCATATTTTCGCTAAAAGAAAAAATTCAACAAGAAAATTGCTATTTCAAGGGTGGTAGGTATTCTAGAATCCAGCCCATGTACCTTACAATATACAACGTATTTATCAAGAATATGTAAAATCTAACTTAATTTTTGTAAAAAATCATATGAATATTTGCTTTCGCGCCCGAATTTTATAATTCTTCATCATATTTTAGCTAAAAGAAAACATTGCTACAAGAAAATTGCCATTTTAAGTGTGGTGGGTATTCTAGAATCCAGCCCATGTAGCTTAAAATGTACAACGTATTCATCAATAATAGGTAAAATCTGACTTTATTTTTGTAAACAATTATATAAATATTTGCTTCCGCGCCCGAATTTTATAATTTTTCATAATATTTTAGCTAAAAGAAAACATTGCAACAAGAAAATTACTATTTCAAGTGTGGTAGGTATTCTAGAATCTAGCCCATGTAGCTTACAATATACAACGTATTCATTAAAATGACACCCGAAAATTAAATGTTTAGTATCTGATTGGTACCAAGGTTTGGTCACTTTTGCATGGCCAATGCTTAAATCCATCCATAGTATAGATCCTAAAGCTTGAATATGAACGTTTTAACAAAAATATCCATTTCAAGAATAGGTAAAATCTGACTTTATTTTTGTAAAAATTTATATAAATATTTGCTTCCACGCCCGAATTTTATAATTTTTCATCATATTTTATATAAAAGAAAACATTACAACAAGAAAATTGCTATTTCAAGTGTGGTAGGTATTCTAGAATCAAGCCCATGTAGCTTACAATATACAACGTATTCATAAAAATGGCACCCGAAATTTTAATGTTTATTATGTGATTGGTACCACGTTTTGCTCACTTTTGCATGGCAAATGCTTAAAACCATCCATAGTATAGATCCTAAAGCATGAATATGAATGATTTAACAAAAATATCCATTTTAAGAATAAGTAAAATCTGACTTTATTTTTGTGAAAAATCACATAAATATAAAAACAGTCCACATAGATAATGAGTATATCCTAATTAGTCTAGATGTCAAATCATTATTTACAAATATTCACCTTGCTCTCACGTTACAAGCAATAGAACTTAAATGGGACATAATAAAATTAAAAACTTCTATACCAAAAGCCGAATTTTTGGAAATGGTCACTTTCTGCTATCAACAAGGATACTTTACCTTCCAAGGAAAATTCTACCAACAACAGTTCGGTTTTGCCATGGGTTTTTGTCTGTTTCCCATTGCCGCTTGTCTCGTCATGGATGCTCTACTTGACTTCATTATACCACAGCTACCTTTTAAAATACCTTCCTTGTTCAAATACGTGGATGATATTCTTACAGCTATTCCTATTGATGCAAAAGAAATTACCCTCGACATCTTCAATAATTACAACCAACATCTACAATTCACTACAGAAGTAGAAAAGAATGGTGAAATCGCTTTTCTCGATACAACTATATGTCGTCAAAACGATGGATCCATCAAATATGAGTGGTACAGAAAACTTACGTCTACTACACGATACATAAATTATAATTCTACTCATCCAAAAACACAAATTATTAACGTAGGACATAACTTAAAAACAAGAGCCATATATCTATCATCCCCTAAATACAGAAAAGAAACTCTATTAAAAGTAAAACAAATCCTAATTGACAATAGTTATCCGCAAAAAACAATAAATAAAATACTATATAATTATCAACCACAAAACAAAAAACATAATTATCAAAATGTAATGACAATCAAACAAACAATGGCCTTGAACGAAAAAGTATGTCTCTATTCCGAACATAGATGGATTAGCGGGAAATTTAAAACGTATGCTTGAACAAAATTTAGCTATCAACATAACTTTAAAACCTGTTAAAAACATAAAACAACTTTTTAGTACATTAAAAGACAAAGTAGATACAATGTTACATACTAATACGATTTATAAAATTCCTTGCCTAAACTGTACCAAGACATACATAGGACAAAGTAAAAGATATTTAAAAACACGAATGACTGAACACAAAAGAAATTCAAACAAAACTATCAATAACGGAACTTGTGCCCTCACACAACACTGTATACAAACTGGACACACTTTCGACTTCGACGGAGTAAATATTTTAGACAAAGAACCTATTTTACACAAACGACTGATACTAGAAATGCTACACATTCAAAATGACAATAACAACATAAATTTCAGGACCGACATACAAAATTTAAGCTCCATCTACTGTAACATTTGTAAATTATTTAAACAAGAGAAATCAAGTTAATCCCTATAAGGATAAAATATAGATAACAATTGCAATTTTACAAAAAAATATTTTGTATTACATGACGTGTTTTAATTATTTATTTATTTATTTTTTAATGTATGACGATATCTACTTGATTGATTTTCTGTATATGATCACAATATTTTAAAATAGTCTGTAAGTATTTGTATGTAAACAAAACCACATAATTTGTTAAAACATGTGTTTTCCCAGTTTGCCCTGATTGGTAGCGAAACATCGGCCTTAGACTAATAAAATTCATCAGTTGACTGCAATCCTGCTTATTTCTTCACTCCATCATTCCTGCAGTCGTTTATCACCAATTCTTACATAAATATTTGCATTTGCGCCCGAATTTTATTATTCTTCATCATATTTTAGCTAAAAAAAACATTGCAACAAGAAAATTGCTATTTCAAGTGTAGTAGGTATTATAGAATCCAGCCCATGTAGCTTACAATATACAACGTATTCATTAAAATGACACCCGAAAATTAAATGTTTATTATCTGATTGGCACTACGTTATGGTCACTTTTGCATGTCCAATGCTAAAATTAACCATAGTATAGATCCTAAAGCATGAATATGAATGTTTTAACAAAAATATCCATTTCAAGAATAAGTAAAATCAGACTTTATTTTTGTAAAAAATCATATAAATATTTGCTTCCGCGCCCGAATTTTATAATTCTTCATCATAGTTTAGCTAAAAGAAAACATAGCTACAAGAAAATTGCTATTTCAAGTGTAGGCAAAATCTGACTTTATTTTTGTAAAAAAATGTTTAAATATTTGCTTCCGCGCCCGAATTTTATAATTCTTTATCGTATTTTAGCTAAAAAAAACATTGCAACAAGAAATTTGCTATTTGAAGTGTTGTAGGTATTCTAGAATCCTGCCCATGTAGCTTACAATATACAACGTATTCATCAAGAAAAGGTAAATTCTGACTTTATTTTTGTAAAATATCATATAAATATTTGCTTTCGCGCCCGAATTTCATAAATTTTCATCATATTTTAGCTAAAAAAAACATTGCAACAAGAAAATTGCTATTTCAAGTGTAGTTGGTATTCTAGAATCCAGCCCATGTAGCTTACAATATACAACGTATTCATTAAAATGACACCCGAAAATTGAATGTTTATTATCTGATTGGTACCACGTTTTGCTCACATTTGCATGTCCAATGCTTAAAACCATCCATAGTATAGATCCTAAAGCATGAATATGAAGGTTTTAACAAAAATATCCATTTCAAGAATAGGTAAAATCTGACTTTATTTTTGTAAAAAATCATATAAATATTTGCTTCCGCGCCCGAATTTTATAATTCTTCATCATATTTTAGCTAAATGAAATCATTGCAACAAGAAAATTGCTATTTCAAGTGTGGTAGGTATTCTAGAATCCAGCCCATGTAGCTTACAATATACAACTTATTCATTAAAATGACACCCGAAAATTTAATGTTTAATATCAGATTGGTACCACGTTTTTGTCACTTTTGCATGTCCAATGCTAAAATTATCCATAGTATAGATCCTAAAGCATGAATATGAATGTTTTAACAAAAATATCCATTTCAAGAATAGGCAAAATCTGACTTTATTTTTGTAAAAAAATGTTTAAATATTTGCTTCCGCGCCCGAATTTTATAATTCTTTATCGTATTTTAGCTTAAAAAAACATTGCAACAAGAAAATTGCTATTTAAAGTGTTGTAGGTATTCTAGAATCCTGCCCATGTAGTTTACAATATACAACGTATTCATCAAGAAAAGGTAAATTCTGACTTTATTTTTGTAAAATATCATATAAATATTTGCTTTCGCGCCCGAATTTCATAAATTTTCATCATATTTTAGCTAAAAAAAACATTGCAACAAGAAAATTGCTATTTCAAGTGTAGTTGGTATTCTAGAATCCAGCCCATGCAGCTTACAATATACAACGTATTCATTAAAATTACACCCGTAAATTGAATGTTTATTATCTGATTGGTACCACGTTTTGGTCACATTTGCATGTCCAATGCTTAAAACCATCCACAGTATAGATCCTAAAGCATGAATATGAATGTTTTAACAAAAATATCCATTTTAAGAATAGGTAAAATCTGACTTTATTTTGTAAAAAATCATATAAATATTTGCTTCCGCGCCCGAATTTTATAATTCTTCATCATATTTTAGTTAAAAGAAAACATTGCAACAAGAAAATTGCTATTTCAAGTGTGGTACGTATTCTAGAATCCAGCCCATGTAGCTTACAAAATTCAACGTATTCATTAAAATGACACCCGAAAATTAAATGTTTATTATCTTATCGGTACTATGTTTTGGTCACTTTTGCATGTCCAATGCTTAATATTATCTATAGTATACATCCAAATGCATAAATATGAATGTTTTAACAAAAATATCCATTTCAAAAATAGGGAAAATCTGACTTAATTTTTGTAAAAAATCATATAAAAATTTGCTTTCGCGCACGAATTTTATAATTCTTCATAATATTTTAGCAAAAAGAAAACATTGCAACAAGAAAATTGCTATTTCAAGTGTGGTAGGTATTCTACAATCCAGCCCATGTAGCTTACAATATACAACGTATTCATTAAAATGACATCCGAAAATTGAAT
This sequence comes from Stenolophus ochropezus, assembly GCA_035578165.1. NCBI lineage: Eukaryota > Metazoa > Arthropoda > Insecta > Coleoptera > Carabidae > Stenolophus > Stenolophus ochropezus. Next base: position 201,554 of record JAQOWZ010000058.1, read on the forward strand.
GTTTATTATCTGATTGGTACTATGTTTTGGTCACTTTTGCATGTCCAATGTTAAAATCCATCCATAGTATAGATCCTAAAGAATCAATAAGAATGTTTTAACAAAAATATCCATTTCAAGAATGGGTAAAATCTGACTTTATTTTCGTAAAAAATCATATAAATATTTGCTGCCGCGCCCGAATTTTATAATTCTTTATCATAAATTAGCTAAAAGAAAACATTGCAACAAGATAATTGCTATTTCAAGTGTGGTAGGTATTCTAGAATCCAGCCCATGTAGCTTACAATATACAACGTATTCATAAAAATGACATCCGAAAATTGAATGTTTATTATCTTATTGGTACCACGTTTTCGTCACATTTGTATGTCTAATGCTAAAATTATCCATAGTATAGATCCTACAGCATGAATATGAATGATTTAACAAAAATATCCATTTTAGGAATAGGTAAAATCTGACTTTATTTTTGAAAAAATCATATAAACATTTGCTTCCGCGCACAATTTTTATAATTTTTTATCATATTTTAGCTAAAAGAAAACATTGCAACAAGAAAATTGCAATTTCAAGTGTGGTAGGTATTCTACAATCCAGCCCATGTAGATTACAATATACAACGTATTCATTAAAATGACACCGGAAAATTAAATGTTTATTATCTGATTGGTACTATGTTTTGGTTACTTTTGCATGTCCAATGCTTAAAACCATCCATAGTATACATCCAAAAGCATAAATATGAATGTTTTAACAAAAATATTAATTTCAAGAATAGGTAAAATCTGACTTTATTTTTGTAAAGAATCATATAAATATTTGCTTCCGCGCCCGAATTTTATAATTCTTCATCATATTTTAGCTAAAATAAAACATTGCAACAAGAAAATTGCTATTTCAAGTGTGGTATGTATGCTAGAATCCAGCCCATGTAGCTTACAATATACTACGTATTCATAAAAATGACACCCGAAAATTGAATGTTTATTATCTGATTGGTACCACGTTTTCGTCACATTTGTATGTCCAATGCTAAAATTATCCATAGTATAGATCCTAAAGTGTAGTAGTGTGTGTGTCGTGGTGTCAACACGTATGAGTTTGTGCTCCGTAAAGAATTTAAAAAATATATGAAATACAAGGATATAGAGAGCTATTAAAAATAAAGCAAGTTACTAAGAAGAGACCCCAAAGGAAGATATAAAGGAAAAGGTAAGTATAGTCAGATAAAAGATTAAAAAGCAAATAAAAATTATTAGCCGTTTGTAGGTTATACACATACTCTTTCAAGAGAGCTACATTGCCAGCAAAGCATAATCAAGAATTGCATTTTGCAAAATAGTGTTTTGAGCCAGCGGCAGATATCAGATTACCACCCGAATCAAGTAAGGTGATCACACAAACTGTACTGACGACGCATAGAACACCACCAAGCAAAACTAGCAAGTAACACTAGCAAGTAAAGAGAATTGCATACCTTCAGTTAATAAAATGGATGCTCAAATAATCCTAGATGCAATAGCCGACTTAAAAAAGGAATTAGCAAACATACAAAAAGAGATAAATACTAAATTCAATATTACAGCAGATAATTTAGAATACCTTACCAGTAAAATAGTGAAAATAGAAAAAAATTGGAAAAAACAGGAAATAATAAATAGAGAAAAAAATCTTTTAATTTTTGGCCTAATAAAAGAAGAAAGAAATAAATATCACCTAGAAAATGCTTGCATAGATCTAATAAAAAACACAATAAAAATAGATATAAATAACAGAGATATTGATAATATATATAGACTAGGAAAAAAGACAAATAAAACAAGACCGGTTCTAATAAAATTAACAACAAGAAGGAAATTAATAGAAATTTTGGCAAACCGAAAGTTTTTAAAAGGAACAAGAATTATAATATCAGAAGATTATCCAAAAGACATTGCAGATGAAAGAAAAGTATTGATACCGCTAATGAAAGACATAAGAAAAGAGGGTAAACATGCAGTTTTGAAATACAATCATTTATATGTTGATGGAATAAAAATAGATAACAATGAAGCAACAATATTAATAAAAGAAAAAAACGACAAAAAACGAATGCATTCTGAAGAAAAGGAACAAACGAAAAGTCCAAAAATATATGAAGAGAAGGACAAAAACAAAAAAGAACAAGATGCAAAGAGACAAAAGCAACAACATAATAAAGCAGATATACCAACAACTTCAAGTGTCAGACCTCAATTCACAAGTAGACCTAGAACAAATAGCTACGATGAAAGACCAATAAGAAATAATTTATCAAAACAATCATAGCAACCAAACATAAATAAAGTAACAGGAAACCTGGTAACGAAAATGGCTAATACAAAGGAATTAGAAAATAAGTACAATGAAATGGCACCAACACACACACCCGCAATTCCAAGTCAAAGAAAGAAAATAAATAGAAAGAAAGGTAAAAAAAACAAAAAATAATAATAAGATTAGAATTAGTACCTGGAATGTCAGAACTATGCTACAACCAGGAAAAACGCAGGAAATAGCTGCAGAAATGCTGAGGTATGAAATAAATATTGCTGCAATACAAGAAACTAGATGGAGTGGAGCAGAAGAAATTGTAAAAGACAATTATATTGTAAAATATTCAGGGGATATAAAACAAGGTCAGTACGGAGTGGCATTTATTATTTTAAATGAATTGAAAAACAATATAATAGATTTTAAACCAATAAACGAAAGAATGGCCTACTGTAGAATAAATACGACACCTTTCAAAATATCAATCTTAAATATATATGCTCCAACAGAGAATGCGAAACCGGGAGAAAAAGAAACGTTCTATGAAGTGTTAGAAGAAGAAATTGAAAAAATGCCAAAAGAAGATACAATAATTGTATTAGGAGACTTTAATGCCCAAATAGGGAAGGAAGACTATATACAGCAAGTAGCAGGAAGACACACAATACATGACAATACAAATGATAACGGACAAAGACTATGCAGGCTAGCAACAAGAACAAATCTGATAATAAGCAGCACAAAATTTAAACACCGGTGAGAACATAAAAGAACATGGATATCACCAGATCAACAAACGCAGACACAAATAGACCATATACTTATAACAAGAAGAAAACAATCATCAGTAACGGATATAAGAACCTACAGAGGAGCATGCGCAGATTCAGACCACTTTATGGTAGCAGCAACCCTAAGACAAAAAGTGAAAAGAACCTCAAAAAATAGTAGTAAAAAAATAAAATGGAATACAGAAAATCTAAATAATGAAAGTATAAGAGAGAAATATATACAAGAACTAGATAAAAATCTAAAAGAGGTAATAAATTATGAAGATGACATAGAAACAAAATGGAATCGTATAAAGACATGCATACAGGAAGCAAGTCAAAAATGAGTAGGAAAAGAAAAACAAGATAAAAGAAAATACTGGTATAATGACGAATGTAAGAAAATGGCAGATAAAAAGAAAAATGCAAAAATAAAATGGCTACAAAGAAAAAAAAAATGAAGACAAACAACTATCTGAAAAAATAAGAAACGAATGCAACAAAACTATAAGAAAAAACAAGAGAGAATGGACAGAGAATCAGATTAAAGAAATAGAAGAAGAAAGGCAGAAAAAAATACAAAAAGATTTTACAAACAAATTCAAGCACAAAATAAAACACAGAAAATCAAAGTACATGGCATAAAAAATATAAATGGTAGAATAGCAGAAAACGAACAAGAATATAAACAAATTTGGATTAACCACTTTATAGATTTATTAACAGATACACAAGATGAAAATGAATTTGAAACCCAAAACAATGAACAAGATAGAATAGTAGAAGAGCCAACGTTAAAAGAAGTACAAGAAATAATAAAAAAATGTCACAATGGAAAAACACCAGGTAAAGATGGAATAAATATAGAATTAATAAAATATGGAGGGGTAGTCTTGCAACAACAAATATACGAACTCATAAAGAAAATATGGAGAGATGAAAAGATGCCAAAAGAATGGGAATCTGGACAAATAGTGACAATTCATAAAAAAAGGTGACCAGCAAGTATGTAAAAACTACAGAGGTATTATTATGTTGAATACGGTATATAAAATACTATCCACATTAATACAAAGAAGATTAGTAAATGCAGAAAATAACATAATTGGACAATATCAATGTGGATTCAGTAAAGGCAGATCAACAACAGACGCCATACATACAGTCAAACAAATAATTGAAAAATCAGTTGAATACAATCTGAATATAGAAATGCTATTTATTGACTTCCAGCAAGCCTTTGACTCCATTAAAAGAAAAAAGCTTATGACAGCACTTGAGGAGCTAAATATACCAGCTAAATTAAGAAGACTAATCTCGATGACAATGAGGAAAAATAAAATAAGCATTATAACACAAAAAGGGGAGACAGACGAGATCGAGATAAATAAAGGGGTCAGACAAGGAGATGCGCTGTCGGCAACATTGTTCAACCTAGCTTTAGAATATGTACTTAGAAAAATAAATAAAGGAACGCTTAGAACACGAGGAGGACAAATAATAGCATATGCCGACGACATAGTTATTGCAACGAAGAACAAGAATATAATGATAGAAATGCTGCAAGAAATAATGATCGAAGGAGATAAGATAGGATTAAAAATCAACGAAGCAAAAACCAAAATAATGCTGCTAGGAAAGAATGCTGAAAACAAAGGAATAAAAATCGGAGAACACACATTTGAACAAGTAGATACGTTTAAATATCTAGGAATTATGTTATCAAGTAAAGGAGAAAGAGAAACAGAAATTTAGGAAAAGATTACAGCAACAAGTAGAGCTTTTTACGCAAATAAAAAAATAATAAAAAGCAAACTATTAACAAAAAATAACAAAATCAGAATATACAAATCAATAATAAGACCAATAACATTATACGCAGCTGAAACAATCACAATGACAAAAAAAGAAGAAGAAGATCAAAATATAATGGAACGCAAAATAATACGAACAATTCTAGGACCAATCAAGGTATCAGAAAATTAATACAGAATAAGAATGAACCATGAATTAGAACAAGAATTAGAAGGAGAAAATATAGTGAAAAAAAAAAGAAATTAAACAACAAAGAATGAGATGGCTTGGCCATGTATGGAGAGCAGAAGAAAGTGATACAATAAAATCAATTGTCGACTGGAGCCCAGGCGGAAGAAGAAGACGAGGCAGGCCCAGGTCAACATGGCTGAGAGAAGTGGAAGAAGATCTGAAAGCAGCTGGAATTAGCAATTGGAAGAATAAAACAAGAGATAGAGAGTTGTGGAGGAATATTATAAAGAACATCTAAGAAACAGGAATCGGAGATTGATCCACTCCAATAAAATTGGATCTAGAAAGCTTCGAAGGAAGCAGCGCAACCCCATGGGGGTGTTAAGCCACTATCTATATATATATATATATATATATACATATATATATATATATATATATATATATATATATATATATATATATATAGATCCTAAAGCATGAATATGAATGATTTAACAAAAATATCCATTTTAGGAATAGGTAAAATCTGACTTTATTTTTGTAAAAAATCATATAAATATTTGCTTCCGCGCTCGAATTTTATATTACTTCATCATATTTTGGCTAAAAGAAAACATTGCAACAAGAAAATTACTATTTCAAGTGTGGTAGGTATTCAAGAGAAGGTAAAATCTGACTTTATTTTTGTAAAAAATCATATAAATATATGCTTTCGCGCCCGAATTTTATAATTTTTTATCATATTTTAGCTAAAAGAAAACATTGCAATAAGAAAATTGTTATTTCAAGTGTGGTAGGTATTCTAGAATCCAGCCCATACAGCTTACAATATACAACGTATTCATCAAGAATAGGAAAAATCTGATTATATTTCTGTAAAAAATCCTATAAATATTTGCTTCCGCGAACGAATTTTATAATTCTTCATCATATGTTAGCTAAAAGAAAACATTGCAACAAGATTATTGCTATTTCAAGTCTGGTATGTGTTCTAGAATCCAGCCCATGTAGTTTACATTATACAACGTATTTATCAAGATTAGGTAAAATCTGACTTTATTTTTGTAAAAAATCATATAAACATTTGCTTCCGTGCACAATTTTAATAATTTTTTATCATATTTTAGCTAAAAGAAAACATTGCAACAAGAAAATTGCTATTTCAAGTGTGGTAAGTATTCTAGAATCCAGCCCATGTAGATTACAATATACAACGTATTCATTAAAATGACACCGGAAAATTAAATGTTTATTATCTTATCGGTACTATGTTTTGGTCACTTTTGCATGTCCAATGCTTAATATTATCTATAGTATACATCCAAAAGCATAAATATGAATGTTTTAAGAAAAATATCAATTTCAAGAATAGGTGAAATCTGACTTTATTTTAGTAAAGAATCATATAAATATTTGCTTCCGCGCCCGAAATAAATAATTCTTCATTATATTTTAGCTAAAAGAAAACATTGCAACAAGAAAAATGCTATTACAAGTGTGGTGGGTATTCTGCAATCCGGCCTATGTAGCTTACAATATACAACGTATTCATTAAAATGACACCCAAAAATTTAATGTTTATTATATGATTGGTACCACCTTTTGGTCAGTTTTGCATGTCCAATGCTAAAATTATCTATAGTATAGATCCTAAAGCATGAATATGAATGTTTTAACAAAAATATCCATTTCAAGAATAGGTAAAATCTGACTTAATTTTTGTAAAAAATCATATTAAAATTTGCTTTCGCGCCCGAATTTTATAATTCTTCATAATATTTTAGCAAAAGGAAAACATTGCAACAAGAAAATTGCTATTTCAAGTGTGGTAGGTATTCTACAATCCAGCCCATGTAGCTTACAATATACAACGTATTCATTAAAATGACACCCGAAAATTGAATGTTTATTATCTGATTGGTACTATGTTTGGGTCACTTTTGCATGTCCAATGCTTAAAACCATCCATAGAATAGATCCTAAAGCATGACTATGAATGTTTTAACAAAAATATCCATTTCAAGAATGGGTAAAATCTGACTTTATTTTCGTAAAAAATCAGATAAATATTTGCTGCCGCGCCTGAATTTTATAATTCTTTATCATAAATTAGCTAAAAGAAAACATTGCAACAAGATAATTGCTATTTCAAGTGTGGTAGGTATTCTAGAATCCAGCCCATGTAGCTTACAATATACTACGTATTCATCAAGAATAGGTAAAATCTGACTTTATTTTGTAAAAAATCATATAGCTATTTTGTGGTAGTTATTCTAGAATCCAGCCCATGTAGCTTACAATATACAATGTATTCATTAAAATGACACCCGAAAATTGAATGTTTATTATCTGACTGGTACCACGTTTTGGTCACTTTTGCATGTCCAATGCTTAAAACCATCCATAGAATAGATCCTAAAGCATGACTATGAATGTTTTAACAAAAATATCCATTTTAAGAATAGGTAAAATCTGACTTTATTTTTGTAAAGAATCATATAAATATTTGCTTCCGCGCCCAAATTTTATAATTCTTCATCATATTTTAGCTAAAATAAAACATTGCAACAAGAAAATTGCTATTTCAAGTGTGGTAGGTATTCTAGAATCCAGCCTATGTAGCTTACAATATACAACGTATTCATTAAAATGACACCCAAAAATTGAATGTTTATTATCTGATTGGTACCACGTTTTGGTCAGTTTTGCATGTCCAATGCTAAAATTATCTATAGTATAGATCCTAAATCATGAATATGAATGTTTTAACAAAAATATCCATTTCAAGAATAGGTAAAATCTGACTTAATTTTTGTAAAAAAATCATATAAAAATTTGCTTTCGCGCCCGAATTTTATAATTCTTCAACATATTTTAGCAAAAAGAAAACATTGCAACAAGAAAATTGCTATTTCAAGTGTGGTAGGTATTCAACAATCCGGCCCATGTAGCTCACAATATACAACGTATTCATTAAAATAACACCCGAAAATTGAATGTTTATTATCTGATTGGTACTATGTTTTGGTCACTTTTGCATGTCCAATGCTTAAAACCATCCATAGTATAGATCCTAAAGAATCAATAACAATGTTTTAACAAAAATATCCATTTCAAGAATAGGTAAAATCTGACTTTATTTTCGTAAAAAATCATATAAATATTTGCTGCGGCGCCCGAATTTTATAATTCTTTATCATAAATTAGCTAAAAGAGAACATTGCAACAAGAAAATTGCCCAAGTAGCTTACAAAATACAAAGTATTTATCAAGAAAAGGTAAAATCTGACTTTATTTTTGTAAAAAAATCATATAAAAATATACTTCCGCGACCGAATTTTATAATTTTTCATCATATTTTAGATAAAAGAAAACATTGCAACGAGAAAATTGCTATTTCAAATGTGGTAGGTATTCTAGAATGCAGCCCATGTAGCTTACAGTATACAACGTATTCATTAAAATGATACCCGAAAATTTAATGTTTATTCTCTGACTGGTACCACGTTTTAGTCACTTTTGCATGTCCAATGCTTAAAACCATCCATAGAATAGATCCTAAAGCATGGCTATGAATGTTTTAACAAAAATATCCATTTCAAGAATAGGTAAAATCTGACTTTATTTTTGAAAAAATCATATAAATATTTGCTACCGCGCCCGATCAGCCAGTACGGTTGTGTGGTCGTGGCGTGTCTTGTCTGATCGTGTAGATAAGCAACATAGCCCGCCCTGTCCAATTTGATGGGTTGCTGCACAACGGCTCGGTGTGTGCTGGCCTTGCAGAGACTGTAGGCTGACAACCTGCATCACTAAAATGCAAGTAAAACATGTCACGAAACAAGTACTTCAGGTACTTGAGGCCTAATCAACTTCATCAAAAATCTGGATCTACTTCCGGAAAACTAAGTAAGGGCTGTGTCACAATAGATCTTATAGGTCGCGTTGACAAAAAGCGACAAAACGCTTGAAAAACCCTCATATATATACAATACAATACCGCGCCCGAATTTTATAATTCTTCATCATATTTTTGCTAAAAGAAAACATTGCAACAAGAAAATTGCTATTTCAAGTGTGGTAGGTATTCTAGAATCCAGCCATGTAGCTTACAATATACAAATATTTATATGATTTTTTACAAAAATAAAGTCAGATTTTACCTATTTTTGGTGAATACATTGTGTAATGTAAGCTATATGGGGTGGATTCTAGAATACCTACCACACTTGAAATAGCAATTTTCTTGTTGAAATATTTTCTTTTAGCTAAAATATGATGAAGATTTAAAAAATTCGGCCACGGAAGCAAATATTTATATGATTTTTTACAAACATAAAGTCAGATTTTACCTATTCTTGCACATGCAAATGTGACAAAAACGTGGTACCAATCAGATATAAAACATTCAATTTTCGGGTGTCATTTTAATGAATACGTTGTATATTGTAAGCTACGATTGGCAACATTGATAATGCAGAATATAGACTTATTTTTTGCTATCATACATTTTAAACTATTATATCTTATAATATATCAAACATTTCATATATAAAGTGATTATATATATCAAATTAATAAGTACAACTAATACAAGTGAAAATTAATAAAAATAAATTTAAAATTGTAAACATAACCTCACATTTAACATGTGCGCGAGTGAAGATTTACAAAAAATTCTTCAGAAACTGTCTAAATTAGACGGAAGTGAGACTAAGATCGATGAAATCAATAAAGAAATAAGTACATTCCTTAAAGGTATCGAGGAAGTAAAAAAATCCTGTTCGTTCCTTGAAAACAAGGTAGACAATCAAAACGAAAAAATCAAAAATTGGAAATACAAGTAAAAAAGAAGAACCTCGTATTCATAGGTATAAAAGAAGACGAATCGAATAAAGTTGATCTCGAATGTAAGGTTATAACGATCATTGACCAATTATTACATATTCCAATCACGGCAAACCACATCGAAGAAGTATTTAGGATTGGAAAATTGTAACAAGACTATAGTAGACCAGTAATAGTAAAACTTGCAACACTGAAACTCGGAAAGAAAATTATCAATAACAGAAATAATCTGAAAGGTACGGGGATATTTATAAACGAAGATCTCACCACAAAAGCTTGGGAAGAAAAGAAACATCTCCTGGAGGAAGTAAAACAGCTAAGGAGGGATTGTAAACAAGCTAAACTCGTAGGAAATAAAATCATAGTAAATAACATACCGAAGGGTAAAAGAAACAGAACTTCACCTGGAGACGATTCACACTCAAGACAACGACAGCGTGTTGAAAAAGGATACGTAGAGAAGCAGAGCAACATCACAGATTTTTTTCACCCCCATCTATCCAACAACGAAGAAGAGATCAGCATCGTCCCCCAACAAAAATGAGAAGTTAAGTACATTAACGTCCTACAAAACTAATAATCGTTCATGTAATAATTTAAAAATAATATTTTGGAATTTAAGCGGGTACAATTCATTATTTAATTTAGATTTGGAAATTAAAGAAAAATTAGCAATGTGTGAAATACTTTGTTTTTGTGAAATATGGCAACATAATGAAATAACTATAATACCAAATTTTTTACACGAATTTAATGAAAATATATTTCAAGTAAAAGCTGTAAAAAACAAAAGTATTGGTAGAGCCAGTGGTGGCTTGTTGGTTGTATGCAAAATTAAATATTTTTCAGAAACTAAAGTTGTAGAAGCTACTGAACATTGGCTTTTCTTAGAATTAAAAGTAAAGTCTGAAAAATATTTAATTGCAACAATATACTTGAGACCTAGTTTAGATGATAAATTTATAATTTCAAAGTTAGAAAACTCATTAGAATCTTTTGTAGGTAATACAGATCCACATACCAAAGTCATTATACAAGGGGACTTCAATTCTAAGATAGGACAGCTTAACCAGATAGATAAAGAAGTACTTCAAAATTTAAACATAACCGAATCTCTTGTATCCCTACATGAAGGCACAGACCTTTGAGGTAAAGAGCTAGTCAAAACTATGGAGTATCTCGGGTTGTATGTACTCAACGGGCGTACCGCTGGAGATATGCCTGGCAAGTATACTTTTTTCAATCACAACGGCAAAAGTACTATAGATTTGGTTTGGACAGATTTACATACGATGAATTCAATTTTTGAGTTTGAAATTCTTACTACTCTCGAAGCAACAAATCACTGCCTTTGTGTACTGTCATTAGTAACAAATCATTGTGGAATAGTAAATATAAAAGTAAACAAACGTGCCAACAAATTTGTAGTAAAATTCGAATTTTTAGAAAACAAAGCCGAAGCATTTGTTAAATCATTAAATGATTCACCAAATATTTATTTTAATAGTCAAAATGTATTGGAATTAAATAACAATGTTATAAATGCAATTAAAGATGCTGGAGGACATTCTGACTTGTTACAAATAAAGACAATAACGGAAAATAAGAATTTTAATACTAATAAACCTTAGTTTAATATTCATTGCAAACAGCTAAAGAAAGAAAGTAAAATAAAGTTAAAATTATAGAAAAAACAGCCCACAGACAATAACTTAAAAATATTTATTGAAAGAAAACGCAAATACCGTACAATGATACATCAATCTAAAAAGATTTATCGAGAAACAGTATCAAATAATTTAACAAATAATAAAAATAATATTAATTTTTGGCAAACAATTCGAAAACTCAAACCCAGAAATAATTTCGTAAATGATATAAGCGCCGAAGAATGGTCAAATTTTTACAAAAACCTATACAGTTATGAAAACAATATGCTATATATGCTATATGATGAATACGTTGTATAATGTAAGCTACATGGGCTGGATTCTAGAATACCTACCACAATAGAAATAGCAATTTTCTTGTTGCAATGCTTACTTTTACCTAAAATATGATGAAGAATTATGAAATTCGGGCGCGGAAGCAAATATTTATATGATTTTCTACAAAAATAGAGTCAGATTTTACCTAATCTTGATATGAATATTTTTGTTTAAACATTCATATTCATGCTTTAGGATCTATACTATGGATAGTTTTAAGCATTGGACATGCAAAAGTGACCAAAACGTGGTACCAATCAGATAATAAACATTCAATTTTCGGGTGTCATTTTAATGAATTCGTTCTATATTGTAAGCTACATGGGCTGGATTCTAGAATACCTACCACACATGAAATAACAATTTTCTTATTACAATAATTTCTTTTAGCTAAAATGTGATGAAAAATTATAAAATTCGGGCGCGGAAGCAAATATTTATATGATTTTTCACAAAAATAAAGTCAGATTTTACCTATTCTTCATGAATACGTTGTATATTGTAAGCTACATGGGCTGGATTCTAGAATACCTACGACACTTCAAATAGCAATATTCTTGTTGCAATGTTTTCTTTTAGTTAAAATATGATGAAGAATTATAAAATTCAGCCGCGAAAGCAAATATTTATGTGATTTTTTACAAAAATAAAATCAGATTTTACATAATCTTGATAAATACATTGTATATTTTAAGCTACGTGGGCTGGATTCAAGAATACCTACCACACTTGAAATAGCAATTTTCTTGGTGCAATGTTTTCTTTTAGCTAAAATATGATGAAGAATTATAAATTTCGGCCGCGGAAGCAAATATTTATATGATTTTTTACAAAAATAAAGTCAGATTTTACCTATTCTTGAATTGGATATTTTTGTTAAAACTTTCATATTCATGCTTTAGGATCTATACTATGGATGGTTTTAAGCATTGGACATGCAAAAGTGACGAAAACGTGGTACCAATCAGATATAAAACATTCAATTTTCGGGTGTCATTTTAATGAATAAGTTGTATATAGTAAGCTACATGGGCAGGATTCTAGAATACCTACCACACTTGAAATAGCAATTTTCTTTTTGCAATGTTTTTTTTTAGCTAATATATGATAAAGAATTATAAAATTTGGGCGCGGAAGCCAATATTTATATGATTTTTTATAAACATAAAGCAGATTTTACCTATTCTTGATAAATACGTTGTATAATGTAAGCTACATGGGCTGGATTCTAGAATACCTACCACACTTGAAATAGCAATTATCTTGTTGCAATGTTCACTTTTGCCTAAAATACGATGGAGAATTATGAAATTCGGGCGAGGAAGCAAATATTTATATGATTTTTTACAAAAATAAAGTCAGATTTTACCTATTCTTGATGAATACGTTGTATATTGTAAGCTACATGGGCTGGATTCTAGAATACCTACTACACTTGAAATAGCAATTTTCTTGTTGCAATGTTTTCTTTTAGCTAAAATAAGATTAAGAATTATAATATTCAGGCGCGGTAGCAAATATTTATACGATTTTTTACAAAAATAAAGTCAGAATTTACCTATTCTTAATATGGATATTTTTGTTAAAATATTCATATTCATGCTCTAGGATCTATACTATGGATGGTTTTATGCATTAGACATGCAAAAGTGACCAAAACGTGGTACCAATAAAAAAATAAACATTCAATTTTCGGGTGTCATTTTAATGAATACGTTGTATATTGTAAGCTACATGGGCTGGATTATAGAATACCTACCACACTTGAAATAGCAATTTTTTTGTTGCAATGTTTTCTTTTTGCTAAAATATGATAAAGAATTATAAAATTCGGGCGTGGAAGCAAATATTTATATGATTTTTTACAAAAATAAAGTCAGATTTTACCTATTCTTGATGAATACGTTGTATATTGTAAGCTACATGAACTGGATTCTAGAATACCTACCGCACTTGAAATAGCAATTTTCTTATTGCAATGTTTACTTTTACCTAAAATATGATGAAGAATTATAAAATTCAGGCGCGGAAGCAAATATTTATATGAGTTTTTTCAAAAATATATTCAGATTTTATCTATTCTTGTAATGGATATTTTTGTTAAAACATTCATCTTCATGCTTTAGGATCTATACTACGGATGGTTTTAAGCATTGGACATATGAAAGTGACCAAAACGTAGTACCAATCAGATAATAAACATTCAATTTTCGGGTGTGATTTTCATGAATACGTTGTATATTGTAAGCTACATGGGCTGGATTCTAGAATACATATCACACTTAAAATAGAAATTTTCTTGTTGCAGTGTTTTCTTTTAGCTAATATATGATAAAGATTTATAAAATTCGGGCGCGGAAGCAAATATTTATACGATTTTTTACAAAAATAAAGTCAGATTTTTACCTATTCTTAATATGGATATTTTTGTTAAAACATTCATATTCATGCTTTGGGATCTATACTATGGATGGTTTTATGCATTAGACATGCAAAAGTGACCAAAACGTGGTACCAATAAAAAAATAAACATTCAATTTTCGGGTGTCATTTTAATGAATACGTTGTATATTGTAAGCTACATGGGCTGGATTGTAGAATACCTACCACACTTGAAATAGCAATTTTTTTGTTGCAATGTTTTCTTTTTGCTAAAATATGATAAAGAATTATAAAATTCGGGCGCGGAGGCAAATATTTATATGATTTTTTACAAAAATAAAGTCAGATTTAACCTATTCTTGATGAATACGTTGTATATTGTAAGCTACATGAACTGAATTTTAGAATACCTACCACACTTGAAAAAGCAATTTTCTTGTTGCAATGTTTACTTTTACCTAAAATATGATAAAGAATTATAAAATTCGGGCGCGGATGCAAATATTTATATGATTTTTTACAAAAATAAAGTCAGATTTTGCCTTTTCTTGATAAATACGTTGTATATTCTAAACTACATGGTCTGGATTCTAGAATACCTACTACACTTGAAATAGCAATTTTCTTTTTGCAATGTTTTCTTTTAGCTAAAATATTATGAAGAATTATAAAATTAAGGCGCGAAAGCAAATATTTATATGAGTATTTTCAAAAATATAGTCAAATTTTACCAATTCTTGAAATGGATATTTTTGTTAAAACATTCAAATTCATGCTGTAGGATCTATACTATGGATGGTATTAAGCATTGGACATGCAAAAGTGACCAAAACGTGGTACCAATCAGATAATAAACATTCAATTTTCGGGTGTCATTTTAATGTATACGTTGTATATTGTAAGCTACATGGGCTGGATTCTAGAATACATACCACACATGAAATAACAATTTTCTTGTTGCAATGATTTCTTTTATCTAAAATATGATAACGAAATATAAAATTCGGGTGCGAAAGCAAATATTTATACGATTTTTTACAAAAATAAAGTTAGATTTTACCTATGCTTAATATAGATATTTTTGTTAAAACATTCATATTCATTCTTTATGATCTATACTATGGATGGTTTTATGCATTAGACATGCAAAAGTGGCCAAAACGTGGTACCAATAAAAAAATAAACATTCAATTTTCGGGTGTCATTTTAATGAATACGTTGTACATTGTTAGCTACATGGGCTGGATTCTAGAATACCTACCACAATAGAAATAGCAATTTTCTTGTTGCAATGCTTACTTTTACCTAAAATATGATGAAGAATTATGAAATTCGGGCGGGGAAGCAAATATTTATATGATTTTCTACAAAAATAGAGTCAGATTTTACCTAAACTTGAAATGAATATTTTTGTTTAAACATTCATATTCATGCTTTAGGATCTATACTATGGATAGTTTTAAGCATTGGACATGCAAAAGTGACCAAAACGTGGTACCAATCAGATAATAAACATTCAATTTTCGGGTGTCATTTTAATGAATACGTTGTATATTGTAAGCTACATGGGCTGGATTCTAGAATACCTACCACACATGAAATAACAATTTTCTTATTACAATAATTTCTTTTAGCTAAAATGTGATGAAAAATTATAAAATTCGGGCGCGGAAGCAAATATTTATATGATTTTTCACAAAAATAAATTCAGATTTTACCTATTCTTCATGAATACGTTGTATATTGTAAGCTACATGGGCTGGATTCTAGAATACCTACGACACTTCAAATAGCAATTTTCTTGTTGCAATGTTTTCTTTTAGTTAAAATATGATGAAGAATTATAAAATTCAGCCGCGAAAGCAAATATTTATGTGATTTTTTACAAAAATAAAATCAGATTTTACATAATCTTGATAAATACATTGTATATTTTAAGCTACGTGGGCTGGATTCAAGAATACCTACCACACTTGAAATAGCAATTTTCTTGTTGCAATGTTTTCTTTTAGCTAAAATATGATGAAGAATTATAAATTTCGGGCGCGGAAGCAAATATTTATATGATTTTTTACAAAAATAAAGTCAGATTTTACCTATTCTTGAATTTGATATTTTTGTTAAAACTTTCATATTCATGCTTTAGGATCTATACTATGGATGGTTTTAAGCATTGGACATGCAAAAGTGACGAAAACGTGGTACCAATCAGATATAAAACATTCAATTTTCGGGTGTCATTTTAATGAATAAGTTGTATATAGTAAGCTACATGGGCAGGATTCTAGAATACCTACCACACTTGAAATAGCAATTTTCTTTTTGCAATGTTTTTTTTTAGCTAATATATGATAAAGAATTATAAAATTTGGGCGCGGAAGCCAATATTTATATGATTTTTTACAAACATAAAGCAGATTTTACCTATTCTTGATAAATACGTTGTATAATGTAAGCTACATGGGCTGGATTCTAGAATACCTACCACACTTGAAATAGCAATTATCTTGTTGCAATGTTCACTTTTGCCTAAAATACGATGGAGAATTATGAAATTCGGGCGAGGAAGCAAATATTTATATGATTTTTTACAAAAATAAAGTCAGATTTTACTTATTTTTGATGAATACGTTGTATATTGTAAGCTACATGGGCTGGATTCTAGAATACCTACTACACTTGAAATAGCAATTTTCTTATTGCAATGTTTACTTTTACCTAAAATATGATGAACAATTATAAAATTCAGGCGCGGAAGCAAATATTTATGTGAGTTTTTTCAAAAATATAGTCAGATTTTATCTATTCTTGTAATGGATATTTTTGTTAAAACATTCATCTTCATGCTTTAGGATCGATACTACGGATGGTTTTAAGCATTGGACATATGAAAGTGACCAAAACGTAGTACCAATCAGATAATAAACATTCAATTTTCGGGTGTGATTTTCATGAATACGTTGTATATTGTAAGCTACATGGGCTGGAATCTAGAATACATATCACACTTGAAATAGAAATTTTCTTGTTGCAGTGTTTTCTTTTAGCTAATATATGATAAAGATTTATAAAATTCGGGCGCGGAAGCAAATATTTATACGATTTTTTACAAAAATAAAGTCAGATTTTACCTATTCTTAATATGGATATTTTTGTTAAAACATTCATATTCATGCTTTAGGATCTATACTATGGATGGTTTTATGCATTAGACATGCAAAAGTGACCAAAACGTGGTACCAATAAAAAAATAAACATTCAATTTTCGGGTGTCATTTTAATGAATACGTTGTACATTGTTAGCTACATGGGCTGGATTGTAGCATACCTACCACACTTGAAATAGCAATTTTTTTGTTGCAATGTTTTCTTTTTGCTAAAATATGATGAAGAATTATAAAATTCGGGCGCGGAAGCAAATATTTATATGATTTTTTACAAAAATAAAATCAGATTTTACATATTCTTGATGAATACGTTGTATATTGTAAGCTACATAGGCTGCATTCTAGAATACCTACCACACTTGAAATAGCAACTTTCTTGTTGCAACGTTTTCTTTTAGCTAAAATATGATAAAGAATTATAAAAGTCGGGCGCGAAAGCAAATATTTATATGATTTTTTACAAAAATAAAGTCAGATTTTAACTATTCTTAAAAAGGATATTTTTGTTAAAACATTCATATTTATGCTTTAGGATCTATACTATGGATGGTTTTAGCATTGGAGATGCAAAATTGACAAAAACGTGGTACCAAAAAGATAATAAACATTCAAAATATGATGAAAATTAATAAAATTCGGGCGCAGAAGCAAATATTTATATGAATTTTTTACAACAAATTAAGTCAGATTTTACCTTTTCTTGATAAATACGTTGTATATTGTAAGCTACATGGGCTGGACTTTAGAATACCTACCACACTTAATATAGCAATTTTCTTGTTGCAATGTTTTCTTTTTGCTAAAATATAAAGAAGAATTATAAAATTCGAGCGCGGAAGCAAATATTTATATTATTTTTTACAAAAATAATGTCAGATTTTACCTAATCTTGAAATGGATAATTTGGTAAAACATTCATATTTATGATTGAGGATCTAAACTATGAATAATTTTAGCATTGGACATGCAAAAGTGACCAAAACGTGGTACCAATCAGATAATAAACATTCAATTTTCGGGTGTCATTTTAATGAATACGTTGTATATTGTAAGCTACATGGGCTGGATTCTAGAATACCTACCACACTTGAAATAGCAATTTTCTTGTTGCAGTGTTTTCTTTTAGCTAACATATGATAAAGAATTATAAAATTCGGGCGCGGAAGCAAATATTTATACGATTTTTTACAAAAATAAAGTTAGATTTTACGTATTCGTAATATGGATATTTTTGTTAAAACGTTCATATTCATTCTTTAGGATCTATACTATGGATGGTTTTATGCATTAGACATGCAAAAGTGACCAAAACGTGGTACCAATCAAAAAATTAACATTCAATTTTCGGGTGTCATTTTAATGAATACGTTGTATATTATAAGCTACATGGGCTGGATTCTAGAATACCTACCACACTTGGAATAGCAATTTTCTTGTTGCAATGTTTTCTTTTAGCTAATATGTGATGAAGATATATAAAATTCGGGCGCAGAAGCAAATATTTATATGATTATTTACAAAAATAAAGTCAGATTTTACCTATTCTTGTAATGGATATTTTTGATAAAACATTCATATTTATGCTTTAGGATCTATACTATGGATGGTTTTAAGCATTGGACATATAAAAGTGACCAAAACGTGGTAACAATCAGATAATAAACATTTAATTTTCGGGTGTCATTTTGATGAATGCGTTGTATATTGCATGCTACATGGACTGGATTCTAGAGTACCTACCACACTTGAAATATCAATTTTCTTGTTGCAATATTTTCTTTTAGCAAAATATGATGAAGAATTATAAAATTCGGGAGCGGAAGCAAATATTTATATGATATTTTACAAAATAAAAGTCAGATTTTACCTATTCTTGAAATGGATATTTTTGTTAAAACATTAATATTCATGCTTTTAGAACTATACAATGGATGGTTTCAAGCATTGGACATGCAAACTTGACCAAAACGTGGTACCAATCACATAATAAACATTTAATTTTCGAGTGTCATTTTAATGAATACTTTGTATAGTGTAAACTACATGGGCTAGATTCTAGAATACCTACCACACTTGAAATAGCAATTTTCTTGTTGCAATGTTTTCGTTTAGCTAAAATATAATAAAGAATTATAAAATTCGGGCGCGGAAGCAAATATTTATATGATTTTTTTGAAAAATAAAGTCAGATTTTACTTATTCTTGATGAATACGTTGTATATTGTAAGCAACATAGGCTGGATTCTAGAATACCTACCACACTTGAAATAGAAATTTTCTTCTTGCAATGTTTTCTTTTAGCTAAAATATGATGAAGTATTATTAAATTCGGGCGGAGAAGCAAATATTTATATGATTTTTTATATAAATCATGTCAGATTTTACCTATTCTTGAAATGGATATTTTTGTTAAAACATTCATATTCATGCTTTAGGATCAACACTATGGATAATTTTCGCATTGGACATGCAAAAGTGACCAAAACGTGGTACCAATCATATAATAATCATTAAATTTTCGGGTGTTATTTTAATGAATACGTTGTATATTGTAAGCTACATGGGCTGGATTCTAGAATACCTAACATACTTGAAATATCAATTTTCTTGTTGCAATGTTTTCTTTTAGCTAAAAATGTTGTATATTGTAAGCTACATGGGCTGGATACTAGAATACCTACAACCCTTGAAATAGCAATTTTCTTGTTGCAATGTTTTCTTTTAGCTAAAATATGATAAAGAATTATAAAATTTGGGCGCGGAAGCAAATAGTTTAATGATTTTTTTACAAAAATAAAGTCAGATTTTAAATATTCTTGAAATGGATATTCTTGTTAAAACATTCATATTTATGCTTTAGGATCTATACTATGGATGATTTTAGCATTGGACATGCAAAAGTGACAAAAACGTGGTACCAAAAAGATAATAAACATTCAAAATATGATGAAAATTAATAAAATTCGGGCGCAGAAGAAAATATTTATATGAATTTTTTACAAAAATTAAGTCAGATTTTACTTTTTCTTGATAAATACGTTGTATATTGTAAGCTACATGGGCTGGACTTTAGAATAACTACCACACTTAATATAGCAATTTTCTT
The DNA here is from genome assembly GCA_035578165.1 of Stenolophus ochropezus. NCBI lineage: Eukaryota > Metazoa > Arthropoda > Insecta > Coleoptera > Carabidae > Stenolophus > Stenolophus ochropezus. Next base: position 222,099 of record JAQOWZ010000058.1, read on the forward strand.
GTTGCAATGTTTTCTTTTAGCTAAAATATAAAGAAGAATTATAAAATTCGAGCGCGGAAGCAAATATTTATATTATTTTTTACAAAAATAATGTCAGATTTTACCTAATCTTGAAATGGATAATTTGGCAAAACATTCATATTTATGATTGAGGATCTAAACTATGGATAATTTTAGCATTGGACATGCAAAAGTGACCAAAACGTGGTACCAATCAGATAATAAACATTCAATTTTCGGGTGCCATTTCAATGAATACGTTGTATATTGTAAGCTACATGAGCTGGATTCTAGAATACCTACCACACTTGAAATAGCAATTTTCTTGTTGCAGTGTTTTCTTTTAGCTAACATATAATAAAGAATTATAAAATTCGGGCGCGGAAGCAAATATTTATACGATCTTTTACAAAAATAAAGTTAGATTTTACATATTCTTAATATGGATATTTTTGTTAAAACCTTCATATTCATTCTTTAGGATCTATACTATGGATGGTTTTATGCATTAGACATGGAAAAGTGACCAAAACGTGGTACCAATAAAAAAAAACATTTAATTTTCGGGTGTCATTTTAATGAATACGTTGTATATTATAAGCTACATGGGCTGGATTCTAGAATATCTACCACTCTTGGAATAGCATTTTTCTTGTTGCAATGTTTTCTTTTAGCTAATATGTGATGAAGATATATAAAATTCGGGCGCGGAAGCTAATATTTATATGTTTTTTTACAAAAATAAAGTCAGATTTTACCTATTCTTGTAATGGATATTTTTGATAAAACATTCATATTTATGCTGTAGGATCTATACTATGGATGGTTTTAAGCGTTGGACATATAAAAGTGACCAAAACGTGGTAACAATCAGATAATAAACATTTAATTTTCGGGTGTCATTTTAATGAATGCGTTGTATATTGCAAGCTACATGGGATGGATTCTAGAGTACCTACCACACTTGAAATATCAATTTTCTTGTTGCAATATTTTCATTTAGCAAAATATGATGAAGAATTATAAAATTCGGGAGCGGAAGCAAATATTTATATGATATTTTACAAAATAAAAGTCAGATTTTACCTATTCTTGAAATGGATATTTTTGTTAAAACATTAATACTCATGCTTTAGGATCTATACAATGGATGGTTTCAAGCATTGGACCTGCAAACGTGACCAAAACGTGGTACCAATCACATAATAAACATTCAATTTTCGAGTGTCATTTTAATGAATACTTTGTATAGTGTAAGCTACATGGGCTGGATTCTAGAATACCTATCACACTTGAAATAGCAATTTTCTTGTTGCAATGTTTTCGTTTAGCTAAAATATAATAAAGAATTATAAAATTCGGGCGCGGAAGCAAATATTTATATGATTTTTTTGAAAAATAAAGTCAGATTTTACTTATTCTTGATGAATACGTTGTATATTGTAAGCAACATAGGCTGGATTCTAGAATACCTACCACACTTGAAATAGAAATTTTCTTGTTGCAATGTTTTCTTTTAGCTAAAATATGATGAAGTATTATTAAATTCGGGCGGAGAAGCAAATATTTATATGATTTTTTATAAAAATCATGTCAGATTTTACCTATTCTTGAAATGGATATTTTTGTTAAAACATTCATATTCATGCTTTAGGATCAACACTGTGGATAATTTTCGCATTGGATATGCAAAAGTGACCAAAACGTGGTACCAATCATATAATAATCATTAAATTTTCGGGTGTTATTTTAATGAATACGTTGTATATTGTAAGCTACATGGGCTGGATTCTAGAATACCTAACATACTTGAAATATCAATTTTCTTGTTGCAATGTTTTCTTTTAGCTAAAAATGTTGTATATTGTAAGCTACATGGGCAGGATACTAGAATACCTACAACCCTTAAAATAGCAATTTTCTTGTTGCAATGTTTTCTTTTAGCTAAAATATGATGAAGAATTATAAAACTCGGGTGCGGAAGCAAATATTTATATGATTTTTTACAAGAATAATGTCAGATTTTACCTATTCTTGATGAACAAGTTGTATATTGTAAGCTACATGGGCTGGATTATAGAATACCTACCACACTTGAAATAGCAATTTTCTTGTTGCAATGTTTTCTTTTAGCTAAAATATGATAAAGAATTATAAAATTCGGGCGCGGAAGCATATAGTTTAATGATTTTTTACAAAAATAAAGTCAGATTTTAAATATTCTTGAAATGGATATTTTTGTTAAAACATCCATATTCATGCTTTAGGATCTATACTATGGAGGGTTTTAAGCATTAGACATGCAAAAGTGACCAAAACGTGGTGCCAATCAGATAATAAACATTTAATTTTCGGGTGTTATTTTAATGAATATGTTGTATATTGTAAGCTACCTGGGCTGGATTCTAGAATACCTGCCACACTTGAAATAGCAATTTTCTTGTTGCAATGTCTTCTTTTAGCTAAAATGTGATGAAAAATTATAAAATTCGGGCGCGGAAGCAAATATTTATATGATTTTTTACAAAAATAAAGTCAGATTTTACCTTTTCTTAATAAATACGTTGAATATTGTAAGCTACATGGGCTGGATTGTAGAATACCTACCACACTTGAAATAGCAATTTTCTTGTTGCAACGTTTTCTTTTAGCTAAAATATGATGAAAAATTAAAAAATTTGGGCGTGGAAGCAAATATTTATATGATTTTTAACAAAAATAAAGTCATATTTCACCTATTCTTGAAATTTATATTTTTGTTAAAACATTCATATTCATGCTTTAGTATCTATACTATGGATAATATTAGCATTGGACATGCAGAAGTGACCAAAACGTAGGACCAATTAGGTAATAAACATTCAATTTTCGGGTGTCATTTTAATGAATACGTTGTAGATTGTAAGCTACATGGGCTGGATACTAGAATACCTACCAGACTTGAAATAGCATTTTTCTTGTTGCAATGTTTTCTTTTAGCTAAAATATGATGAAGAATTATAAAATGCGGGCGCGGAAGCTAATATATATATATATATATATATATATATATATATATATATATATATATATATATATATATATATATAGGGTTGGATTCTAAAATACCTACCACACTTGAAATAGCAATTTTCTTGTTGCAATGTTTTCTTTTAGCTAAAACATGATGAAGAATTATAAAATTCAGGCGCGGAAGCAAATATTTATTTGATTTCTTACAAAAATAAAGTCAGATTTCACCTATTCTAAAAATAGTTATATTTGTTAAAATACTCATATTCATGCTTTATTATCTATACTATGGATTTTTTTAAGCATTGGACATGCCAAAGTGACCAAAACGTGGTACCAATCAGATAATAACCATTCAATTTTCGGGCGTCAATTTAATAAATACGTAGTATATTGTAAGCTACATGGGCTGGATTCTAGAATCCCTACCACACTTGAAATAGCAATTTTCTTGTTGCAATGTTTTCTTTTAGCAAAATATGATGAAGGATTATAAAATTCGGGAGCGGATTTTTTACAAAAAAATTCAGATTTAACCTATTCTTGAAATGGATATTTTTGTTAAAACATTTATATTCATGCTTTAGGATCTATACTATGAATGGATTTAAGCATTGGACATGCAAAAGTGACCAAAACGTGGTACCAATCGGATAATAAACATTCAATTTTCGTGTGTCATTTTAATGTATACGTTGTATATTGTACCACACTTGAAATAGCAATTTTCTTGTTGCAATGTTTTCTTTTAGCTAAAATATGATAAAATATTATAAAATTCGGGCGCGGAAGCAAATATTTATATGATTTTTTACAAAAATAAAGTCAGATTTTACCTTTTCTTAAAGAATACGTTTTTTACAAAAATAAAGTCAGGTTTTACCTATTCTTGAAATGGATATTTTTGTTTAAACATTCATATTCATGATAAAAAACAATTAATCGAAATTTCAGTCATACAGCATTTATTCCTACAAAACCGACGTTTCGGTATACACTTATACCTTCATCAGGGTCTACAAACATTCAAAAAAACATCAATATATTACAAATTCACGCATAACAACCACTTACAAGTAGAATCTATAGATTATACTCATGTAAACAGCATACATTCGTAGATTCATTCAGTATTACATACATCGTACAAAATTCAAAAAAGCACATACACATCTAAATTGTCTCACGGACGACAACCGAATAAATCAGAACACATCCAGACATATCCTGCAGACCAGTTTGCAAAAAAAGTGACATCATTTAATTGGATTCTTATTGGTCGTCAAACCACCAATAAGTGTATGTTAACATCCAGGAATTTAAATGCAATGTAAAGAATATTTTTTAATAAATTTAGTTTGGCTTGAAATTTGCTTTTTCCTTTTTGAACCTTTCTAGGACACCATAATAAGTTTTACTCAGGCCTTGTATGTCGGTTTTAGCAGTGGACATGCAAAAGTGACCGAAACGTGGTACCAATCAGATAATAAACACAAGAGCTACGTATTTTTATATGCGAAATTTTGTGGCTTAGATGCTTGAGGAATTTTGAGATGGGTTCGGCTATCCGCGCTACTGAGAATTTCGTTGGAAAATTTTCATCCAATTATAATTTGTGGTTAAATGTTTCTTATAAACCATTAAATTTATACCACAAAAGTTGTTTATAATTCAATTTTACAAATGATTCGTACATTTTTATTTATAATTTTGCTATTTTTTTGAGGTCGGCCTCACTAGCGAAGGTAAATCGACGATGATTATGTCCAATTACCCTTACAGTGCACGGTGATTTAGACTCTTAACCAATGTCTGCCTCGGACGCGTTTAGTTAAATTTTATCATGTCATTCAATTTTCGGGTGTCATTTTAATGAATACGTTGTATATTGTAAGCTACATTTGCTGGATTCAAAAATACCTACCACACATGAAATAGCAATTTTCTTGTTGCAATGTTTTCTTTTAGCTAAAATATCATGAAGAATTATAAAATTCGGGCGCGGAAGCAAATATTTATATGATTTTTTACAAAACAAAAGTCAGATCTTACCTGTTCTTGAAATGGATATTTTTTGTTAACATTCATATTCATGCATTAGGATCTATACTGTGGATGGTTTTAGCATTGGACATGCAAAAGTAACCAAAACGTGGTACCAATCAGATAATAAACGCAAGAGCTACGTATTTTTAAAAATGAAATTTTGTGGCTCAGGTGCTTGAGGAATTTTCAGATGGGTTCGGCTAGCCGCGCTACCGAGAATTTCGTTGGAAAATTTTCATCCAATTATAAATTGCGGCTAAATGGTGCTTATAAACCATAAATTTTATACTTTACAAAAGTTTTTTATAATTCAATTTTACATATGATTCGTACATTTTTATTTATAATTTTGCTATTTTTTTGAGGTCGGCCTCACTATCGAAGGTAAATCGACGACGATTATGTCCAATTACCCTTTCAGTGCACGGTGATTTAGTCTGTTTACCAATGTCTGCTTTGGACGCGTTTAGTTAAATTTTATCATGTCTTTTAATTTTCGGGTGTCATTTTAATGAATACGTTGTATATTGTAAGCTACATAGGCTGGATTCAAGATACCTACCACACATGAAATAGCAATTTTCTTGTTGCAATGTTTTCTTTTAGCTAAAATATCATAAAGAATTATAAAATTCGGGGAAGCAAATATTTATATGATTTTTTACAAAACTAAAGTCAGATTTTATCTATTCTTGAAATGGACATTTTTGTTAAAACATTCATAATTATGCTTTAGGATCTATACTATGGATGGTTTTAGCATTGGAGATGCAAAAGTAACCAAAACGTGGTACCAATCAGATAATAAACACAAGTGCTACGTATTTTTAAATGCGCAATTTTGTGACTTAGGTGCTTGAGGAATTTTCAGATGTGTTCGGATAGCTGCGCTACCGAGAAATTCGTTAAAAAAATTTTATCCAATTATAATTTGCGGCTGAATGGTGCTTATAAACCATAAAATTTATACTACAAAAGTTGTTTAATTCAATTTTACATATGATTCGTACATTTTTATTTATAATTTTGCTATTTTTTTGGGGTCGCTCACACTAACGAAGGTAAATCGACGATGATTATGTCCAATAAAGTATTATTACCTTTTACCCTTACAGTGCACGGTGATTTGGACTGTTAACCAATATCTGCCTCGGACGCGTTTAGTTAAATTTTATCATATCATTCAATTTTCGGGTGTCATTTTAATGAATACGTTGTATATTGTAAGCTACATGGGCTGGATTCTAGAATACCTACCATACTTGAGATAGCAATTTTCTTGTTGCAATGTTTTCTTTTAGCTAAAATATGAAGAAGAATTATAAAATTCGGGGAAGCAAATATTTATATGATTTTTTACAAAAACTAAGTCAGATTTTACATATTCTTGAAATGGATATTTTTGTTAAAACATTCATATTCATGCTTTACGATCTATACTATGGATGGTTTTAGCAGTGGACATGCAAAAGTGACCAAAACGTGGTACCAATCAGATAATAAACACAAGAGCTTCGTATTTTTAAATACGAAATTTTGTGGCTTAGGTGCTTGAGGAATTTTCAGATGGGTTCGGCTAGCCGCGCTACCGAGAATTTCGTTTGGAAAATTTTTATCCAATTATAATTTGCGGCTAAATGTTGCTTATAAACCATAAAATTTATACTACAAAAGTTGTTTATAATTTAATTTTACATATGATTCGTCTTGGTAGCTTATAGTATTGATAGATTAAATACAACTTTAACTTGATAAATCTTTTTATTTTCTGTATTTCACATAAAAATCTATTTTTATTTTATTTGCTATGCTATTTATTTTTATTTTGAGTCTACTTGATTTCGGTTGTCATTGTAAAATTAAATACTCCTCCTCAATTACATCACTGTTGTCCGCTCAATGCTCGTAGTTTCTCAACTCGTTTTACAGATAATGGTTTGGTCAATAAATCAGCTACCATGTCTTCTGTTGGGCAGTATTCATATTTAAATATACCATCTTGGCTGAATTCTTTTACAAAATAATATTTTGTATTGATATGTTTTGTTCTGTTACTAAATCTTTCTCCAGCTATTAGTTTTAAACAACTTTAATTATCTTCTAGAATAGTTACTGGAGAATTAAAAACATAATTTAAATCCTGTAGCAATCTTCTTAACCAGGATGCTTCTTGCACAGCTTCTGCTAAAGAAATAAATTCTGCTTCTGTTGATGAGAGTGAAATGCATGTTTGTTCAACTAATAGTTCCTCCATTAATCTTGAAAATATATCTACTATTCGATTTTCTATCAATCATATTTTGCGCCCTATCTGCATCTGCATATCCGTGGAAAGCATTTTCATTAGAAATATTATTACTTAATTTCAGCTTTAAATTTGATGTTCCTTTTAAATATTTTAAAATTCTTTTTGCTTCTATCCAATCCGTCTTTGTTGGTTTGCTTGTTTTTCTACTCAAAATCGATATACCTGCAGCTATATCCGGGCTTGAATTTACACTAATGTGCAACAAACATCCAATCAATTTTTGAAACTGTGTATTATCAAACATTACTTTTTCTTCTATGTTTGTTGTTACATATCCTGGATCTAGAGGAATATTTGAGACTTTCGCATCTTCTAAATTAAATAAATTTATTGTTTTCTCGATGTAATTCTTTTGACATATGCTGAAATTCCCATAATTGTCTCGGTCAATTTCTAGTCCTATATAATATTTTATTTCTCTTAAATTATTTATCTCATATTTTCTTCCAATATTTGCTCCAATGGTAAGTATTTCCTCTTCTGTATTTGCAGCAATAAGTATGTCATCTACATATATTAAAATATAACATCAATGTTCGTCAGTGCACTTCATATATAAACATTGATCATTTTCACTGTTAGTAAACCCTTGATCTATTAGTACTTGATGTATGGCTTTAAACCAGGATCTAGCAGCTTGCTTTAAACCATATAAACTCTTTTTTAACTTGCATACAAGATGTTCTTTATTTTCTTCTTCGAAACTGGGTAGTTGCTTCATATAAATAATGTCCTTAAGATCTCCATTTAAAAACGCTGTTTTCTCGTCATAATGGAATACTTTCATCTTTCTCATTCCAGCGGTTGACAGAAAAGTTTTTAAAGTTGTTTGTCTGATAACAGGCGCGAACACTTCGTCATAATCAGAGCCATACTTTTGGGAATATCCTTAGGCAACCAATCTTGCTTTGTATTTTGATATCTTCCCATTTTCATCTTTCTTGATTTTAAAAATCCATTTACAACCAATTGTTTTTCTGTTAGCTGGTAATTCAACCAAATCCCAGGTTTGTTTATCCATTAAAGAATTTATCTCGTCTTTCATAGCATCTATCCAATGTATTCTATCTGGTGATGACAGTGCTTCTTTAAATGATTTTGGTTCTTCTTTTTCTACTTGAACTATATTTATTCCTGGTGTATACATTTTAGGTGGTACACCCTTATTACTTCTTGATGATTCTCTTCTTCCTTGATATTTTTTCTTCTCATGTTCATTGTTTTGGTTCAGTTTGTTCTTCTAAATGTACTTCATCTTCAATTTGTTGTTTCTTGTTTTCATTTTTAGCTTCTCTTGACTCAAGTCTTACTTTAATTACTGAATTTTCTTGTTGCAATGTTTTCTTTTAGCTAAAATATGATAAAGAATTATAAAATTCGGGCGCGGAAGCAAATATTTATATGATTTTTTACAAAAATAAAGTCAGATTTTACCTATTCTTGAAATAGATATTTTTGTTAAAACATGCTTTAGGATCTATACTATGGATGGTTTTAGCATTGGACATGAAAAAGTGACCAAAACGTGGTACCAATTAGATAATAAACATTCAATTTTCGGGTGTCATTTTAATGAATATGTTGTATATTGTAAGCTACATGGGCTGGTTTCTAGAATACCTACCACACTTAAAATAGCAATTTTTTTGTTGCAATATTTTCTTTTAGCTAAAATATGATGAAGAATTATAAAATCCGGGCGCGGAAGCAAATATTTATATGATTTTTTACAAAAATAAAGTCAGATTTTACCTATTCTTGAAATGAATATTTTTGCTAAAACATTCATATTCATGCTTTAGGATCTAAACTATGGATTATAATTTTTTTTTGGGTTTTAGGCATCGACTTCTAAGGTCGTTAGTCGTTTTACCGGTAAGTATTATTATTATTTTAGAATGGGACATCACACCACGTTAAAAACTCCGTTTATTGCCCGTCGGCATTATAAGGTAAGATTAAAATATTTTTATTATATAAAGACGTCACAACATGTTAAAATATAATATCACAGATAATATCACAGTTTATAGACAGGACAACATTTTAAAAATATCACCGTTTATTGCCCGTCGGCAGTCAAATGTTAAAAAGAATTAAAAAGACGTTCACAAAATAAATTAACATGTAGAATAAATAAATAAATAGATAAAAATCACTGTCTCAAAGTCCTCAAATTTTGCTGTACAGGTCGCAGGCTTTAAGGAAGTTAATGACTTCCTTAATCTTTCCATGATCTGTCAGCATTAGACGCAAGTCATCACCAAGGTGAAATAATTGTCTCACCGGTTGTAAAACAGGACATGTCATAAGAACATGCGGTACAGTCAACGGGACCTGACAGTCCTCGCAGAAGGGCTGACGTTCCCGTGCAAACCTGTACCGATGTGTGAGGCCTGTATGGCCCAGACGCAACCGGTGAACTTTCACTTGGTCCTGTCTGCTAAGATCATGGGGAGACTCGTGTGTCCGATCACAGGTTTGACTCGGCGTAGGTGGTTATCCACCCTGTCCCAGTCATGTTGCCACAACTGGGACAATCTCCGGTATACTGCATTTTTAGCATCGGTATACTTGATGGCCGGTACCTCTACTGTGTCTCTTTCAGCGGCTGGACGTGCCGAGTCATCGGCTAGTTCATTCCCTCTGATTCCTACGTGGCTTGGAATCTACATGAACCGGACCTGTTTCCCCATGTCAGACAGATGCTTTATCCTTGATAAAATCATCTGAATGACAGGGTCTGATGTGGAATGGTCGGTGATAGCGTGTAGAACGCTGAGGAAATCACTAGCGATGATGTAGTGCAGCTGAGTATAATCGAGATCACAGTAGAGCAATGCTTGCCCTATGGCATAAGCCTCGGTAGTGTATACCGATGCATCACAATGTAGAGACCAAGAGTGGGCAACGTCGTTGACGACTAGAGCCGAGCCAGAACCTTCGTTAGTTTTTGACCCGTCCGTGAAAATAACCTTCACTTCCGGGTACATACTAATGATTTCGAGAAACTTCTGAGTTATTAATACCGGTGGGCAGGAGTGCTTGTCATACTGGAGAAGATCCAGTATGACTTCGGCCGGGGGAATCAGCCATGGAGAGGTTTCTGAAAACACTATGCCCATGACCTGCGGCAGGAGGTAATTGATGTCACTCAGAAGTTCTCTAGACCGGACACATAATGGTCTTGTCAAAGTCTGCGACCTGATGTTCTCCCTGAACAGGATCGTGGAGTTCTTATGGTTGTACTGTGCTTTCATCTTGCATACATATGCAGCGATGAGTTTCATACGCCTTGTACGAAGAGGTGCTAGTCCGGATTCACAGCAAAGACTTGCCGTTGGTGTAGACGGAAAGGCGCCGATACAATATTGGATACCTGCATGGTGAACCGGATCTAACAACCTCAGGGAACCCTTCGCAGCGGACGCATAAACAATACAACCATAATCGATCCGGGAGAGTACTAGGGCCTGATACACTCGCAGGAGTGTTTGAGGTTCAGCGCCCCACCTAGTACTAGCGAGGACTTTGAGACAATTCAACGATTGCGAGCATTTGGCTTTCAGTTCCATTGGGTAAGGTTTCCAGGTTAGTTTCAGGTCAAACGTAAGACCAAGAAATCTAACCCTGTCCCTACACCTAATGTTTTCGTGTCGAAGATATAACATGGGGCCATAATCAGGACGATTCAATCTACAAAAGTGCATGCATTGTGTCTTTCCTTGGGAAAACTTAAACCTGGTACCTACAGCGTTTTGGTCAATCTGATTGATTGCCGCTTGCAATGTACGATTGATGTCTCTCATTTTCTCTGAACGATAGAAAACAATTTCCGGTCACTAAGGAAAGCGGGAATGAACAGAGGTAGATTACCCCTGAAACCCCACCTATGCAACTTTTGCAGAATATGGTACCGCCATGTCATATCGTAGGCCTTTTCCAGATCGAAAAAGACTGCTACCAAATGCTCGCGATTTTTAAAAGCCTTGTGTATATTATGCTCTAGGTACACTAGTTGGTCGGTGCTGGATCGGTATTTCCGAAAACCGGCTTGGTGGTCGCTCAATAGACCTCGGTTTTCGAGACACCAAACCAACCGGTTGTTTACCATCCGTTCTAATAGTTTCCCTATGCATGATGTTAGGCTTATAGGCCTGTATCTAGAAGCCGAGAGAGGGTCTTTTTCTACCTTTGGAATGGGAACAATAATTGCTTCCTTCCATACGGAAGAGTATGTGGTGGCCATGGAAAAGGATTTTGAGTGGTGGCCATGAAAAGAAAAAATATAAAGTATCTATGTACAAAAAACATTAATTATTATTATTCCATTCAATTTTGAATAAAGTCATTCTGTTTAGTGTTCCCTTAATTTCTTGATTTATTATACTGTGTTGTTTTATTTATTTATTTATTTACATTTATTGTGGTATACCACTTGTTCGAATACTTGTGATACCCACAAATTGGTGACCCCGACATGGACAATATTCAGGAGCAATTAGTTCAACTGCGGCAACAAAATGAAGCGCTACAGCAAATGCTTCAAGCCCAAACAGACAGGACTGCACCGGCACCGACACCACCAGAAGCGTTTGTCCACAGGATTTCTGTCAAACTACTGTCATTTTGGAAGGACAGACCTAATCTTTGGTTTGCGCAGGTAGAGGCACAATTCACTCTTGCTGGCATTACACAAGAGTCAACTAAATACTCATATGTCATCTCCAACCTCGATGAACGGTATGCACATGAAGTTGAAGATATTATCAGCGCACCACCTGCTGATAACCCGTACAGTGCGTTAAAGGCAGAACTAATTCGTCGACTGTCTGTTTCTGAAGAAAAACGAGTGCGGCAGTTACTAATGGAGGAAGAACTTGGTGATCGCAGACCGTCACAGTTTTTACGCCAAATGCGATCGTTGGCTGGATCAACACCAGTTCAAGACAATTTCTTAAGAACTCTGTGGCTCCAACGGCTTCCATCGCACATTCAGGCAATCCTGCAGACACAAGGTGATTTGACACTTGACAGATTGTCAATCATTGCTGATAAAATAATGGAAGTTTCCCTCGAGCCATAGCGTGTTGAATACGGAAAGCACGGAGGTCTTGAACGCCGGAGTGAGGTGTTTATGCATCTCGTTGGAGATATTATCCTGTCCCGGGGATGAAGACGATGCATGAGCAATTGCAGAGTTAAGTTCGCCCATGGTGAAAGGGTCATTGTATGGAAGTGATTGTTGAACTTCTAGAGTGAAGTCCAACTGCACTTCTCTTCCACTTTTGCCTAACAGAAACTGCGGATCATAGTTTTGAGAGCTACTAGTGCTCTCAAACTGATCCGCAATTACGTTGACGTCGCTGGTGATCGTTTCTTTATCCCGTTTCAGGTGGGTCAACGGGGGTGAATAACCCCTACCCGAGATGCTTTTCACGATTGCCCAACACTCCTGAGTGGTTGTCTCTGACGAAATGCCAGAGACATATGCGTTCCAGGAGACTCTCTTGCTTTCCAATATTTGCTTACGGGCTAATGCCCTGGCTCTTTTGAAGGCTATTAAGTACAAGACCTTGAACCTCCGGGTTCCACCAGGGTAATCTACGTTTGTAGATACCCGGTTTGGTGGAAGGTATAGCCGTGTCTGCTGCTTTTAATAGATTGTTTGTTAGATCCATTATGGATAATTGAATATCCTCCGTAGGGTCTGGTGTTACTAAAGCCGCTTCAAACTCTGGCCAATTCGCTTTGGCAAAGAGCCACTTGGCACGACGAACCTGGTTGGTAGTGATGGTGTCCGTAGTGATCACTATAGGAAAGTGATCACTACCGTGCAGGTCGTCAAGTGCTCGCCAAGAGAATCTACCCGCTAGTCTCGGAGATACAATGGTCAGGTCGATACGGGAGAAATCCCTCGACCGCGCGTTAAAGTAGGTGGGTGAACCATCATTCATTAGAATAAGATCCGTGGAATGCAAAAGATCTTCGATAATGAGCCCTCTTGGATCTCTGTGATCAGAGCCCCAGAGCTCATTGTGGGCATTGAAATCTCCAAGTAGTACAAACGGGGTGGACAATTGTCCTATGACATGACGTATGTCATTCAAGTCCCAGCCTGCCTCTGGTAGGTAAATGTTACATACCGTGAGGACAGTTGGGACGGACATTCGGATTGCAACTACTTGGAGATCAGTATCGACACGGAGTTGCTCGAAGATAGCATCTTGTCTTAGAATGATGGCCACTCCACCTCGAACCCTGACGTTGGGTTCCATGTCTCTCCGGACTATTGAATAGTTCATCAGCGAATATGCTTGGCCGGGTTTGAAGTGAGTTTCCTGAAGACACGTACATAACGGGTTGAACTCCGTTAGTAGCATCTTCAGTTGGCAATAGTGGTACACACTGCCCTTGATGTTCCTCTGGAGTATATTATCCATAAAAGTATGGAAAAAATGGATCTATACACCGTCTTTCGGCTTCCTCGGCTTCCCTAGAGGCCAACCTTTGTCCTTTTCTTCACTTGTTGTGAAGAGTTTTGTGAGGAGGCTGAGTATACTGAGGAATCCTCAGAAGAGGATTCTCCTCCCTCCCCACGTTTTCGTTTTTCCGACACCTCAGAGGGTGTCGGACTGGTTGCTCTTCTCGGAAGAGCGCGTGGCGCACGCGTTTCCGGTTGAGCAAAGCTATCTTTGCTTACGAATATTGTTTTCATAGCAGCTACCAATTGTGGTAGTAGCTCTTTAACAATCGCTGGAGTTTTCTGAGACGAGAGTGCAAACAACTATTTTATTCCTAGCCTCAAAGTAAGTGATGTTCGCTCGGGTTTTCAGCTCTTGGATGGCAGCTTCCTGTTTATAAATAGGGCAGTTTCGGGAACGAGCTGAGTGATTACCTTTACAGTTAACACACTGTAAAGGTTCCTCACAGCTTTTGCCCTCGTGCAGTTTTTTTCCGCAGATGCAAACCTGAGGGTTAGTGCATCTGGCGGAAGTGTGGCCGAAACGCTGGCATCTAAAGCACTTCATTGGTGCCGGAACGAACATCCTCACTTTGAGGAAATAAAATGCTACCCTCACGCTAGCCGGTAGTTTAGGAGTGTTGAAGGTAAGAATGTGGTTTGGTGAGTCTACCAGCTCTCCATTCTCACGCTTCTTCATCCGCCTGACCTCGACAACTCCCTGGTCCCTCATTTCTTCTCGTATCTCCTCAGGGGTGCAGTTTAGCAGATCGCGGCAATAAACTACTCCTCTTGAAGTGTTCATTGTTTTATAGCTAACTACATCAATAGTGAATTCTCCAAGTTTTTTCAGCTTCAGTAGCCGTTCTGCCTGGACTATTCACGTAGTTTCTATGAACAAACTATCTTTTGTTTTTCGGGCTGTCTTCACGTACCGACTACACCATATAACAGTTTATGTAAAACGAAGGGGCTTACTTTGTCAAAATTACCGTCCAAGTTCTTTATGACCAGGAACCGGGGTACTACCACCTTTTCCTGGCTCACAACACTGACGCCACTAATCGGTGTACTCTCCTGCGGTTTCGGAGAACCGCTAGAATTCCCAGATTGGGAAGCTACATTTTTTTACGGGGTTTTGTCCCCGGGGGTTTTTACCGTCCCACCAGACGGGCCTTTTTTGTCGGCTGGCTTGCTGGGTGTAGTTTTTGATTTGTCCTCCCCTTTATTCATGTTTTATAGCAGGTTGTCCAGCGCATCGTGTGAGAAGGAGCGGGCCGGTTAGTTGGGAACGGGTATACCCTCGAACGCATCCTACCCCAATTCCCCGGGGCCCAACCTAAACTGTTTAACCGACCCCGGAATACGCGGACGGATCGGACTCGCTTGGGGCAGCAGAGGTTCCGACACCTCTACCCATCTCACACTTCCTGATCAGGGTCCGAAGTGGCTGGCTCCTGACTCCTGTAGCTTCGACGCATCGGGAGAGCAAGCTCACATCAGTCCTTCCTCTCTGACGCCGCGGGAGGACTCCCGCACCAACCACCCTTTCGGCATCAGAGCACCCGGGCACTCCCAACGCCTCTACTACAGGAGCCGATCAACGTAATCCAGAAACATAGCAATGGTCAATATAAAGAAGGGTCTGGGACCTGTTAGTTCCCCCTCTGCTGGCAACAGAGGGGTACTAAGCCCCCCCACCACGACAAGGTGGGTCCACGGGGGGGATGGATAATAATAATAATAATAATAATAATATGTTTATTTCCTGTCGACCAAGATAAATGGTATAGGAACAGTCAAAATACATGTACAGATACATAATAATACATTATAATTACAAAATTACAATTGTTAAAATTAAACAACATATTACAATTTGTCATTTAAAAATTCAGAGACATTATAGTAATTCTTAGTTATTAAGAACCTTTTGAGATCTGATTTAAATTTATTTTTTGGGTTGATATTTTTGATGGTTAATGGTAAATGATTAAACAATTTAATTTGAATATGGTTTGGGTTTAATGCTGATTTATTTAAGTTATTTTTTGGAATTTTAAAATTTTGTTTACCTCGAGTATCATAATTGTGAGTGTTACTAATAGTTTGATACATGTCTTTGTTTTTCCATATGTTAACTAATGTATTAAATATAAATATAGAAGGTAATGTTAAAAAATCACTGTAAGAATAATTATGTTACCAATGTGATTCACAACGAAATTTTTGATTATTCAGCACAAAATTTGAAAATAAATATAAATTCACAAATTTTTAACGATACTAAAAATTTTATAGTTGAGAAAAGATGTTTCTGCAAAGGTACCCTAAATAATTTTGTTACTAGACTAAGTGAAGAAACGTGGTCTGATGTATTTAATGAATATGATACCAATAATTGCTTTAACGAATTTTATGGAACATTCTTACATAATTTTGAAATTACTCATCCTAAAATTAAGATATGTAACAACACAGTTCATAATAAATCGTGGGTTACAAACGAAATTAAAATTAAGTCATTAGAACTAAAAGAACTCTCATATTTATATAAACAGCAGTTAATATCTAAACAAAACTACAATCAAGCTAAAAAAGAATATCGTAACCTAATCAAGCATGCTAAATTAGACTATAACTTAAAACGAGCAGAAAATAGAAATAATAATACTAGAAAAGTTTGGAATCTTATTAATAACAGTCTAAATAACGTGGCGAATAAAAAAAATACTATAGAAAAACTCAAAGATGCTAACCGTGAAACATCTGACCCCAGAGATATTGCTAACATATTTACCAATTACTTTGTAAATATTTCACAAGATCTTATAAATAATCTGCCAAATGTTCCAAGTAGCAATGATCACAATACCTTAATTTCTAATAAATCTATTTTTTTAGCACCTGTTACGGAACCTGAAATATGTTCGCTCATTATGACACTAAATAATACTTCAGCCAGTGGCATTGATATTATTCCTAATAACATAATCGAAAATTGTCGTGAATGGATTATAGCATATATATCATAAGTATAAGTAGCTGGTAGTTATTAGATGTTTTTTTAGCAGTGTCTAAGTATTTGTATATTTTATATTAAAAATCTACACTATTTAAAAATACTTTTGTGCAAAAATAATAATAATTGTGCGCTTAATAATATCATATTGTTATAATTTCTGTGCGTGCTCTAGATTTATCTAAATCCGCAATTTAATATATATCAAAAATGAAAATGACCTTAATAAAATAAAATAAATAAACACACAATTATCTTGTTTGTAATATTGATAATCTTCATTTAATATGGATCTAAAAATCTATTATCAGAACGTCAGAGGAACAAAATCTAAATTAATAAATATCTATAATGAATTAGCAGCAAATAACTACGACCTGGTCATATTAACGGAAACATGGCTTAACTGTAGTGTGACTAACTCTGAATTCTGTAATTTGAATAAATATAATGTCTATAGACGAGACAGGAATGACCCTAATAAACAGCAAGGTGGTGGTGTTTGAATTCTTGTAAACACTAGTCTACATTCAAAAGTTCAACTGTCCTGGTGTTCCACAGCAGAAGACTTATAAGTAACAATTTCGTGTGATACTGTTAAAATTCATGTGTGCTGTGTTTACATCTCACCCTCATCTGGTCCAGAAATTTACAACGATTTTCTTCATAATTTTATAAAAAAAGCTTAAAAAATAATAACCATGAATTGCTTGTGTGTGGTGATTTTAACCTCCCTTCAATCAATTGGACTTCATTCTCAAATTACTTTGAACCTAGTGCCCTACAAAGAAATGATACCAACTCCAATTTCATAAACATTATCAGTGCTTGTAACCTGCAACAATACAACGGTATCCCTAATAATAATAACAGAATTCTAGATCTTGTTCTAAGTACACTAGACTGTAAAGTAATGCTTAATCACTCACCTATAAGTAATATTGATCTGCATCATCCCCCCCTTGACATAATAATCACCCTTAAGTCTTTAAACAGCTTCCTACTAATTCACACAACATTTTTAATTTCAACCAAGCTAATTATGAGGGAATAATTTATAAACTTTCTTGTGTGGATTGGGAAAACAGATTAAATAAATGCAATGTTAATGAAAATGTAGACATATTTTATAGCATATTATATTCATTGATTAATGAGTATGTACCAAGTAAAACCATCGCTAATAATTCATATCCAAAATGGTTCACAGGTTCATTAATAAAACTTATAAAAGAAAAACATAAGATGCATAGAAAATGGAAAACTTATGGAAACATGGCTGATTACGTATTATTTACATGTTTGCGAGATAGAGTAAAATCAAGAATGAAATATGATTTCCGTACTTATATTTTACGCATTGAACAAAACATTAAAACTAATCCTAAGTCATTCTGGAGTTACTCTAAATCGTTGAGAAAATTAAATGTATTACCTAATGTTATTCGCTATAAAGATCAAGAAGCTAGCAACGGTCAGGGAATTTGTGATTTGTTTGCAGAACACTTTGAATCTGCTTTAATTGAAAATTATAACCATATTGTACAAAACAATTCTTTGGACGAACGTAGCTCAAACTCCACAAACTTACAGTCTGTTTTGTTAAGTCCTTGTAATATATTTCATTATTTGTCTACACTTGATATTAATAAGGGTCATGGACCTGATCAGATACCTCCTAAATTCATTCGTACTTGCGCTTGGTATCTTACTGAACCATTACATATTATTTACAATCAGTCTTTAAAATCCGGAATTTTTCCTGATGCTTGGAAAACTTCTTATATAACACCTATTTACAAATCTGGGGATGTTAACGAGGCAGTTAATTATAGGCCTATATCATTATTATCCACCTTCGGCAAAATCTTTGAAGCTCTAGTAGTTCAACAAATAAAAGTACCATTACAAAATCTTATTATACCTGAGCAACATGGATTTTGTACCGAAAGATCAATACTAACCAATTTAGTTCCCTTTAAAGAATATTTAAGCTCAAATATGGACGAACGGAAACAAGTGGATGTAATATATACGGATTTTAGTAAGGCGTTTGATCGGGTTCATCATCCTACACTTATATTCAAACTTTCTAAACTTGGAATACATGGAACTTTGTTAAGATGGATTGAATCATATATATCCCATAAGTCCCAACTCGTTTATTGCAATGGTTATAAGTCGCGATCAATAACAGTAACATCAGGAGTGTCTCAAGGTTCGCACCTTGGCCCCATATTATTCAATTTATATATAAACGATGTAAGTACTTGTTTTCAAAATTCACATTTCCTAATGTACGCAGATGATCTTAAAATATTCAAAACTATAACCAATGTAAACGATTCTGTTGACCTACAACATGATTTAGATAAATTCTATTCTTATTGCAGAAATAACTATCTGTCACTTAACATTGCTAAGTGTCATTATGTCAATTTCACTAGAAATAAAGGTATTATAAATTTTCCCTACAATTTTAATAATAATGCAATAAAAAAAGAATTCATTGTTAAAGACTTAGGAATTATGTTTGATCCAAAATTATTACATAACTTCAATATAGATTCTATGGTTAAACACTCTTACCGAATGCTTGGTTTTGTTATACGTACTTGTAAAAGTTTTACTGACCCATTTCCTACTATATGTTTGTATAACGCTTTCGTACTAGAATATGCATCAGTGATATGGAACCCGACGTATAAAAAGAACATACATCTAATAGAAGGTATACAAAAAAGATTTTTATATGTACTATGCGCTAAATTTAATGTGGATATTCCTAACTATGAAGATAGACTTCAATATTTCAAAATAAATAGTCTTGAAACTAGAAGAGTTTTATTAGACATGATTATACTATATAAAATATTTAACAACAATCTAGACTGCAGTTAATTTTTACAATATTTTAATTTTCATGTCCCTCAAAAAACGACTCGTTCTATCTCACTTTTTCACACACACACAAAGCTGCTACTAATAACCATAAAAATTCTCCCATTAATAGACTAATGTCATCATACAATAATAATTTTAGCCACGTAGATATTTTTCATACAAGTTTCATGACATTTAAAAGAGAAATATAGAAGTCTTGTGTTAATAATTAGTTAATCATGTAAGTCAGTGTTTTAAACATTTATCTATTGTATTTTTGTGTATTCATGGAATTTCAAATTTTTTCATTGTTTATCTTTGTGCTACTTATTGCATTGTTAATATAAATGTATTATTCAGTGGTAGCCTATAATTGGTTTGAGAAAACTGTTGGTTCTCCAAATGTTCATAAATAAATAAATAAATAAAAAATAAATAGCTCCTATTGCTTATTGCATTAACGTATCCTTAACTCAAGGAATTTTTCCTGAAATTTTAAAAAAGTTAAAAGTTGTACCGTTATATAAAAAGGGGGATAATGAGTTAGTTTCAAATTACAGACCCATCTCCCTCCTTTCTGGTTTTCACAAAATTTTTAAAAAAGTTATGCTAACGAGAGTCTCATCTTTCCGTGAGAAGAATGAATTACTAATTGACGAACAACATGGTTTCCGGAAGGAACACAGTACAGTTACCGCACTTACAAATTTTCTTGATCGTAGTTACACCACCTTAGATGCTGGCAACAATGTATGTGGTGGATTTATTGACTTATCGAAAGCTTTCGATTATGTCAAACACTCTACTCTTGTTCATATAGCAAATTGTCATGGTTTAAGAGGTCCCTGTGAAAAATGGATCGAATCATACCTTACAAATCATCAGCAAACAGTAACTTTTAAGAACAACAAATCAAATTTTCAAACAACTAAATGTGGAGTACCACAAGGGTCCATTCTTGGTCCTGTATTATTTTCATTGTATGTGAATGGTATAAAAAATTTGTTGCAAAATGCTTTACATTTAATTTACATTCATCTTTTTGTCGCGTATGCGGATGACTTATCTGTACTAATATCTGGGATTGCCAGTGCGATCGAAATATCAAACATTTTTCTGAATTATCTAATTGGTTTGCATCTTTAAATCTAACTTTAAATATAAATAAATCTGCAATTATTAATTTCTCTAATAAAAATCGTAATGAAAGCCTTCACATTCATTGTAATAATCAAAGATTACCACGAGTCAAAAATTTTACAGTACTTGGTCTTGAATTACAAGAAAATCTACTATGGGAGCCTCATATAGATAATCTTTGTAAACAGTTAACATCTTTGTGTTATCTTCTTAGAAGGTTAAGACAACTAACGAACGTGAATACTGCAAAAACATTTTATCAAGCAAAGTTTTACCCAATCATTAGTTATGGCATAATTCTCTGGGGTCTATCGCATTCATCAGTACGCATTTTTAAAATGCAAAAACGTGCGATACGAAATAATTTTCTACTGACTAATAGAACATCCTGTAAAGAAATATTTAAAACAGAACAAATATAAATGTTTTAACAAAAATATCCATTTCAAGAATAGGTAAAATCTGACTTTATTTTTGTAAAAAATCATATAAATATTTGGTTCCGCGCTCAAATTTTATAATTCTGCATCATATTTTAGCTAAAAGAAAACATTGCAACAAGAAAATTGTTATATCAAGTGTGGTAGGTATTCTACAATCCAGCCCATATAGCTTACAATATACAACGTATTTATTAAAATGACACCCGAAAATTTAATGTTTATTATCTGATTGGTACCACGTTTTAGTCACTTTTGCATGTCCAATGCTTAAAACCATCCATAGTATAGATCTGAAAGCATGAATACGAATATTTTAACAGAAATATCCATTTCAAGAATAGGTAAAATCTGACTATATTTTTGTAAAAAACCATATAAATATTTGCTTCCGCGCCGAATTTTATAATTCTTCAACATATTTTAGCTAAAATAAAACATTGCAACAAGGAAATTGCTATTTCAAGTGTGGTAGGTAATCTAGAATCCAGCCCATGTAGCTTACAATATACAACGTATTCATTAAAATGACACCCGAAAATTCATTCTATCATACCTACTTGCAATAGCAATTTTCTTGTTGAAATTCGGGCGCGGAATCAAATATTTGTATGATTTTTTACAAAAGAAAGTCAGATTTTAGATATTCTTGAAATCTATATTTTTGTTAAAACATTCATATTCATGCTTTAAGATCTATACTATGGATAATTTTAGCATTGGACATGCAAAAGTGACCATAACGTGGTACCAATTTGGATAATACACATTCAATTTTCGGGTGTCATTTTAATGAATACGTTGTATATTGTAAGCTACAAGGGCTGGATTCTAGAATACCTACCACACTTGAAATAGCAATTTTCTTGTTGCAATGTTTTTTTTGGCTAATATATTATTAAAAATTATAAAATTCGGGCGCGGAAGCAAATATTTATATGATTTTATACAAAAATAAATTCAGATTTTACCTATTCTTGAAATGGATTATTTTGTTAAAACATTCATATTCATGCTTTAGGATCTATACTATTTATTGTTTTAGCATTGGACATGCAAAAGTGACGAAAACGTGTTACCAATCAGATAATAAACATTCAATTTTCGGGTGTCATTTCAATGAATCCCTAGTATATTGTAAGCTACATGGGCTGGATTCTGGAATACCTACCACACTTGAAATAGCAATTTTCTTGTTGCAATGTTTTCTTTTAGCTAAAATATGATAAAGAATTATAAAATTCGGGCGCGGAAGCACATATCTACATGATTTTTTACAAAAATAAAATCAGATTTTAACTGTTCTTGAAATGGATATTTTTGTTAAAACATTCATATTCATGCTTTAGGATCTATAGTATGGATGGTTTTAAGCATTGGACATGCAAAAGTGACCAAAACGTGGTACCATAAGATAATAAACATTCAATTTTCGGGTGTCATTTTAATGATTACCTTGTATATTGTAAGCTACATGGGCTGGATTCTAGATTACCTACCACACTTGAAATAGCAATTTTCTTGTTGCAATGTTCTCTTCTAGCTAAAATATGATAAAGAATTATAAAATTCGGGTGCGGAAGCAAATTTTTATATGATTTTTTACAAAAAATAATGTCAGATTTAATCTATTCTTGATATAGATATTTTTGTTAAAACATTCATATTCATGCTTTAAGATCTATACTATGGATGTTTTAAGCATTGGACATGCAAAAGTGACCAAAATGTGGTACAAATCAGATAATAATGATTCAAATTTCGGTTGTCATTTTAATGAATATTGTAAGCTATATTGGCTGGATTCTAGAATACTATCCATACTTGAAATACCAATTTTCTTGTTGCAATGTTTTCTTTTACATAAAATATGATGAGGAATTATAAAATTCGGGGCGGAAGCAAATATTTATATGATTTTTTACAAAAATAAAGGCAGATTTTATGTATTCTTGATAAATACGTTGTATATTGTTAGCTACATGGGCTAGATTCTTGAATATCTACCACACTTGAAATAGCAATTTTCTTGTTGCAATGTTTTCTTTTAGCTGAAATATGATAAAGAACTATAAAATTCGGTCGCGGAAGCAAATATTTATATAATTTTTTACAAAAAGAGAGTCAGATTTTTACCTTTTCTAGATGAATACGTCGTATGTCGTAAGCTACATTAGCTGGAATCTAGAATACCTACCTCACTTAAAATAGCAATTTTCTTGTTGCAATGTTTTCTTTTAGCTAAAATATAATAAAGAATTATAAAATTCGGGCGCGAAAGCAAATATTTATATGATTTTTTACAAAAATAAAGACAGATTTTACCTATTCTTGATGAATACGTTGTATATTGTTAGCTACATGGGCTAGATTCTAGAATATCTACCACACTTGAAATAGCAATTTTCTTGTTGCAAAGTTTTTTTTTTAGCTAAAGTATCATGAAAAATTATAAAATATGGGCGCGGAAGCATATATTTATATGATTTATTACAAAAATAAAGTCAGATTTTACCTATTCTTGAAATGGATATTTTTGTTAAAACGTTCATATTCATGCTTTAGGATCTATACAATGGATGGTTTTAAGCATTGGACATGCAAAAGTGACCAAAACGTGGGTACCAATCATATAATAAACATTCAATTTTCGGGTGTCATTTTAATGAAAACGTTGTATATTGAAAGCTACATGGGCTGGATTCTAGAATACCTACCACACTTGAAATAGCAATTTTCTTGTTGCAATTTTTTCTTTTAGCTAAAATATTGCAAAAAATTATAAAATTCTGGCGCGGAAGCAAATATTTATATAATTTTTTACAAAAATAATGTCAGATTTTACCTTTTCTGGATTCTGGATTCTAGAATACCTACCACACTTGAAATAGCAATTTTCTTGTTGCAATGTTTTCTTTTAGCTAAAATATGATAAATAATTATGAAATTCGGGCGCGGAAGCAAATATTTATATGATTTTTTACAAAAATGAAGTCAGATTTTACCTATTCTTGAAATGGATATTTTTGTTAAAACATTCTTATTTATGCCATAGGAACTATACTATGGATAATTTTAGAATTGGACATGCAAAAGTGACCACAACGTGGTACCAAATAGATAATAAGCATTCAATTGTCGGGTGTCATTATAATGAATACATTGTATATTGTAAGATAAAGGGCTGGATTCTAGAATATCTACTACACTTGAAATAGCAATTTTCTTGTTGCAATGTTTTCTTTTAGCTAAAATATGATGAAGAATTATAAAATTCAAGCGCGGAAGCAAATATTTATATAATTTTTTACAAAAATAAAGTCAGATTTTACCTTTTCTTGATGAATATGTTGTATATTGTAAGCTACATGGGCTGGATTTTAGAATACCTACCACACTTGAAATAGCAATTTTCTTGTTGCAATGTTTTCTTTTAGCTAAAATATGATGAAGAATTATAAAATTCGGGCGCGAAAGCAAATATTTATTTGATTTTTTACATAAATAAAGACAGATTTTACATATTCTTGATGAATACGTTGTATATTGTTCGCTACATGGGTTAGATTCTAGAATATCTGCCACATTAAAAATAGCAATTTTTTTGTTGTAATGTTTTCTTTAGCTAAAATATGAAGAAGAATTATAAAATTTAAGCGCAGAAGCAAATATTTATATGATTTTTTACAAAAATATAGTCAGATTTTACCTATTCTTGAAATGGATACTTTTGTTAAAACATACATATTAATGCTTTAGGAACTACACTATGGAAAATTTTAGCATTAGACATGCAAAAGTGACCAAAACGTGGTACCAATCAGATAATAAACATTCAATTTTTGGGTGTCATTTTAATGGATACGTTGTATATTGTAAGCTACATGCGCTGGATTCTAGAGTGGTTACCACACTTGAAATAGCAATTTTCTTGTTGCAATGTTATCTTTTAGCTAAAATATGATAAAGAATTATAAAATTTGGGCGCGGAAGCAAATATTTATATGATTTTTTACAAAAATAAAGACAGATTTTACCTATTCTTGATGAATACGTTGTATATTGTTAGCTACATGGGCTAGATTCTAGAATATCTACCACACTTAAAATAGCAATTTTCTTGTTGCAATGTTTTCTTTTAGCTGAAATATGATAAAGAACTATAAAATTTGGGCGCGGAAGCAAATATTTATATGATTTTTTACAAAAATAAAGACAGATTTTACCTATTCTTGATGAATAGGTTGTATATTGTTAGCTACATGGGCTAGATTCTAGAATATCTACAACACTTGAAATAGCAATTTTCTTGTTGCAATGTTTTCTTTTAGCTAAAGTATGATAAAGAATTATAAAATTCGGGCGCAGAAGCAAATATTTATATGATTTTTTACAAAAATAAAGTCAGATTTCATCTATTCTTGAAATGGATATTTTTGTTAAAACATTCATATTTATGTTTTAGAATCTATAATATGGATAATTTTAGCATTGGACATGCAAAAGTGACCAAAACGTGGTACTATTTAGATAATAAACATTCAATTTTCAGATGTCATTTTAATGAATACTTTGTATATTGTAAGCTACATGGGCTGTATTCTAGAATACCTACCACACACGAAATAGCAATTTTCCAGTTGCAATGTTTTCTTTTTGATAAAATATGATCAAGAATTATAAAAGTCGGGCGCGGAAGCAAATATTTATATGATTTTCTACAAAAATAAAGTCAGATTTTACCTATTCTTGATGAATACGTTGTATATTGTAAGCTACATGGGCTGAAGTCTAGAATACCTACCACACTTAAAATAGCAATTTTCTTGTTGCAATCTTTTCTTTTAGCTAAAATATAATAAAGAATTATAAAATTCGGGCGCGGAAGCAAATATTTATATAATTTTTTACAAACATAAAGTCAGATTTATACCTTTTCTTTATGCATACGTTGTATATTGTATACAACATGGGCTGGATTCTAGAATACCTACCACACTTGAAATAGCAATTTTTTTGATGCAATGTTTTCTTTTTGATAATATATGATGAAGAATTATAAAATTCTGGCTCGGAAGCAATTATTTATGTGATTTTTTACAAAAATTAAGCCAGATTTTACCTATTCTTAAAATGGATATTTTTGTTAAAACATTCATGTTCATGCTTTAGGAACTATACTATGGATGGTTTTAAGCATTGGACATACAAAAGTGACCAAAGTGTAGTACCAATTAGATAATAAACATTCAATTTTCTGGTGTCATTTTAATAAATACGTTGTACATTGTAAGCTACTTGGGCTGGATTCTAGAATACCTACCACACTTGAAATAGCAACTTTGTTGGTGGAATGTTTTTTTTAGCTAAAATATGATAAAGACTTATAAAATTCTGGCGCGGAAGCAAATATTTATACGATTTTTTACAAAAATTAAGTCAGATTTTACCTATTCTTGATGAACACGTTGTATATTATAAGCTACATGGACTGGATTTTAGAATACCTACCACACTTGAAATATCAATTTTCTTGTTGCAATGTTTTCTTTTAGCTAAAATATGAAGAAAAATTGTAAAATTCGGGCGCGGAAGCAAATATTTATATGATTTTTTACAAAAATAAAGTGAGATTTTACCTATTCTTTAAAAATACCTTGTATATTGTAAGGTACATGGGCTGGATTCTAGAATATCTACCACACTTGAAATAGCAATTTTCTTGTTGCAACGCTTTTTTTAGCTAAAATGTGACTAAAATTTATAAAATTCGGGCGCGGAAGCAAATATTTATATGATTTTTTTACAAAAATAAAGTCAGATGTTACCTATTTTTGATGAATACGTTGTATATTGTAAGCTACATGGACTGGATTCTAGAGTACCTACCACACTTAAAATAGCAATTTTCTTGTTGCCGTGTTTTTTTTTAGCTAAAATATGATAAAGAATTATTAAATTCGGGCTCGGAAGCAAATATTTATATGATTTTTTACATAAATAAAGTCACATTTTACCTATTCTTGAAATGGATATTTTTGTTAAAACATTCATATTCATGATTTAAGATCTATACTATGGATGGTTTTAAGCATTGGACATGCAAAAGTGACCAAAACGTTGTATCAATCAGATAATAAACATTCAATTTTCGAATGTCATTTTAATTAATACGTTGTATATTGTAAGCTACATGGGCTGGATTTTAGAATACCTACCACACTTGAAATAGCAATTTTCTTGTTGCAATGTTTTATTTTAGCTAAAATATAATGAAAAATTATAAAATTCATTTTTACAAAAATAAAGTCAGATTTATATATTTTTGAAATGGATATTTTTGTTAAAACATTCATATTCATGCTTTAGGATCTATAATAAGTAAAAATTTATGATTGGACATGCAAAAGTGACCAAAACATGGTACCAGTCAGATAATAAACATTTAATTTTCGGGTGTCATTTTAATGAATACGTTGAATGTTGTAAGCTACATGGGCTGGATTCTAGAATTTTTTATTTTTGTAAAAAATCATATAAATATTTGCTTCCGAACCCGAATTTGACAATTCTATATCATATTTTAGCTAAAAGAAAACATTGCAACAAGAAAATTGCTATATCAAGAGTGGTAGGTATTCTAGAATCCAGCCCATGTAGCTTACAATATACAACGTATACATTAAAATGACACCCGAAAATTAAATGTTTATTATCTAAATGGTACCACGTTTTGGTCTATTGCAAGTGTGGTAGGTATCTTGGAATCCAGCCCATGTAGCTTACAATATACAACGTATTCTTTAAATTGACACCCGAAAATTGAATGTTTATCATCGGATTGGTACCATATTTTGGTTACTTTTGCACGTCCAATGCTAAAATTAACCATAGTATAGATCCTAAAGCATGATTATGAATGCTTTAACAAAAATATCCATTTCAAGAATAGGTAAAAACTGACTTTATTTTTGTAAAAAATCATATAAATAATAGCTTCCTCGCCCTAATTTTATAATTCTTAATCATATTATAGCTAAAAGAAAACATTGCAACAAGAAAATTACTATTTTAAGTGTAGTAGGTATTTTACAATCCAGCCCATGTAGCTTACAATATACAACGTATTCATCAAGAAAAGGTAAAATCTGACTTTACGCGCTATCTCAGAGTCGCCTGAATTTTATAACTTTTCATCATATTTTAGCTAATAGAAAAACATTGCAACAAGAAAATTTGCTATTTCAAGTGTAGTAGGTATTCTAGAATCCAGCCAATGTAGCTTACAATATACAAAGTATTCTTTAAAATGACAACCCAAAAATTGAATGTTTATTTATCTGATAGGTACCACGTTTTGGTCACTTTTGCACGTCCCAATGCTAAAATTATTCATAGTATAGATCCTAAAGCATGATTATGAATGTTTTAACAAAAATATCCATTTCAAGAATAGGTAAAATCTGACTATTTTTTGTAAAAAATCATATAAATATTTGCTTCCGCGCCCCAAATTTTTATAATTCTTCATCATATATTAGCTAAAAGAAAACATTACAACAAGAAAATTACTATTTTAAGTGTAAGTAGGTATTTACAATCCAGTCCATGTAGCTTACAATATACAACGTATTCATCAAGAAAAGGTAAAATCTGACTTTTATTTTGTAAAAAATCATAAAAATATTTGCTTCCGCGCCTGAATTTATAACTTTTCATCATATTTTAGCTAAAGAAAACATTGCAACAAGAAACTTGCTATTCAAGTGTGGTAGGTATTCTAGAATCCAACCCATGTAGCTTACATTATATAACGTATTCATTAAAATGACACCCGAAAATTGAATGTTTAGTATCTGATTGGTACATCGTTTTGGTCTCTTTTGCATGTCCAATGCTTTAAACCATCCTTATTATAGATCCTAAAGCATGAATATGGAATGTTTTAACAAAAATGTCCATTTCAAGAATAGATACAATCTGACTTTTATTTTTGTAAAAAATCATATAAATATTTGCTTCCGCGCCCCGAATTTTATAATTCTTTATCATAATTCAGCTAAAAGAAAACATTGCAACAAGAAAATTGCTATTTCAAGTGTGGTAGGTATTCTAGAATCCAGCCCATGTAGCTTACAATATACAAAGTAATCTTAAAATGACACCCGAAAATTGAATGTTTATTATCTGATTGGTACCACGTTTTGGTCACTTTTGCCATGTCCAATGCTAAAAACTATCCATAGTATAGATCCTATAGCATGAATAAGAATGTTTTTAACAAAAATATCCATTTCAAGAATAGGTAAAAACTGACTTTATTTTTGTAAAAAATCATATTAATAATAGCTTCCGCGCCCAAATTTTATAATTCTTAAATATATTTTAGCTAAAAGAAAACATTGCAACAAGAAAATTACTTTTTTAAATGTAGTAGATATTTTACAGTCCAGCCCATGTAGCTTAACAATATACAAACGTATTCATCAAGAATAGGTAAAATATGACTTTATTTTTGTAAAAACTCATATAAATATTTGCTTCCGCGCCCGAATTTTTATAATTCTTTATCATATTTTAGCTAATAGAAAACATTGCAACAAGAAAATGCTATTTCAAGTGTAGTAGGTATTCTAGAATCCAGCCAATGTAGCTTACAATATACAAAGTATTCTTTAAAATGACAACCCAAAAATTGAATTGTTTATTATCTGATAGGTTACCACGTTTTGGTCACTTTTGCATTGTCCAATGCTAAAATTATTCATAGTATAGATCCTAAAGCATGATTATGAATGTGTTTAACAAAAATATCCATTTCAAGAATAGGTAAAATCTGACTATTTTTGTAAAAAATCATATAATTATTTGCTTCCGCGCCCAAATTTTATAATTCTTCATCATATATTAGCTAAAAGAAAACATTACAACAAGAAAATTACTATTTTAAGTGTAGTAGGGTATTTTACAATCCAGCCCAATGTAACTTACAATATACAACGTATTCATCAAGAAAAGGTAAAATCTGACTTTTTTTTGTAAAAAATCATATAAATATTTGCTTCCGCGCCTGAATTTTATAACTTTTCATCATATTTTAGCTAAAAGACAACATTGCAACAAGAAACTTGCTATTTCAAGTGTGGTAGGTATTCTAGAATCCAACCCATGTAGCTTACATTATATAACGTATTCATTAAAATGACACCCAAAAATTGAATGTTTATTATCTGATTGGTACCACGTTTTGGTCTCTTTTGCATGTCCAGTGCTTAAAACCATCCATAGTATACATCCCTAAGCATTAATATTTATATTTTAAAAAGAATATCCATTTCAAATATAGGTAAAATCTGACTTATTTTTGTAAAAAAATCATATAAATATTTGCTTCCGCACCCGAATGTTTAAATTCGCTATCATATTTTAGCAAAAAGAAAACATTGCAACAAGAATATTGCTATTTCCAAGTTTGGTAGAGATTCTAAAATCGAGCCCAAGTAGCTTACATTTATATAACGTATTCATTAAATGACACCCGAATAATTAAATGTTTAGTATCTGATTGGTACGTCGTTTTTGGTCACTTTTGCATGTCCAATGCTTTAAACCATCCATATTATAGATCTTAAAGCTATGAATATGAATGTTTTAACAAAAATGTCCATTTCAAGAATAGGTACAATCTGACTTTATTTTTGTAAAAAAACATATAAATATTTGCTTCCGCGCCCGAATTTTATAATTCTTTATCATATTTCAGCTAAAAGAAAACATTTGCAACAAGAAAATTGCTATTTCAAGTGTGGTAGGTATCTTAGAATCCAGCCCATGTAGCTTACAATATACAAGTAATCATTAAAATGACACCCAAAAATTAAATGTTTATTATCTGATTGGTACCACGTTTTGGTCACCTTTGCATGTCCAATGCTTGAAACCATCCATAGTATAGATGCTAATGCATGAATATGAATGGTTTATCAAAAATATCGATTTGAAGAATAAGTAAAATCTGACTTTATTTTTGTAAAAAAACAATAGAAATATATGCTTCCGCGCCCGAATTTTATAAATCTTTATGAAATTTTAGCTAAAAGAATACATCAGCAACAAGAAAATTACTATTTCAAGTGTGGTAGGTATTCTAAAATCCAGCCCATGTAGGTTACAATATACAACGTATTCATCAAGAATAGGTATAATCTGACTTTATTTTTGTAAAAAAAATCATATAAATATTTTCTTCCGCGCCCGAATTTTATAATTCTTCATCATATTTTAGCTAAAAAAAAAAAACATTGCAACAAGACAATTGCTATTTTAAGGTGTGGTAGGTATTTTAGAATCCAGCCCATGTAGCTTACAATATAGAACGTATTCATCGAGAATAGGTAAAATCTTATTTGGTTTTTGTAAAGATCATATATATATATTTGTTCCGCGACCGAATTTAACAATTTTTCATCATATTTTAGATAAAAGAAAACATTTGCATCAAAAAAATTACTATTTCAAGTGAGGTATGTATTCTATGATCCAGCCCATGTAGCTTACAATATACAACGTATTCATTAAGAAATGGTAAAATCTGACTTTATTTTTGTAAAAAATCATACAAATATTTGCTTCCGCACCGAATTTTATAATTCTTCATCATATTCTAGCTAAAAGAAAACATAGCAACCAAAAATTGCTATTTCAAGTGTTTTAGGTATTCTAGAATCCAGCCCATGTAGCTTACAATATACAACGTATTCATTAAAATGACACCCGAATATTGAATGTTTATTATCTGGTTGGTACCACGTTTTGGTCACTTTTGCATGTCTAATGCTTAAAACCATCCATAGTATAGATCCTAAAGCATAAATAAGAATGTTTTTAACACAAATATCCATTTCAAGAATAGGTAAAATCTGACTTTATTTTTGTAAACAAACATATAAATAATTGCTTCCGCGCTAGAATTTTATACTTCTTTATCATATTTTAACTAAAAGAAAACATTGCAACAAAAAAATTGCTATTGCAAGTATGGTAGGATATTCTAGAATCCAGCCCATGTAGCTTTTAATATACAACGTATTCATCAAGAAAAAATTAAAATCTGACTTTATTTTTGTAAAAAATTATATAAATATTACTTCTGCCCCCGAATTTTATAATTTTTTTATCATATTTTAGCTATAAGAAAACATTGCAACAAGAAAATTGCTATTTTAAGTGTGGTAGGTATTCTAGAATCCAGCCCATGTAGCTTACAATATACAACTTATTCAATAAAATGACACCCGAAAATTGAATGTTTATTATCTGATTGGTACCACGTTTTGGTCACTTTTGCATGTCCAATGCTAAAAACTATCCATAGTATAGATCCTAAAGCATGAATATGAATGTTTTAACAAAAATATCCATTTCAAGAATAGGTAAAAACTGACTTTATTTTTGTAAAAAATCATATTAATAATAGCTATCCGCGCCCAAATTTATAATTCTTAAATATATTTTAGCTAAAAGAAAACATTGCAACAATGAAAATTACTATTTTAAATGTAGTAGGTATTTTACAGTCCAGCCCATGTAACTTACAATATATAACGTATTCATCAAGAATAGGTAAAATATGACTTTATTTTTGTAAAAACTCATATAAATATTTGCTTCCGCGTCCGAATTTTATAATTCTTTATCATATTTTAGCTAATAGAAAACATTGCAACAAGAAAATTGCTATTACAAGTGTGGTAGGTATTCTAGAATCCAGCCAATGTAGCTTACAATATACAAAGTATTCATTAAAATGACAACCCAAAAATTGAATGTTTATTATCTGATTGGTACCACGTTTTGGTCACTTTTGCACGTCCAATGCTAAAATTATTCATAGTATAGATCCTAAAGCATGAATGTGAATGTTTTAACAAAAATATCCATTTCAAGAATAGGTAAAATCTGACTATTTTTGTAAAAAATCATACAAATATTTGCTTTCGCACCCGAATTTTATAATTCTTCATCATATTCTAGCTAAAAGAAAACATAGCAACAAAAAATTGCTATTTCAAGTTTTTAGGTATTCTAGAATCCAGCCCATGTAGCTTACAATATACGACGTATTCATTAAAATGACACACGAAAGTTTAATGTTTATTATCTGATTGGTACCATGCTTTAGTCACTTTTGCATGTCCATTGCTAAAATTTTCCATAGTATAGAACCTAAAGCATGAATATGAATGTTTTAACAAAAATATCCATTTCAAGAACATGTAAAATCTGACTGTATTTTTGTAAAAAATCATATAAATATTTGCTTCCGCGCCCGAATTTTATAATTCTTCATCATATTTTAGCTTCAAGAAAACATTGCAACAAGAAAATTGCTATTTTAAATGTGCTAGGTATTCCAGAATCCAGCCCATACAATATACAACGTTTTCATTAAAATGACACCCGAAAATTGAATGTTTATTATTGGTACCACGTTTTGGTCACTTTTGAATGTTCAAAGCTTAAAACCATCCATAGTGTAGATCCTAAAGCGTAAATATGAATGTTTTAACAAAAATATCCATTTCAAAAATAGGTAAAATCTGACTTAATTTTTGTAAAAAATCATATAAATATTTGCTTCCGCACCCGAATTTTATAATTCTTCATCATATTTTAGCCAAAAGATAACATTGCAACAAGAAAATTGCTATTTCAAGTGTGGTAGGTATTTTAGAATCCAGCACATGTAGCTTACAATATACAACGTATTCATCAAGAAAAGGTTATATCTGACTTTATTTTTGTAAAAAATCATATAAATATTTGCTTTCGCTCCCGAATTTTATAATTCTTCGTCATATTTTAGCTAAAAGAAAACATTGCAACATGAAAATTGCTATTTCAAGTGTGGTAGGTATTCTAGAATCCAGCCCATTTAGCTTACGATATACAACGTATTCATCAAGAATAGGTAAAATATGACTTTATTTTTTATAAAAAATCATATAAATATTTGCTTCCGCTCCCGAATTTTATAATTCTTCATCATAATTTAGCTAAAAGAAAACATTGCAACAAGAAAATTG
The DNA here is from genome assembly GCA_035578165.1 of Stenolophus ochropezus. Lineage (NCBI taxonomy): Eukaryota > Metazoa > Arthropoda > Insecta > Coleoptera > Carabidae > Stenolophus > Stenolophus ochropezus. Next base: position 256,498 of record JAQOWZ010000058.1, read on the forward strand.
CTATTTCAAGTGTGGTAGGTATTCTAGAATCCAGCACATGTAGCATACAATATACAACGTATTCATTAAAATGACACCCGAAAATTAAATGTTTATTATCTGATAGGTACCACGTTTTGATCACTTTTGCATGTCCAATGCTTAAAACCATCCATAGTATAGATCCTAAAGTATAAATATGAATGTTTTACCAAAAATACCCTTTTCAAGAATAGGTAAAATCTGACTTTATTTTTTTAAAAAATCAATTAAATATATGCTTCCTCGCCCAAATTTTATAATTCATTATCATAATTTAACTAAAAAAACATTGCAACAAGAAAATTGCTATTTCAAGTGGGGTAGGTATTCTAGAATCCAGCACATGTAGTTTACAATATACAACGTATTCATTAAAATGACACCCAAAAATTGAATGTTTATTATCTGATTGGTACGACGTTTTGGTCACTTTTGCATGTCCAATGGTTAAAACCATCCATAGTATAGATCCTAAACCGTGAATATGAATGTTTTACCAAAAATACCCTTTTCAAGAATAGGTAAAATCAGACTTCATTTTTGTAAAAAATCATATAAATATATTCTTCCTCGCCCGAAATTTATAATTCATTATCATATTTTAACTAAAAAAACATTGCAACAAGAAAATTGCTATTTCAATTGTGGTAAGTATTCTAGAATCCAGCCCATGTAGCTTACAATACACAACGTATTCATCAAGAATAGGTAAAATCTCACTTTATTTTTGTAAAATATCATATAAATATTTGCTTCCGCACCCGAATATAATAATTCTTCATCATATTTTTTGTAAAAAATCTTAAAATATTTTCTTCCGCGCTTGAATTTTATAATTTTTTATCATATTTGCGCTAAAAGAAAACATTGCAACAAGAAAATAGCTATTTCAACTGTGGTAGGTATTCTAGAATCCAGCCCATGTAGCTTACAATATACAACCCAAATAGCACAAAAATATTCTAAAAATATTCTTTGAATATAGTTTTCAGCATATTGGATTATTCTTAGGAACACCTTACAATCGCCATAGATATTTTTAGGATATTAATAGGACAATATAATGTCCCCCTAAACAATGTCATATAAATATTCTCGTATTATCCTTATTAGCAGTCTCAGATTAATCTATAATTGTTCCTATAATATATTATTTATTATTCCTAGAATACCCCATAAATATTATTAATAATATAATAATAATAATAAATATATATATTTATACTCGTATATATATAAATTTATTTGTCAAACAGTTACAGTAATACATTGTAAAAAAATACATACAAAAAATGTATATATAAAAACAAAAAAGTTACTTTCTTCTTTATGTTCTCATAAATATGCCTTTATAATGTTGAATTGTTGATAGCGGGAAAATATATGCCTGTGGTTTGGACAATATATAAATGTATGTTAACGGTTTAATTTCTGTAATATATTATTCTCAATTTATTTAAATTTTTCATTAAATAAATAAGGAGTTCCTGTTAAATAAATCAAATTCTTTTTCAGCTGATGTAGCTTCATTGACACTTGAAGCAACGTAATCTTTTAATCTTCTGATGATGAATAATTTGTTTAGTTAAAATAAATATGTATTCTGTCATATGTGTGTGCTGTGTGCAAAAGTTAATTTCCTTTTTCACGCTCTTGGTTTAGTTTCTTTTCGAGGTTTATTAATTTTTCATTGGCTTTTGCTAGCCATTTCGACGCAATGAGCTCGATTTGTTTGTCTGTTGTTGCATTATTTCTTTGGATGGCTTCTAAAAAATTTAAATAAGTTTATTTCAGCTTTCTAACTCGACATGATAATTATGTATATTTATAACACATTTGAGTTAAAATATAATAAAGTATAACACGGTTTTTATTTACATTTTGCGTAATCTATATTGTTTAAAAAGCACATGTTGCCATTATATAATTTTTTTTCTAGCATTACTACAATCTACATAACTGTGATGTCAATCTGTTTAAAATATTAAATATCTTATACATCTTCAAGAAATTACACCTGATAGTAAGTTTAAATTATAATATAAGTAATGTTAATAATACAGTTCAAATATTTAACCAATATCATGAAACAAATATGGAGAAAATGAGGTTAAGATTTAGTTTCAGATTTCTACGTAGTTATATCAAATGAAAACATGTACTCGTATATATTAAAACATACTAAATAGGAAAGGTAAATACTTACATAAATATTCACTTTAAAACAAAATGTATTGTGTTCGTAGAGAACAAATCAAAACTTGAAATGTATACTGATACGCTGACTCACTTGCTGATACCGAATAGCACGCTGCATGTGTTGGGTAGTCTGTATAGTGTGAAGTTGTGTGGGCACCAACCATTTTAAATAATAAACTTATTTCAAAATAATAGCTGTAGAACTTATAAAATAATATATAAATTATTAAAAATTAGCAGGCTTAGGAGCCGAAATATTAATTTCTGATAGCAGTTTATATTACAATATTTGTAATAAAATATTTGAAGACTAGTAGACTAGACTAGACTTTTGTAATTAAATTGTTGAGAATGAAGTAAAATCACGTATTTACGATATTGTTAATATCTGTGTCCTTGGAGAAATAATAACTTAATATTTTTTTAATTTCATTGAAGTTATTGTAAGATAGTAGTGACTAATAATATTAGAATATTCCGAAACTATATTGTTAAATATTTCACAGAATATACCTAGAGAATATTCTAAGTATATTCCTCTTCGATATATACGTTCCTATAATACTCATAGATTAAATGGAATATATATGTGCGTTAAGGAGATTGAGAGAATATTGCGAGAATATCTTGTGCTATCTGGGAACGTATTTCAAGTGTAGTAGGCATTCTAGAATCCAGCCCATGTAGCTTACAATACACAACGTATTCATCAAGAATAGGTAAAATCTGACTTTGTTTTTGTAAAAAAACATAAATATTTGCTTCCGCGCCCGAATTTTACAATTCCTCATCATATATTAGCTAAAAGAAAACATTGCAACAAGAAAATTGCTATTTCAAGTGTGGTAAGTATTCTAGGATCCAGCCCATGTAGCATACAATATACAACGTATTCATTAAAATGACACCCGACAATTGAATGTTTATTATCTGATTGGTACCACGTTTTGGTCACTTTCGAATGTCTAATGCTAAAATTTTCCATAGTATAGATCCTAAAGCGTCATTATGTATATTTTAACAAAAATATCCATTTCAAGAAAAGTTAAATCTGAATTTGTTTTAGTAAAAAATCATAAATATTTGCTTCCGCACCCGAATTTTATAGTTCTTCATCATAATTTAGCTAAAAGAAAACATTGCTACAAGAAAATTGCTATTTCCAGTGTGGTAGGTATTCTAGAATCCAGCCCATGTAGCTTACAATATACAAACTATTGATCAAGAAAAGGTAAAATCTGACTTAATTTTTGTAAAAAATCTTAAAATATTTGCTTTTGCGCTCGAATTTTATAATTTTTTATCATATTTTAGCTAAAAGAAAACATTACAACAAGAAAATTGCTATTTCAACTGTGGTAGGTATTCTAGAATCCTGCCCATGTAGTTTGCAATATACAACGTATTCATTAAAATGACACTCGAAAATTGAATGTTTATTATCTGATTGGTACTACGTTTTGGTCACTTTTGCATGTCTAATGCTTAAAACCATCCACAATATAGATCCTAAAGCATGAATATGAATGTTTTAACAAAAATATCCATTTTAAGAATAGGTAAAATCTGACTTTATTTTTGTAAAAAATCATATAAATATTTGCTTCCGCTCCCGAATTTTATAAATCCTCATCAAATTTTAGCTAAAAGAAAACATTGCAACAAGAAATTTGCTATTTCAAGTGTGGTAGGTATTTTAGAATCCAGCCCATGTAGCTTACAATATACAACGTATTCATCGAGAATAGGTAAAATCTGAATTTATATTTGTAAAAAATCATATAAATATTTGCTTCCGCGCCCGTATTTTGTAATTCTTCATCATATTTTAGCTAAAAGAAAACATTGCAACAAGAAAATTGCTATTTCATGTGTGGTAGGTATTCTAGAATCCAGGCCATGTAGCTTACAATATACAACGTATTCATCAAGAATAGTTACAACCTGACTATATTTTTGTAAAAAAATCATATAAATATTTGCTTTCGCGCCCGAATTTTATAATTCTTCATCATATTTTAGCTAAAATAAAACATTGCAACAAGAAAATTGCTATTTCAAGTGTGGTAGGTATTCTAGAATCCAGCCCATGCAGCTTACAATATACAACTTATTCATCAAGAATAGGTAAAATCTGACGTTATTTTTGTAAAAAATTATTTAAATATTTGCGTCCGCGCCCGAATTTTATAATTCTTTATCATATTTTAGCTAAAAGAAAACATTGCAACAAGAAAATTGCTATTTCAAGTGTGGTAGGTATTCTAAAATCCAGCCCATGTAGCTTACAATAAACAACGTATTCATTAAAATGACACACGAAAATTGAATGTTTATTATCTGATTAGTACCACGTTTTGGTCACTTTTGCATGTCTAATGCTTAAAACCATCCATAATATAGATCCTAAAGCATGAATATTAATGTTTTAACAAAAATAACCATTTCAAGAATAGGTATGTATGTATGTATGTGAGGGTTTAAGCGTTTTATCGCTTTTTGTCAACGCGACCTAGAAGATCTATTGTGACACAGCCCTTACTTAGTTTTCCGGAAGTAGATCCAGATTTTTGATGAGGCCAATTAGGCCTCAAGTACCTGAAGTACTTGTTCCGTGACATGTTTTACTTGAATTTTAGTGATGCAGGTTGTCAGCCTACAGTCTCTGCAAGGCCAGCACACACCGAGCCGTTGTGCGGCAACCCATCCAATTGGACAGGGCGGGCTATGTTGCTTATCTACACGATCAGATAAGACACGCCACGACCACACAACCGTACTGGCTGAATAGGTAAACTCTGACTTTATTTTTGTAAAAATCATATAAATATTTGCTTCCCCTCCCGAATTTTATAATTTGTCATCATATTTTAGCTAAAAGAAAACATTGCAACAAGAAAATTGCTATTTCAAGTGTGGTAGGTATTGTAGAATCCAGCCCATGTAGCTTACAATATACAACGTATTCATCAAGAATAGGTAAAATCTGTCTTAATTTTTGTAAAAATTATATAAATATTTGCTTTCGTGCCCGAATTTTATAGTTCTTTATCACATTTCAGCTAAAAGAAAACATTGCAACAAGAAAATTGCTATTTTAACTGTGGTAGGTATTCTAGAATCCAGCCCATGTAGGTTACAATATACAACGTATTCATTAAGAATAGTAAAATCTGACGTTATTTTTGTAAAAAAATATTTAAATATTTGCATCCGCGCCCGAATTTTATAATTTTTTATCATATTTAGCTAAAAGAAAACATTGCAACAAGAAATTTGCTATTTCAAGTGTCGTAGGTATTCTAGAAGCCAGCACATGTAGCTTACAATACTCGTATACAACGTACTCAATTAAATGACACCCGAAAATTGAATGTTTATTATCTCAATGGTATTACGTTTTGGGTAGTTTCGCATGTCCAATGCTAAAATTATCCATAGTATAGATCCTAAAGTGTGAATATGAATATTTTAACAAAAATATCCATTACAAGAATAGTTAAAATCTGACTTTGTTGTAGTAAAAAATCATGAATATTTGCTTCCGCACACGAATTTTACAGTTCTTCATCATAATATCCATTTCAAGAATAGGTAAAATCTGACTTTATTTTTGTAAAAAATCATATAAATATTTGCTTCCGCTCCCGAATTTTATAAATCCTCATCAAATTTTAGCTAAAAGAAAACATTGCAACAAGAAATTTGCTATTTCAAGTGTGGTAGGTATTCTATAATCCAGCCCATGTAGCTTACAATATACAACGTATTCATCGAGAATAGGTAAAATCTGAATTTATATTTGTAAAAAATCATATAAATATTTGCTTCCGCGCCCGAATTTTATAATTCTTCATCACATTTTAGCTAAAAGAAAACATTGCTACAAGAAAATTGCTATTTTAACTGTGGTAGGTATTCTAGAATACAGCTCATGTAGCTTACAATATACAACGTATTCATTAAAAATAGGTAAAATCTGACGTTATTTTTGTAAAAAATCATTTAAATATTTGCTTCCGCGCCCGAATTTTATAATTCTTTATCATAATTTAGCTAAAAGAAAACATTGCAACATGAAAATTGCTATTTCAAGTGTGATAGGTATTCTAGAATCCAGCCCATGTAGCTTACAATATACAACGTATTCATCAAGAATAGGTAAAATCTGACTTTATTTTTGTAAAAAATCATATAAATATTTGCTTCCGCGCCCGTATTTTGTAATTCTTCATCATATTTTAGCTAAAAGAAAACATTGCAACAAGAAAATTGCTATTTCATGTGTGGTAGGTATTCTAGAATCCAGCCCATGCAGCTTACAATATACAACTTATTCATCAAGAATAGGTAAAATCTGACGTTATTTTTGTAAAAAATTATTTAAATATTTGCATCCGCGCCCGAATTTTATAATTCTTTATCATATTTTAGCTAAAAGAAAACATTGCAACAAGAAAATTGCTATTTCAAGTGTGGTAGGTATTCTAAAATCCAGCCCATGTAGCTTACAATAAACAACGTATTCATTAAAATGACACACGAAAATTGAATGTTTATTATCTGATTAGTACCACGTTTTGGTCACTTTTGCATGTCTAATGTCTAAACCATCCATAATATAGATCCTAAAGCATGAATATTAATGTTTTAACAAAAATAACCATTTCAAGAATAGGTATGTATGTATGTATGTATGTGAGGGTTTAAGCGTTTTATCGCTTTTTGTCAACGCGACCTAGAAGATCTATTGTGACACAGCCCTTACTTATTTTTCCGGAAGTAGATCCAGATTTTTGATGAGGCCGATCAAGCCTCAAGTACCTGAAGTACTTGTTCCGTGACATGTTTTATTTACATTTTAGTGATGCAGGTTGTCAGCCTACAGTCTCTTCAAGGCCAGCACACACCGAGCCGTTGTGCGGCAACCCATCCAATTGGACAGGGCGGGCTATGTTGCTTATCTACACGATCAGACAAGACACGCCACGACCACACAACCGTACTGGCTGAATAGGTAAAATCTGACTTTATTTTTGTAAAAATCATATAAATATTTGCTTCCCCTGCCGAATTTTATAATTTGTCATCATATTTTAGCTAAAAGAAAACATTGCAACAAGAAAATTGCTATTTCAAGTGGGTAGGTATTGTAGAATCCAGCCCATGTAGCTTACAATATACAACGTATTCATCAAGAATAGGTAAAATCTGTCTTAATTTTTGTAAAAATTATATAAATATTTGCTTTCGTGCCCGAATTTTATAGTTCTTTATCACATTTCAGCTAAAAGAAAACATTGCAACAAGAAAATTGCTATTTTAACTGTGGTAAGTATTCTAGAATCCAGCCCATGTAGGTTACAATATACAACGTATTCATTAAGAATAGTAAAATCTGACGTTATTTTTGTAAAAAAATATTTAAATATTTGCATCCGCGCCCGAATTTTATAATTCTTTATCATATTTTAGCTAAAAGAAAACATTGCAACAAGAAATTTGCTATTTCAAGTGTGGTAGGTATTCTAGAATCCAGCACATGTAGCCTACAATACTCGTATACAACGTATTCAATTAAATGACACCCGAAAATTGAATGTTTATTATCTGCTTGGTATTACGTTTTGGGTAGTTTCGCATGTCCAATGCTAAAATTAACCATAGTATAGATCCTAAATTGTGAATATGAATATTTTAACAAAAATATCCATTTCAAGAATAGTTAAAATCTGACTTTGTTGTAGTAAAAAATCATAAATATTTGCTTCCGCACACGAATTTTACAGTTCTTCATCATATTTTAGCTAAAAGAAAACATTGCAACAAGAAAATTGCTATTTCAAGTGTGGTAGGTATTCTAGAATCCAGCCCATGTAGCTTTTAATATACAACGTATTCATTAAAATGACACCTAAAAATTGAATGTTTATTATCTGATTGCTACCACGTATTGGTCACTTTACATGTCCAATGCTAAAGTTATTCATAGTATAGATCCTAAAGCGTGAATATGAATGTTTTAACAAAAATATCCATTTCAAGAATAGTTTAAATCTGACTTTGTTTTAGTAAAACTTAATTATTTAATCCTGAAGCCTATCTACCTTTCGGTGTAAGGCTGTAGTTTTTCTTTTCTTCAATCTCTTCTTTTTCGATCCGTGGGTTTTCTCTTCCAGAAGTCTTTTCAGGCTGCTCTATCTTCCATTATTTTTCTAGTGTCAGTGTATGTTGATCCTCGGTTTTCAATAGCTAATTTAACATCTTCTTCCCATGTTTTTGGGGGTCTACCTCTTTTCCTTTTTTCTGACACTTTGGCCTTGTAGACTCGCTTAGCTATTCTGTCATTTTCCATCCTGTGTAAATGTCCTCGCCACCTCAGTTGTCCTTTTTCTATTGCTTCCCTTACTGGTCTTACGTTTAGGTTTTCTCTGTAGGTCTCGTTTCGTATGCGGTCATACTTAGTTTTTCCTTCAATTCTTCTAAGAAATCTCATTTCTACATTACTTATTTTACTGTGGATTCTTTCTGATGTTGTCCACGACTCGCATCCGTACGTTAGGACAGGGATTGCCACCTTTTTGAATACTTCGACCATTGTTTGTGTTGGTATTTCTTTTTTGCTAAGAATTTGATCTTTAACGCACTAAAGAGTCTCCCTCCTTTATTGACTCTTTCTGTGACTTCTTGGTTAATATTTTCGTTTTCGTGTATAGCCACTCCTAGGTACTTGAACATTTTCACTTGTTCGATGTTTGTATTTCCAATTTTCGTGTTGTGCGTCATTCCTGATTTGTTAATTATCATTGTTTTGGTTTTTTCCAGACTAATTTTCATATTCCAAGCTTCGAGTCTCTCCTTGATCAAATTTAAATTGTATTGCAAGTCTTTTGCATTTTTCTGCTATTAGGACCATGTCGTCTGCGTAGCTTAACTCGCTTATGGTGATTTTCTGCATTTTACAGTGACTCACTTTGTACTGCTTTAATTTTCTTCTGCTTAGTTTCATGGCTTCGTCGAGGTATAAATTGAATAATAAAGGGCTCAGTATGCACCCTTGCTTTAGTCCTGTAGTAGTTTCAAACGTTTCTGATGTGTTGTTTCTTGTTCTAACGTAGCATTTGTTTTGTTCGTATAGCCTTTTTATGCATTTAATGTGCCCAAATTAACTCCTCTTGTTTCTAGGCACTTCCATAGTAGGTTCCTGTTAACTTTATCAAAAGCTTTTTCCAGGTCGATAAAGTATAAATGTATTTGTTTGTCTACTGATCTTGCTTTCTCAATTAACTGACGTAGTGTGAAGATGTGGTCTTGGACGCTTCTTCCCGGTCTGAACCCGCTTTGTGATTCTTCGATTGTGTTCTTCACCTGATTTCTTGTCCTTTGTTCTAGAATTCTTGCGAATAGCTTTGCCGGTATACTTAATAGTGTAATGCCTCTGAAGTTGCTATAGTCTTTGCTGTCACCTTTCTTGAAAATTGGGGTTATCACTCCTATTTGCCAATCTTGCGGTGTGCCTTGCTCTTCTATTTTATTAAATATGCGTAGTAGGCATTCTTGTGCTCTTGTGCCCATGCATTTTAACATTTCTGCAGTAATTCCGTCATGACCGGGGGCTTTTCCAAGTTTCATTTTCCTCATGGCTGTTGTAAGTTCTTCTTCTGTGATCTGATTTCTGTCTCTAGTTTCGGTTTTGTCCATTTCTGTTGTTGTTTCTATTTCTGTTTGCTTTTCTTCTGATGTATTTTCTTCTTCCAGCAGTTTCTTAAAGTACTCACCCCATCTTGCCATAATTTCTTGTTCTGATTGTAGTAAGATTCCGTTTTTGTTTTTTATGAGTCCAAGAGTGGTTTGTTTCTCAGTGCGCATAGCTTTAATAGCTCCGTAGAACAGTTTTCTATTCTCGGTGTGCGCTTCTTTTAGTCGGTGTCCGAATTTTACCCATTGCTCTTTCTTTGCTTCTTTTATACTTATTTTAACCTCTGTCCTGAGCTTCTTATATTCTTCGTAATTAATTGTGTTTTTCTTTGATAAATACTTTCGCCACGCCTGTTTCTTCCTTTGTATTACCTTCTTTATTTCTTCTGTCCACCATGGGCTTTTTTTCATTTGTTTATTATTAATTGTTGTTGTTCCACATGTTTCCGTTGCAGCAGTTAATAAGGCGTTTTTGAGAATCTCCCACATGTTGGTAATTTTAGTTTCTTCATTAAAATTTAGTAACATGGTTTCTAGGCGTGTCATAAACTTTGTTTGGACTTCCTCTTCTTTTAGCTTGTAACTCCTTATTTTTATTTTCGTTATTGTTTTTCTCTTTATCTCCTTTTTTTCTTGTGCGATAGGATTGAATTTCATTACTAACATGTAGTGGTCGCTGCCAATTTCCGGCCCTCTGAATGTTCTCACGTCTTTAATTTGTGTCCTTAGATTCTTACTGGTAATGAAATAATCTATTATTGACTTTTCGTTTCTTGTAGGCTGTTCTCGTGTGTATTTGTGTATGTCCTTGTGTGTGAAAAAAGAATTAGCTATTATAAAATCGTTTTCGTTACATATATCTATTATTCTTCGTCCATTATTGTTTATAGTTTTTTCTCCTTCATTTCCCATGATACTTACTCTCTAGTCCTGTGTTAGTATTTCCGATTCTGTCATTTAGATCTTCCATTAAAATTATATTGTTTTTTGTGTCGTCTATTAGTTTTTGTAGTTCCGTGTAGAATTTGTCTTTGTACGTATATTATTGTGTACTCGTTTTTATGCTCTACTTTCCAGTCAATGGATAGAATTCTTTCGTTTATATATTTGAATTTTCCATCTGGGATATATACTTTTCGTGTGCAATTAATCCTATTCCTCCTGCTGCTCTTTCACTAATTTCTAGGCCTGACCAGTAAATCCAGTAGTGTTCTGTGAGTTGTTTTAGTCCCCTCTCCTTCTTTTTAGTCTCAGTTATGCCTAGTATATCTATTTTCGCCTTTTTCATTTCCTCTGTGATCTCATATTCTTTACCTGCTATACTTCTTACATTCCAGGTTGCAAGTCTAAAGTGTTTTATTTTAGTTCCTTTACTCAAGTCCTTTTTCATTGCCTTGTTGTCTTTTGCGTGTTGATCATTTAATGGGACTAATAGTTTTTTGTCTTCTTATTTGATTCCACTACCCCTTGTTCTCGGTCGCACCATTCATATAGCTGTCCATTTATTATTATTTTCTTGTACCCAATTTTTACTGTTTTCTTCTTTTCTCTCTCTGTCCTCGCTATTTCCCTTATCTTCGCTTGTATCTCTCTTTCTTTTTTTGTTAGGTCATCTTCTACATATACATTTGGTTCATTTTTTCTAAGTTCCTGTTTATTGCTCATGATTTTCATTTTATCCTCCCATTTTTCTAGTTCTACAAGCAAAATCTTTTCTTCCTTTTTGTTGCGCCACATGTTGACCTTTTTGATTGCTGGTTCTATTTTTAAATTTCGCTTAAAGAATTCTTTCACCTGCTCAGTGTTGTCTTGCACATTATCTGGGGTACCCTTTAAAACTATATTGTTTTTTCTGTTTGTTTTGTCTTGTTGTTCTAAGCGTTGTTCCAGTGTACTGATTCTAATATTTAGTATCTCCTTGTCCTTTTCCCATTTTTCTTCTTTTATTTTAATTTCTTCTCTTAATGCTTTTATTTCATTAGTGTTTGCTTCTAATTCTTCCCATATCATATTTAGAGTAGTATTTAATTTTTTAATTTCATCCATATCACTGTTTTGTGCTTTTTCTTCTTTCCTTTCCTGTAAATCTAGGCTTCTTATGATTTTCTTACTCTTTCTAAATATTGCGGGTTCTTCCAAACTTGTATTTAGATCTCTGTCTCGTTTGTGGCTTATTTGTGCCTAGATGTTGGCGTTTTTAGTGTGTTAATTTCTGCTACCTGTGGCAACACTGATTGATTAGATTTTTGCGCGCGCGTAATTAGCTGTATTGTCTATCGCACTCTTAGCAAGCGTGACCTTCACACCGCACTTACTGTCAAAAGATTCTAAATTGTGATTATTTTATTCACTTGATTTATCACTTGTTCCCTGTAAAAAGTCACACACTTCACTTTCACCTGGAAAGACACCTTTTGTTTATCCCGTAAGTCAAAATTGCATTTTTAAAAATGACGATAAGTCCCGTAAACACGACATAATTATCGGTCACACACAAAGTACGTCCAATCAACTCCACGTCCACGAAAAACTTCTTTGTTTTAGTAAATAATACAACGTCTTCATTAAGAATAGGTAAAATCTGACGTTATTTTTGTAAAAAATCATTTAAATATTTGCTTCCTCGCACGATTTTTATAATTCTTTATCATAATTTAGCTAAAAGAAAACATTACAACAAGAAAATTGCTATTTCAAGTGTGGTAGGTATTCTAGAATCCACCCCATGTAGCTTACAAAATACAACGTATTCATCAAGAATAGGTAAAATCTGACTTTATTTTTGTAAAAAATCATATAAATATTTGCTTCCGCGCCCGAATTTTATGATTCCTTATTACATTTTAGCTAAAAGAAAACATTGCAACAAGAAAATTGCTATTTTAACTGTGGTAGGTAATCAATAATCCAGCCCATGTAGCTTTCAATATACAACGTATTCATCAAGAATAGGTAAAATCTGACTTTATTTTTGTAAAAAATCATATAAATATTTGCTTCCGCGCCCGAATTTTATAATTTTTCACCATATTTTAGCTAAAAGAATACATTGCAACAAGACAATTGTTATTTCAAGTGTCGTAGGTATTCTAGAATCCAGCCCATATAGCTTACAATTCACAACGTATTCATTAAAATGACACCCGAAAATTGAATGTTTATTATCTGATTGGTACCACGTTTTAGGCATGTCCAATGCTTAAAACCATCCATATTGTAGATCCTAAAGCATGAATATCAATGTTTTAATAAAAATATCCATTTCCAAAATAGGTAAAATCTGATTTTATTATTGAAAAAAATCATATAAATATTTGCTTTCGTGCCCATAGTTTAGATCCCAAAGCATGAATATGAATGTTTTAACAAAAATATCCATTGCAAGAATAGGTAAAATCTGACTTTATTTTTGTCAAAAATCATATAACTATTATGTATTCTAGAATCCAGCCCATGTAGCTTACAATATACAACGTATTCACTAAAATGACACCCGAAAATTGAATGTTTATTATCTGATTAGTACCACATTTTGGTCACTTTTGCATTTCCTATGCTTAAAACCATTGATAGTATAGATCCTAAAGCATGAATATGAATGTTTTAACAAAAATATCCATTTCAAGAATAGGTAAAATCTGACATTATTTTTCTAAAAAATCATATAAATATTTGCTTCCGAGCCCGAATTTTATAATTCTTTATCATATTTTAGCTAAAAAAAAAACATTTCAACAAGAAGAATGCTATTTCAAGTGTGGTAGGTATTCTAGAATCCAGCCCATATAGCTTACAATATACAATGTATTCATTAAGTATCGGTAAAATCTGACTTTATTTTTTTTTTAAATAATATAAATATTTGCTTCCGCGCCCGAATTTATTAATTCTTCATCATATTTTAGCAAAAGTAAACATTTAAACAAGAAAATTGCTATTTCAAGTATGATAGGTATTCTAAAATTCAGCCCATGTAGCTTACAATATACAACGTATTCATCAAGAATAGGTTAAATCCGACATTATTTTTGTAAAAAATCATATAAATATTTGCTTATGCGCCCAAATTTTATAATTTTTCATCATATTTTAGCTAAAAGAAAACATTTTAACAAGAAAATTTCTATTTGTAGTGTGGTAGGTATTCTAGAATCCAGTCCATGTAGCTTACAATATACAACGTATTCATCAAGGAAAGGTAAAATCTGACATTATATTTGTAAAAAATCTTATAAATATTTGCTTTCGCGCCCGAATTTTATAATTCTTCATCATATTTTAGCTAAAAGAAAACAATGCAGCTAGAAAATTGCTATTTCACGAGTGGTAGATATGCCAGAATCCAGCCCATGTAGCTTACAATATACAACGTATTCATCAAGAAGAGGTAAAATCTGACTATATTTTTGTAAAAAATCATATTAATATTTGCTTCCGCGCCCGAATTTTATAATTCTTTATCATATTTTAGCTAAAAGAAAACATTGGAGCAAAAACATTGCTATTTCAAGTGTGATAGGTATTATAGAATCCAGCCCATGTAGCGTACAATATACAACGTATTCATTAAAACTACACCAGAAAATTAAATGTTTATTATTTGATTGGTACCACGTTTTGGTCACTTTTGCATGTCCAATGCTTAAAATCATCCATAGTATAGATCCTAAAGCATGCATATGAATGTTTTAACAAAAATATCCATTTCAAGAATAGGCAAAATCTGACTTTATTTTTGTAAAAAAACATTGCAACAAGAAAATTGCAATTTCAAGTGTGGTAGGTATTCTAGAATCCAGCCCATGTAGCTTACAAATATACAACGTATTTATTAAAATGACACCCGAAAATTTAATTTTTATTATCTGATAGATCACGTTGTGGTCACTTTTGCATGTCCAATGCTAAAATTATCCATAGCATTGATCGTAAGGCATGATCAAGAATGTTTTAACAAAAATATCCATTTCAGGAATAGGTAAAATCTGACTTTATATTTGTAAAAGATCTTATAAATAGTTGCTTCCGCGCCCGAATTTTATAATTCTTCAACATATTTTAGCTAAAAGAGAACATTGTAACAAGAAAATTGCTATTTCAATTGTGGTAGGTATTCTAGAATCCAGCCCATGTAGCTTACAATATACAACGTATTCATCAAGAAAAGGTAAAATCTGATTTTTTTTTGTAAAAAATCATATAAATATTTCCTTACGCTCCCGAATTTTATAAATCTTCATCATATTTTAGCAAAAAAAACATTGCAACAAGAAATTTGCTATTTTAAGTGTGGCAGGTATTCTAGAATCCAGCCCATGTAGCCTACAATATACAACGTATTCATCAAGAATAGGTAAAATATTAATAATAATAATAATAATCTTTATTGAGATAAACACTCAAAGGCGAGGTTCAGCCAAGGCTGATCTTCCACCTAGCCAATACAGAAAAAATAAGAATAAAACAGAAGTATGTAAATCTACATATATCTACATGTACATGAAAAAGAAATAAATTTATTATATTACAAAGAAATATTAAAGAACTAAGGTTTTCAAATGGTTTACAAATGAACTATAAGAAAGAGAT
This sequence comes from Stenolophus ochropezus, assembly GCA_035578165.1. Classification (NCBI taxonomy): domain Eukaryota; kingdom Metazoa; phylum Arthropoda; class Insecta; order Coleoptera; family Carabidae; genus Stenolophus; species Stenolophus ochropezus. The sequence continues at coordinate 272,005 of JAQOWZ010000058.1, forward strand.
TTTAAATTGTTTGGAATATTGTTATAAAGTGTAGGAGCTAAGTACGAAAAAGAGCTTTTAAATTTAAGTTTATTGAAAGATGGTACTATAAACAAATCATTTTTACGTAAATTAAATTTTTTTTTTTTAATTGTAAGTCGATCAGATAAATATTCTGGACATCCTGTAATTATTATTTTATGTATAAGACAGAGAAGAAGTATTTTTATCCTAGTATCAATGAAATGCAATGACATCGATGCCCGATATTGCGATATGTGATCATATTTACGTATCCTAAATACATATCTAAGGCAACAATTTTGGAACAAATCAATTTTCTTTTTATCATTTAATGTTAAATTAGGTACGTAAACACAAGCACAATATTCAATAATCGGGAATATTAATGACTTTACTAGTCGTAGTTTTATCTCAGGAGAGAGTAAAGTACGGTACTGGTACATTTTAAATTTAAATTTGGTGGAACTTAATTTCTTATTTAAGTGTTCCTGGAAACATAGATTTTCGTCAATAAATAAACCCAAACTCTTGATCACAGTACTACGTTTGAGAATAGAACCATCAAGAATAATAGTAAGTGTTTCTTTAGACCCATATACCAACAGTGACGATTTATTTGCATTTATTAAAAGCCCATGGTTATATACCCAATTAGAAAGATTTTGAAGATCTTCATTAATAAATTTTAAATTACTGTTTACCTCATTTTTATTTATTGATGCTAATATCTGGGTATCACCCGCATAAGAATGAACAGTATTGTATTTGTATTGTATGTATATGAGGGTTTAAGCGTTTTGTCGCTTTTTGTCAGCGCGACCTAGAAGATCTATTGTGACATAGCCCTTACTTAGTTTTCCGGAAGTACATCCAGATTTTTGATGAAGCCGTTAATGGCTCCAGGAGTCAAGTTCTTGATCTCCTCTGCCGTAAGATACCTCTTACCTAGTTGATTGAGTCTCTGCACAGTTACGGCTGGGCATTCACACAGTATGTGTTCCGACGATTCTTCGTCCTCTTCACAGAGTCGACAGGTTTCATTTTCAGTTATACCAATTTTGTGCAAATGGTACTTTAAAGGACAGTGGCCAGTGAGAATTCCTGTCATTATATTAAGGTCCTTTTTGCTGAGAGCTAGTAACTCTTTGACGTTTGTCGAAGCTGGGGAAATGAATTTCCGAGCTTGACTGAGGCCTGGAATATTTTTCCAATATGTGAAAGGCATTCAATGCCTTTAAAGCTGCCTGGCTGTCTGACATTATATTTATTGATGCTCCTTTTACACCTTTATCTAGGTTTATGTGAGCACAGAGATTTATTGCATAAATCTCAGCCTGAAAAATTGTGGAGCAGGTGCCTATGGATTCCTTAATTCGGCAATCTGGGCCAAGCACACCTACTCCAGTTCCTCCTGTATCCAATTTTGAACCATCAGTGAACCAGGACAAAGAATCCCTTACAAGAGGTCTTTCTGTTGCCCATTCAAGGCGATTACCAATAACAACCTTATACTTCTGGACAAAATTGTATTTTGTTGTCATCTTATCACAGATAGACAAGGCCAGTTTATCTGGTTGTACTTCCCTTAGAAATTCCAAGTGGCCTACGAAATCTCCGGGCATAAAGTGTTTCGTTCTGCAGAGAGTCAGTGCCTGTTGCATCGCCTCTTTTTTCACCTGAATGTGTAGAGGTGTTAGCCCCAGAATCACTTCCATTGCTGCAGTCGGACAGGTACTCATAGCACCTGTAATACTGAGGCAGGCCATGCGTTGTAGTTTCCGCATTGATGTCTGTGCTGTGATTTGTTTCACTTTTGGCCACCACACAAGTGACGCGTAGGTGATCATGGGTCTTACAACACTAGTATATGCCCAGTGGGTCATTTTTGGCTGTAGTCCCCAGTTTTTACCTAGAAGCCGACGGCATGTGTTTAATGCCACTGCTGATTTCTTTGTAATCTTGTTGATATGTGAGTTCCACGTGAGTTTTTGGTCTAGAATGATTCCTAGATACTTAACCTCTGTAGAAAACTCAATTCTAGTACCCTTCAAGTAGGGAGCTTGAATATTTAGCTTCCTTCTCTTTGTAAAGGGGACGATTGTAGTTTTGGTAGGGTTTACACTAAGTTCCAGGCACCACTCATGCACTAGATTTAGAGCTTTTTGTGTAAGGTACGAGATAGTGGTGTCACTACAACCTCTGACCATAAATGTAACGTCATCTGCATATCCGTTTGCAAAATAGCCAGCTTTATTGAGCCTATTCAGGAGGTCATCAATGACAATACACCAGAGTAGAGGTGATAAAACCCCACCTTGTGGGCATCCTCTGTTGGTTTTTATCATTACTGATTCTCCTCCTATCGAAGCTGTAATCGTTCGACTTTGCAGCATGGCTTTTATCCATTCCACTACAGCTGGGTCGAAACCTTTTGACCTAGCAGCTCTTTCAATGGACTTATAGGAGGTGTTATCAAAGGCACCCTCAATATCTATAAATATTCCCAGAGCTATTTCTTTTGCCATGAAGGTTTTCTCTATTTTATTGACAAGGCTGTGGAGAGCCGTAGTTGTCGATTTTGCTTCCTGGTAAGCAAATTGATTTACGTTTAGTGGTGAAGCAGTTATCACTTCATTCCTAAGGTATTGATCTAAGACCTTTTCCATACCTTTCAGTATAAATGATGATAAACTAATGGGTCTGTATGACTTAGGCTGGACGCTTGGACGTCCTCCGCCTTTAGGTATAAAGACTACATTAGTTTTCCTCCACAATGTGGGAATGTATCCTAACTTTAGGCTTCCCTTGTATAGTTCGCAGAGTATTGGCAGTATATCCTTTATGCATATCTGCAAAAGTGCCGGAAAAATGTTATCTCCACCAGGTGTCTTGTAGGGTTTGAAAGTATTTATCGCCCATTCCACTCTGTTTTCTGTAAAAATATTATTAGCAGTGTTAAGACTGTTAATTAAGCTTAGCTTAGTTATAGCTCCGGAGGAATTGTCCTCCACTTCAACTGGCCACGACGATCCTGGAAAGTGTGTGCTTAAAAGAAGCTCCAATGTTTCCCTTGAATCTGTCGTAAAGTCCCCGTCTGGTTTCTTTAGTAGGCCTATTTCATTCGTATGATCTTTTGATAGGACTTTCTGAAGGCGAGCTACCGTGGGCGTTTCTGATAAGCCCTCACAAAAGCTACGCCATGCATTCCTTTTAGATCTACGAATTTCTTTATTATATGAGGTTAGGGCACTTCTATATTGCTCCCAGCTCTCATCGCTGCCACTGGTTTTGGTTTTATTGTATAACTTTCTAACAGTGACTCTTTGTTTACTTAGCTCCTCGGTCCACCAAAGTACTTTCCTAGTACTTTGTCGAAGCTTTAATGTACAACTGTTTTCATATGCTGTAAGTAGCGCATTATGAAAGTCAATAGAGGCTGTTTCCAGTTCCTCAATTGTGTTTATATTAATTTTCGTAAGTTCTTCCACTTCACACTTTAAGTGGCCTTCGTACAAGACCCAGTCTGTTAGTTTCGGAATACGAATTTGAGTTTTAGGTTCTTTATTAGCCTTTATCTCAAATCTTAAATATCTATGATCCGATATTGAGGCTTCATTTGAGACATGCCAATTATATATTTCAGAGCTAATTTGAGGAGTGGCTAACGTAATGTCCAATACCTCTCGCATGTGAAGAATGAACAGTGCAATGTTTTATAATATTTGGCAAATCAGAAACATAAATTAAGTACAGGAGTGGCCCTAAAATGCTACCTTGAGGCACGCCTCGAGTTAAAGTTAGAATTTTTGATTGGATGCAGTTCATATTTGATGACATTGACACTTGAAAAGACCTATTGACCAAGTAATTAGAACACCATTGTAAAGCACTCCAACCGAAGTTATAATATTTTAATTTTGCTAATAACAAATTATGTTCCACCATGTCGAAAGCTCTAGAAAAGTCTATCTGGATAAGGAGAGTAACTTTTGAATTGTCAAAATTATTTATCATTTCATCAACTATATTTAATAGGCAAGAATTAGTACTATGTCCTCTCCTAAACCAAATCTGACTTTATTTTTGTAAAAAATCAAACAAATATTTGCTTCCGCGCCCGAATTTTATAATTCTTCATCATAATTTAGCTAAAAGGAAACATTGCAACAAGAAAATTGCTAATTCAAGTGTGGTAGGTATCCTAGAATCCAGCCCATGTAGCTTACAATATACAACGTATTCATTAAAATGACACCCGAAAATTGAATGTTTATTATCTGATTAAAACCATGTTTTGGTCACTTTTACATGTCTAATGCTAAAATTATCCATGCATAGATCCTAATGCATAAATAAAAATGTTTTATCAAAAATATCCATTTCAAGAATAGGTAAAATCTGTTTTTATTTTTGTAAATAATCATATAAATATTTGATTCCGCGCCCGAATTTTACAATTTTTCATCATATTTTAGCTAAAAGAAAACATTGCAACAAGAAAATTGCTATTTCAAGTGTGGTAGGTATTCTAAAATCCAGCCAATGTAGCTTACAATATACAACGTAATCATTAAAATGACACCCGAAAATTGAATGTTTACTATCTGGTTGGTACCACGATTTGGTCACTTTTGCATGTCCAATGCTTAAAATAATCCATAGTATAGATCCTAAAGCATGAATATGAATGTTTTAACAAAAATATCCATATCAAGAATAGGTAAAATCTGACTTTATTTTTGTAAAAATTTTTATAAATATTTGCTTCCGCGCCCGAATTTTATAATTCTTCATCATATTTTAGCTAAAAGAAAACATTGCAACAAGAAAATTGCTATTTCAAGTGTTGTAGGTATTCTAGAATCCAGCCCATGTAGCTTACAATATACAACGTATTCATTAAAATGACACCCAAAAATTGAATGTTTATTATCTGATTGGTACTACGTTTTGGTCACTTTTGCATGTCCAATGCTACAATTATCCATAGTATAAATCCTAAAGCATGAATAAAATTGTCTTACCAAAAATATCTATTTTAGGAATAGGTAAAATCAGACTTTATATTTGTAAAAAATCTTAAAAATAATTGCTTCCGCGCCCAAATTTTATAATTCTTCATCATATTTTAGCTAAAAGAAAACATTGAAATAAGAAAATTGCTATTTCAAGTGTTGTAGGTATTCTAGAATCCAGCTCATGTAGCTTACACTATACAACGTATTCATCAAGAAAAGGTAAAATCTGGCTTTTTTTGTAAAAAATCATATAAATATTTGCTTCCGCGCCCAAATTTTACAATTTTTCATCATATTTTAGCTAAAAGAAAACATTGCAACAATAAAATTGCTATTTTAAGTGTGGTAGGTATTCTGGAATTCAGCCCATGTAGCTTAAAATATACAACGTATTCAATAAAATGATACCCGAAAATTAAATGTTTATTATCTGATTGGTACCATGTTTTGGTCACTTTTGCATGACCCATGCTTAATACCATCCATAGTATAGATCCTACAGCATGAATACGAATGTTTTAACAAAAATATCCATTTCAAGAATAGGTAAAATCTGACTTAATTTTTGTAAAAAAATCATATAAATATTTGCTACCGCACCCGAAAATTATAATTCTTCATCATAGTTTAGCTAAAAGAAAACATTGCAACAAGAAAATTGCTATTTCAAGTGTGATAGGTATTCTAGAATCCAGCCTATGTAGCTTACAATATACAACGTATTCATCAAGAATAGGTAAAATCTGACTTTATTTTTGTAAAAATTTATATAAATATTTGCTTCCGCGCCCGAATATTATAGTTCTTTATCATATTTCAGCTAAAAGTAAATATTGCAACAAGATAATTGCTATTTCAAGTGTGGTAGGTATTCTAGAATCCAGCCCATGTAGCTTACAATATACAACATATTCATCAAAAATAGGTAAAATTTGACTTTATTTTTGTAAAAAATCATATAAATATTTGCTTCCGCGCCCGAATTTTATAATTCTTCATCATACTTTAGTTAAAAGAAAACATTGCAACAAGAAAATTGCTATTTTAAGTTTGATAGGTATTCTATAATCCAGCCCATGTAGCTTACAATATATAACGTATTCATTAAAATTGAATGTTTATTATCTGATTGGTACAACGTTTTGGTCACTTTTGCATGTCCAATGCTTAAAACCATCCATAGTATAAATCCTAAAGCATAAATATGAATGTTTTAATAAAAATATTCATTTCAAGAATAGGTAAAATCTGACTTAATTTTGGAAAAAATCATATAAATATTTACTTCAGCGACCAAATTTTATAATTCTTTATCATATTTTAGCTAATAAAAAACATTGCAACAAGAAAATTGCTATTTCAAGTGTAGTAGGTATTCTAGAATCCAGCCCATGTAGCTTACAATATATAACTTATTCATCAAGAAAAGGTAAAATCTGACTTTAGTTTTGTAAAAATAAATAAAGTCAGATTTAACCTATTCTTAAAATGGATATTTTTATTTTTGTTAAAACATTCATATTTATGCTTTAGGATCTATACTATGGATAATTTTAGTATTGGACATGCAAAAGTGACCAAAACGAGGTACCAATCAGATAATAAACATTCAATTTTCGGCTGTCATTTTAATTGTTGTTGTTTATTTGAAGCCACATGGGCTGAATACCTACCACACTTGAAATAGCAATTTTCTTGTTGTAATGTTTTCTTTTAGCTAAAATATGAAGAAGAGCTATAAAATTCATGCGCGGAAGCAAATTTTTATATGATTTGTTACAAAATTAAAGTCAGATTTTACTTATTCTTGATGAATACGTTGTATATTGTGAGCTACATGGGCTGGATTCTAGAATACCTACCACACTTGAAATAGCAATTTTCTTGTTGCAATGTTTTCTTTTAGCTAAAATTTGATGAAGAATTATAAAATTCGGGCGCGAAAGCAAATATTTATATGATTTTTTACAAAAATAAAGTCAGATTTTACCTATTCTTGAAATGGATATTTTTGTTAAAACATTCATATTCATGCTTTAGGATCTATAATATGGATAATTTTAGCATTGGACATGCAAAACTGAGCAAAACGTGGTACCAATCAGATAATAAACATTCAATTTTCGGGTGTCAATTTAATGAATACGTTGTATATTGTAAGCTACATGGGCTGGATTCTAGAATACCTACCACACTTGGAATAGCAATTTTCTTGTTGCAATGTTTTTTTTTAGCTAAAATATGATGAAGAATTATAAAATTCGGGCGCGGAAGCAAATATATATATGATTCTTTACAAAAATAAAGTCAGATTTTATCTATTCTTAATGAAAAAGTTGCATATTGTAAGCTACAAGGGCTGGATTCTAAAATACCTACCCCACTTAAAATAGCAATTTTCTTGTTGCAATGTTTTCTTTTAGCTAAATTGTGATGAAGAATTATAAAATTCGTGCGCGGAAGCAAATATTTATAAGATTTTTTACAAAAATAAAGTCAGATTTTACCTTTTCTTGAAATGGATATTTTTGTAAAAACATTCATATTTATGCTTTTTGATCTATAATATAGATGGTTCTAGGCATTGGACATGCATAAGTGACCAAAACATGGTACCAATCAGATTATAAACATTCAATTTTTGGGTGTCAATTTAATGAATACGTTGTATATTGTAAGCTTCATGGGCTGGATTCAAAAATACCTACCACACTTGAAATAACAAATTTTCTTGTTGCAATGTTTTCTTTTAGCTAAAATATGATGAGGAATTATAAAATTCGGGGGCGGAAGGAAATATTTATATGATTTTTTACAAAAATAATTTCAGATTTTACCTATTCTTGATGAGTACGTTGTATATTGTAAGCTACATGGGCTGAAATCTAGAATACCTACCACACTTGAAATAGCAATTTTCTTGTTGCAATGTTATCTTTTAGCGAAAATATGATGAAGAATTATAAAATTTGGGCGGGGCAGCAAATATTTATATGATTTTTAACAAAAATAAAGTCAGATTTTACCTATTCTTGATGAATACGTTGTATATTTTAAGCTACGTAGGCTGGATTCTAGAATACCTACCACACTTGAATTAGCAATTTTCTTGTTGCAATGTTCTCTTTTAGCTAAAGTATGATGAAGAATTATAAAATTCGGGCGCGGAAGCAAATATTTGTATGATTTTTTACAAAAATAAAGTGAAATTTTACCTATTCTTTTTAAATACGTTGTATATTGTAAGCTACATGAGCTGAAATCTGAAATAACTACCACACTTGAAATGGCAATTTTCTTGTTGCAATGTTCTCTTCTAGCTAGAATATAATGAAGAATTATAAAATTCGGACGAGGAAGCAAATATTTATATAATTATTTACAAAAATAAAGTCAGATTTTACCTATTTTTGATGAATACGTTGTATATTGTAAGCTACATGAGCTGGATTCTGTAATACCTACCACACTTGAAATAGCAATTTTCTTGTTGCAATGTTTTCTTTTAGCTAAAATATGATAAAGAATTATAAAATTCGGACGTGGAAGCAAATATTTATATGATTTTTTACAAAAATAAAGTCAACTTTTACCTATTTTTGAAATGGATATTTTTATTAAACCATTAATATTCATGCTATAGGATCGATACTATGGATGGTTTTAAACATTGAACATGCAAAAGTGACTAAAACGTGGTACCAATCAGATAATAAACATATATTTTTCTGGTATCATTTTGATGAATACATTGTATATTGTAAGCTACATGGGCTGGATTCTAGAATACCTACCACACTTGAAATAGCAATTTTCTTGTTGCAATGTTTTCTTTTAGCTAAAATATAATGAAAAATGACAAAATTCGGGCATGGAAGAAAATATTTATATGATTTTTTACAAAAATAAAGTCAGATTTTACCTTTTCTTGATGAATACGTTGTATATTGTAAGCTACATGGGCTGAATTCTAAAATACCTAACACATTTGAAATAGCAATTTTCATGTTGCAATGTTTTTTTTTATCTAAAATATGATGAAGAATTATAAAATTCGGGCGCGGAAGCAAATATTTATATGATTTTTTACAAAAATAAAGTCAGATTTTACCTATTATTGAAATGGATATTTTTGTTAAATCATTTATATTGATGCTTTAGGATTTATACTATGGATGGTTTTAAGCATTGGGCATGCAAAAGTGATCAAAACGTGTTACCAATCAGATAATAATCATTCAATTTTTGGGTGTCATTTTTATGAATACGTTGTATATTGTAAGCTACATGTGTAAAAGGCAATAACCTTTCAACTTTAGAAAGTAGGTATCAAATTACTTTAATTTGATTATTTCGCGTCTGATGTTTTATAAAGTTGCGTTGACAATTTATGACGTATGAGTCCAGTGTAATGAACCTGCAAAATATGTAATTAATACAAATTTTTCCATTGCAATCAATGATATTTGATGATTATGTAAAAAATCCAAATTATATACACTGATTAAAATATACAGCAGTGAGTAGTCAGAGTACGAGAAAGAAAGACATAAATTATAATAACGATTTTGGTAAATAAGTTATTAAATTATTATTTTTGTTGAAACTTTTATTTTAATTTTAATATATATTTATTTTAATATAAGTAAATTGTTTGCGTATTTATTTTAACAACCCGTCTTTCCACGATCCGAAAATCGACCTATTTAAAATACCTTGGTTTGGCAAGAACTCACATTTTTATTTTATTGTAGTGTTTGTTAAAAATTACCATCCGTTACAATTAATGGCAGCGATTTTTGGGGTATTTTCGCCAAATAAGAGTAGTCAGTACATCTGATTTACTCGCAAGTATTTTGAATAGTGTAAACTTGTCGTGGAAAACCCGCGGAAGAGAAAATAATAAAATAATTAAAAATAAGTGACAAAGATGGCTAGTGGAAACGATGGTGCAGCAGGAAATGGTGACTCTGGTAGTTCTGGCACAGGCAGCTCGCAGCAAGAACAAGGTATGTTATCTTTTGGTTTAATAGTTGAACAATGGGACGAACAGAAAGTGATACATATTATTAAATGTAGACTAACGGGTGATGAATTTGAATTTTATACTCAGAGACCAGAATTAAAAAGCAGACAAATAAAATACAAAGACTTTAAAAAGATACTGACAGAATGATTTACAAAACGTAAACTACCAGGCCAAATTTACAATGAAATTTCAAATTGTAGACAAAATTTAGGTGAAACAGTTCAAAATTTTGCATCTAGACTTAGAACACTTAAAAAAAAATTATTAAAAGAAGAAAGAGAAGTACAAGACAGTTTTGCTTCAAAATTAATACTTTATCAATTTAAACTTGGATTAAGACCAGAAATTAAAAGATACATTAGAACAATCATGGACAGTAACAAAGACCTAACCTTTGAAGACGCGGTGACTTTAGCGGAAAGAGAAGAAATCGAAATATGCCAACAAAAATTTAAAAACATGGAAATTTGTTTTGTAAAAAACTCATTACCGAATACTAGAAAATGCTACATATGTAATAAAGCTAATCATTTTGCTAAAGACTGTAGAAATAAAAATGTTTGAGAAAATGTTGCAACGTGTTATAATTGCAAGAAACCCGATTCAACAGAAATGATAGATCAAACAACTTCCAATATCAAAATCCAAATCAAAATTTTAAACCAAATTACAATCAAAATCAAGGTTACAGAGGTCCCGGGTCATCAAACCATTACATGTACAATGCTAATTCGTCATATAAACCAAGAAATAATAGTAATTTTAATCACCAACATTAGACTCAGCCTAAAAATAAGAATAGAAATTTCACAACTCAGAAGAGTAATTTAAACGAGCAACCCCTCTCGTTCAAGCCTCAGCACGGGAGGACTTCTCAGTAAAGTCAACGTCTTCGCCCAATATTCTAATTCCACAATTAAATTCAGAAAATTCAGTGCCAAATTCTATCACTCTACAAATTAAAAATAAAATTGTAAATCTTTTAATTGATACTGGAGCAGCAGTATCACTTGTCAAAGAGAAATGTGCTATAGGGCATGAAATAATTAAAGAAAATATTGGAAATTTATCTTCGATATCCGGTGAGACAATAAACTATTTTGGCACATCAGAAATATTTTTTAATTCATCCAACTTACAATTATTTTTTAAATGTATAATCATCTCAAATGATTTGAAGTTACAAGCAGATGGATTATTGGGTGGTGATTTTTTACAATATTATGGGGCAATTATAAGTCCGAAGAAATTATTATCGCAGACACACATATAAACTTGCTTGCTAGTTATGAAACGGAAGAGTCAAATGAAGAGTCAGCAGAAACAATCGGAGCACTGACACCAGATAAGAACACGAACAACGATATCCGCAAAAATGTTAAGAAAGGTCACGAACAAGTAACGTCAATTGTAAACGAAGAAGTTAAAATGTCAAATCAGAGGAAACGCGAAATGGAGAAGAAACAGCAAAATTCAAACTTTTCAGTTAATGGCCATAACTGGGTACGTTTGAAGAAAGCTATCAAAATTCCACCGAATTGCGAATTTCGATGTTTAGCAAGGCAGGAACTGATCAATGCAGCCCAAAACATTTTAATAGAACCCGAAGTAGTGAAAATACATGGACTTATGGTTGCAAGAACGTTAGGAAAAGCTGAAAAAGAAATAGTAGTCCAATTAAGTAATATAAGTAGAAGAAGTATTAGAATACCGAAAAATACGATAATAGGAAAAGCTGAATACCTAAATATGGCAAGTATTAGATAGGAAAATATAAGAAATAGTGAAGAAATGGAAGATGATGTAAAAGTAAATAGTGTAGATTGGGATAAACATTTAACTGCGAATAAAGAAAATTTTGAGAAAGAGTTCGATTTGCAGCACTTATCAGGGACTACTAAGGAGAAAGTCCTGGCTTTATTAGAAAAGTACTCAGATATATTCCTGTGGAAAAAATAAAAATTGGGGTGTACGCATAAAGTGAAACATAGGATTATAACTGATGAAAATATACAACCCATAGCAAAAGCGCAGTATAGAGTACCATTCAGTCAGAAAGAAATGCTGAGCAAGGAGTTAAAATCCATGTTAGACGCCGGTATTATTGAACCGTCTGACTCACCATGGTCCGCGCCAGTTATAATAGTTCCAAAGAAATCCGAACATGAAGAGAAGAAAATTAGAGTATGTATTGACCTGAGAGGATTAAATTCTGTCAAAAAGAAAGACCATTATCCCGTCGCTAATATGCAAGAAACACTTGACCAACTTGGAAATGCATACCTTTTCTCCACACTTGATTTAGCTTCTGGCTACTGGCAAGTGGAACTGGATGAGAGGGACAAAGAAAAAACAGCTTTCTCTACCAACGGTCAACATACCAGTTCACGAAAATGCCATTTGGATTAGCAAATGCTCCCAGCACTTTTCAACGGCTGATGAACAGTATATTAGCAGGCTTAACAGTCGAAAGATGTCTTGTATATCTGGACGACGTGATTGTGTTCAATGGAAACGGTATAGACGATCATATCAAACGGTTAAGAAAAGTTTTTGACAGATTAAGGCAAGCAAATTTAAAACTACAGCCTTCAAAATGTAAGTTCCTGTTAAAAGAAACAAAATATTTAGGACACGTTATTAACGAAACTGGAATAAAACCAGACCCAGCAAAAATTTCCGTAATTGAAAACTACCCAAAACCTAAAAACGCAAAAGAATATCATTTCTTGGATTAGTTGGATTTTACAGTCGATTCATTGAAGATTTCGCAAATTCCGCAGCGCCATTGTATTATCTAACTAAGAAGGATATAAAATTCAGTTGGCCAGATGTATGTGAAAAATCATTTAATGAATTAAAGACAGCCCTTTGTTCAGACTCTGTGCTAATACACCCAAACTTTTCCAAAGATTTTATCTCATCAATAGACGCTAGCGGCAAAGTTATAAGCGCAATACTCAGTCAGAAAGTGGGAGGTTACGAGAAGCCAATCGCTTTTGCTAGTCGTCAACTAAAAACTCACGAAGAAAACTACACAACTACTGAACTAGAATGTTTAGCAATAATATGGGGTCTTAAACAATATAGATGCTATGTATACGCACGAAAATTTTTTATAGTTACAGACCATAAACCTTTAAAATGGCTTATGTCTCTCAAAGATCCAAATACAAGATTAGGAAGATGGGTTATACTTTTAAATGATCATGAATACGAAGTAATTCATAAACCAGGAAAGAAGCACATAAACGCTCAAGTACTTTCTAGAATTCCTATAAATTCTTTACAAAATGAAGAAAATAACGACGAAGTTTTCGTACCTATCTGGGATAGATTTAAATTCTAACTCAGCAAAACGAGGATGACGACTTAAAGAAACTTAAAACTCAAGACGGATTTTTTGTAGATGAAGAACAATTATTCTTCAAGGAAAGAATTGATGATGAAAGACATCATAAATTAGTTATACCCAAATCAATAGTTTTTAAAGTTATGCATGCATATCATAATCTTCCGTACGCAGGACACCAAGGATTCGAAAAAACATACAAAAGAATCAAAGATAAATTTTGGTGGAAATCTATGACGAAAGACATTAAAGACTATTGCGATAAATGTCATTCGTGCAACGAACGGAAAACATCTCTACATTTAAAATCCGCTCCTCTACAAAAATTCCAAGAAGTAACGAAACCTTTTGAAAGAACATCTATGGACATTGTAGGACCTCTTACTACTACGATGAATGGAAACAAGTACATTCTGACATTTCAAGATCATTTTACAAAATATCCGGAAGCATTCGCCATTCCAAACGATAAAGCCGAAACAATAGCTAAAATTTTTGCCCAACAAATAGTTACCAGACACGGTGCGCCAAGACAATTGTTAACTGACCGTGGTGCAAATTTCATGTCAAAATTATTTAGCGAAGTTTTGAAAATATTTGGTACTGAGAAGATACAAACTACTGCATATCATCCCGAAACAAATGGAATGTTAGAACGCTGTTGAGGACCTAGCCAATGTCTTAAGGACCTAGCCAACGTCTTAAGGACCTAGCCAACGTCTTAAGGACCTAGCCAACGTCTTAAGGACCTAGCCAACGTCTTAAGGACCTAGCCAGCGCCTCAGCTAACGCTCCAAGAACAATCTTTGTTATATACGTTTATTGAAAAAAAAATACTACTGCCTGACAACGATTCGAACCCAGGACCTTCGGTTTAGGAAGCCACATCGCTATACACTGTGCTATTTGGCTGCTTCTGCGCGACGCGTGTCGGTGTGTATAATAAGCAACGACTCGGCCAACGTCTTAAGGATCTCAGCATAGGTCTTATGGATGGTAGATACACCCAAAATGATGACTCATCTCTTGCGCAAGTTTCAATTTCGCGCATTGCAGTTTATAATTATTTAATTACTCACTAATTGATTTAATTTATGCACCCCAATAACGAACTTTGTATGATTCATTTTTTCAATTAAGCACTCATCACTGTGAAAACATATGTTAGTGGATATAGGAATGGAATGTGCGGGTTTTTTACAAAAATAAGAACAATTTTTATTATATACGTTTATCGAAAATGATGACTCATCTCTTGCACAAGTTTTAATTTCGCGCATTGCAGTTTGTAATTATTTAATTAATCACTAATTGATTTAATTTTATGCACCCCAATAACGAACTTTGTGTGATTCATTTTTTCAATTAAGCACTTATTATTATTGTGAAAACATCTGTTTATGGATATAGGAATGGGATGTGAAGGTTTTTTACAAAAATAAGAACAATTTTTATTATATATACGTTTATTGAAAAAAAAAATTCAAGAATTCAAAATGTTATTCATGTAGTAGTTTATTTCACTGCATGGACGACATTTACAAATAATTTTGTCTTCTATTATCAATTCTATAGAAGGTGTGTGATGTGGCGTATATGGCGTTTGTTGTCGTTGTCGATGAGCCTGTCGTCGTCGTCGTCGTCGTTGTGGTTCTGGCCCCTGACGTTCCAACTGACCTCGTCCTTGTTGTTGATCTTGCGTAAAAGTATTTATATAATGCACACTGATTTTCTTCTTTCGGTTGTTGTAACTTACCCTGATCTAGGTGCACAATAGGTGTCGCAAGTACAAGCTTCAATGTGTCAGCCATATCGAACTTAACACTTCGACGAGTAAAGACAGATTAAAGAGAGGGCTGTTTAAAAGTTTGCATTTTAAAATTTTTATAACATATTGCATTATAAAATTATACGGGTGGTTATTTACATAAATTCACAGATGACGATTGCTAAAAATTGCAATGTAAGTTATTGGCAAGTTTTAAAAAATAATAGAGAAATACGATAGACAGAGATCGTTACAATCTGCGACTACACAGATAAAATAAAAGAAGAGTGGGGGTTAATAATTTCAACATATAAACCTATGAGCCCTTGCTTTGAAATAAGTTCATGTCCAGACATACTCGCTCTACCAGTAAAAGATCTGCAATATGTCTGTCTTCGCAACGTTATATAAAATAGCTCAAGTTAAAGTGCCTATTCCACTCAGCGATTTAACAAAAGGCGATAAATACAAAGTAATGAATTGTCGACGAGTTACAACAACTTTTGGCGAAAAAATAGTGCTCGAATTGGAGCAAAATATTCTATTCTTGGGAGCTCGCTTCAATAAACTCACCGCAGAAGAATTAGAAGCTGCTAACAAGCAGGCAGAAGAAGGAAAACTCTACGTTGTTTCCAACGGGAAAAACGGAAAAGTGGTAGACATTGAATTTGTGAATAAGTGAAATTAAATAATAATAATAAAATTTGTTTTAAGTGAAATTAAATAATAAAAGTAGTTTCTAGACATTACTAGTTTGTGTTAGTATAAAATGAATGATATTAATCAGCTTATTAACTTTTATAATAATAATAACAATAATAAAATACAAGTTTTAAACTACAATAAAAAACTAAATTTATTTATTAAAAAAATACTAATTTTAAAACAAGATATTGATATTTATTGTTTAATATGAACTTAAATAAACTGAACATAAACAATGGGTCAAAAAGTGCAGTTTGGCGGAACAGTGAAAATTTATCACATGTTTGTGTGGACATTCGCATACAAGAGAGTCAGACAGAGCCCCTGGATACAAATCGCTGTTGACAGAGTACGTTTTAGATATAAAATTAATAACTATTATGAACCATTGTTAAGAGTTGTATTAGAAAATAAAATTAAGAAAATTATTTTAGAGTGTAAGGTTAGAAAATAAGTTTATATAACAATGTATTATTTCAAGTTTTATTAATAAAATAATAAACTGTATTGTTATGATTTTTTTATTTATTTACATTTATATTATAATCCTAAAGTGCAGACAGGTCAATATACTCACAAAGGTGCATAATTATTATGAACATATGGTAAGTATGAGGGTGCATTGAAACACATATTTGCGCAAAATAAGTATCTTTTATTTTTCTTAAATTATTACATTAAATAACTTACAATACAATACAATAATTATAAAATACATTGAGTACAATTAATTTTCATTGGATATCTTCCACCAATTTGATCGCCTGATATGCTGTTATTGTTATGTTCAAAGCAGCATCGATACTTTTGGAACTCTTGGTCTATCCTCCAGGCCCTAGGAAACCTGTACCACAAATTTTCTATTTCTCGTGCTGCAAAAACCATTACAAATTCTTTGGACAATTCTGCAATTTCCTCCTCTAACATTAAATGAAGCATTGCATAATCATGAAATAATTTTAACGAATTGAACTTATTAAAACGACTAATGAACCATTTTTTTAACATTTGAATATTTTTTAAGGCACACATATTGTGTATATTACAATAATAGTTTAATTTTGTTTTATTTAAATCTTTTAAGGATGGACAACCTAACATTTCTAAGTTTTTAATACAAATTTCTAAATTTTTAATAATGTCTTTCAACCACAAAACTTTTTCATCCCCTTTAACATAAATTTTCTCAATATTATCCAACATTATCTGCATTTCAACTTCTAATTTATCATATGGTATATCACCAACATGCCAATCCAAATTATGATGATAGTACTAAAATATCCCCCTTTATGTAGATTTAGCCCCGCATCGTTTAACCAATCGTGTACTGTTATTTGCTAAACAGCATTTCCTTTTGAAATCTAGCTGTTTCGTGTGTTATTAAACCCAGCCCACTTTACGTAAATTTGGTCACCCTTCCGTTTAAGTATTTTTTCAACAAGGTATACATCAGGATACTTTACTTTCTGTAATTCAAATTCATAAAATCCTCCTTTTATTATTTGTCCAGACTCATCCTTGAGAATATATGTAACAGGATTTGTCAATTTCACTTGATCTACAGTAAAAATTTCATTTGACCAGTTAGGGGTATAACCTTTGGTAAACAGTCCTCTATGCTTACTAATACGTACAAAATCACCTACTTTGAATTTTGCCAAACCTACCATTTTTATTTGATTATACACGTTATTAAGTAGAAACTTTTCATGTTTTTTTGTAACACTAATGGGTTTCATATTAATTGTTCTGTGTATTGTATTATTATATGTTTTAGTTAATTCGGGTAATAGATTCAACCACTTATAATTACCCTGTAAGCTAAATTGTTTCCACATCATAGATTTTAAAGTGCGGTTGACACGTTCAACTATTAATGCTTTTTTAGTGCTAAAAGATGAGTAATGATTGATGTTGTATTTTACCATAACGTTTTGAAAATTTTTATTATAAAATTCTTTTCCAAGATCAGTTTGTAAATTTTGAGGGGTGCGGTTACTCTCAATTAATATACTTTTCATAGCATGTGCAATATCAAGACCTGATTTACTTTTTACTGGTCTTGTCCATAAGTATTTAGAAAACACGTCAATTACAACTAAAATATATCGATAGCCTCTATTCTCCTTTACATAGGGTATCATTTCTACAAGATCAGCCTGAAACAAATCATGTAAACCCTTTCGTCTTCTAGGAAAATGTATTCGAGTAGGTTTGTGTAATTCATCTACAATTACACGTTTAATTTTAGACATAGTAAACAGGTGTTTCAAGTATAATTTCAATATGTAAATGTGAAGTATTTTTGCCAACTGGTCCAGGATATATGTGTAAAGAATCACCAACAGTAATATCGTTATTAATTAAACTTGAAATACGATGGGGGTCATTTCGAACACGGTAATTAAGGAATTGTTTTGGACTGATTGTAACTTGAATAATTTTTCCCGAGCATGGAAAATTATAAACGTCTGAATTATTTATATTATAGAAATCAGATTTCAATTCCAGTTTTAAATTAATAATTACAATTGATTTCAAATTCCTTTTTAATTTAGATAATTGCAGTTGAAAATTATCTTTAATGTTAGCAACTTTGTTTTCGAATTCATATTTTAATTTCTCGATTAGTGAAATATATTTTTCAGACAGAGTGTATACCCTTTCATTTATTTTAATTTTATGATGTTCAATATGACGTCGGAAGCGGTCAAGAGTCATTATTGAAATAAACTTATTCTATAACTTGAGCCTCTTTTAACTCCTCAATTATGGATATAATTTCATAATCGTGACCTGTATGACCGGCATTAATATTGTCCCAGTATACGTATTCTACCTGTTTTTTATGAAAATTTTTCAAATAACTTCCACCTGACGTGGAACTAGTTCTTTTAGAAATTAAACTTAATTTTCTAGACTGCAGAGCTCTTCTTCGCGGATCTAACATTGGGGCAATTACAGTAGTATACTTATGAGATCTTGACCCCGACAATTGTTCACTCTCGCTATAATTGCGATGGGCAGCCTTAGTTCTTTTTACAATATCGATATAATTTTTTTGATCAGTCTGAGTGTAACCTGATGGTTGTTTTTTAAATATGAGCTCATACAAACCTGGCGTTCCGATATAATTTATATTTTGTACAATCAAATCCTTGCCTTCAATTTTTATCTCAGAATTACCTATATAAAATTTTTCAGTTGACACATCATGACGCACGCCATACTTAAAATCAAATGAATCTTTATCGTCTTTTACCATTTCTTCGATGTATTGTCGTGGTAATGGATCATACTGCTCCAAATACTCCTTGAATGAGGGTTCCTGGGTTAAATTCAAAATATCCTCTCTAGTTATTGATGGTTGATCTTCTACCATGGTTGATTGAAATACATCTTCATCGTCATCCTCGTTCACTGATTCTGCTACAACACTTGTTTCTAAAAATTTAGGCCCTACTAAAGTATTATTTTTGTTCGGTGTATCTTCCTCCTGTTTCGGTTCACTTTTAACTTCTTCCTTTATATTTGTCATGAGTAAATTAACTGCAATATCTTGCAAAGATTTAATAATTGGCCTATATTGATATACTAATTCAGCTTTTCTATGTAATGCACCAAGCTTAAGGTTTTTAAGCTTTTGTTTAATTACATTACGAGTATTAATTATATCCCTTGTTAGTCTTTCACTCATGATTCAATACGGGCTATGAAACAGCAGGCTGTTCTGGTAGGTTTAACACGGAAACAGGTAGCTTCGCAACAGCTGACAGATTGTAAGTTCAAGGTCATATACAGGCGATTATCACAGCTGTTATTTGAAGACACAGGTAAAAAACTGAACCGACAACAGATAATCTGCTCATAATCAGATGAGAACTGTTATTATAGTACCAGTTAAACAGCTGATGTATACCATATTAATACTAAGTGCTAAATGATCTGTTTAATTAGTTGTATCAGTATTTATAACGAACTGATCAAACCCCTTCCGGTAGCGACCTGCATTAAAATCACTATCTTTGTCGATAACCAGGAACCCGTATTTATCCAACCAGCAAAAAGAACAGTAGTTCTTAAACATTTCATACGTCATATCGGTATTTACATGATCATTGTATACATGCTTCAAATTTAAATCATCTTGTTTAAATAATATTAAAAAATTAACATTATCACGTATAAGATGTTTAGGAATTTTGGTATAAGTTTGACATATGTAGAAACAATCCAAAGATTTATGACGCCCCATACTGAAATATTCTCGCATAACATCTTGATTATAGCACGCTACATCATCAAATATTACCACCGAATTATATTTCGCAGCTGTAGGTTTCTCTATAGATGTATTGTTGCTATATGCATAGTAACCTACTTCTTTAATAGGTTCTAGTAATTCTTTTAAGTACAAATATTTTGGTTGAAATAAAGATTTAGAATAAATATATATGTTTTCATAACGCAACCCATTCACATGCTCTAATAAAGCAATCATTACGTTTGTTTTGCCACATCCGGACGGACCAGCTATAATGCACCTTAATATATCTGGCAACAATGTACTGTGCCTTCGATTTTTGTTATGATTTTCAAAATCATAATTTTTCACAACAAGATTATTATTTTGTTTAATCGTCTGCATATTATAAATAGCAGAGTGAAAGTGACACGAAGACAGTTAGTCACCAACTGTTGAGTGAGTAAGACGTGTGTCTTTTTAAGTACTTACGATGAAAGTTCCGAAAACATCGAGTTTGCCATTTCGCAAGGTTGTGAGTCGCGCGCGTAAGGCTATAAAATCAAGCAATACTGGTTCAGACATAAATAAATCAGCCAAAATTGCATTACGTTCCATCAAAAGAATTAAAAGAAAAATTAACAGTCCTCGTGTTATATCTGTTCCGAAAACAGGTGGGTTTCTACCACTGATTCCGATCTTTGCCGGTTTGAGTGCTCTCGGTGCGTTAGGAGGAGGGGCAGCAGGTATTGCCAAGGCCGTGAATGACGCCCGTGCTGCCGCTAAACAATTAAAAGAATCCGAGCGACATAACAAAATGATGGAAGCTATTGCCATGGGAAAGGGTCTATACCTAAAGCCGTACCGAAAGGGGCTCGGTCTATATTTAAATCAATCAAAAAACTACCAATAAAATTACCAACGCGGGCTTTAACTAATCTCGATCTTCAGAAATATGCTAAACAATTAAAACTGCCATATTTTAGAGGAATTTTCATGAGAAATAATCTACCTAAGAAAGTGAATCGTAATGAGTATGCAATCGTTAATTTGGATAACAGTAACGGGTCAGGATCACATTGGGTTGCATACAAAAAACATAATAATTTAGTTACATACTTTGACAGTTATAGAAACCTCGCGCCGCCAAAAGAACTGATTAATTATTTCGGAAATGGATGTTCAATACACTACAATTATGATAGATACCAACGTAATAACAGTGTAACATGTGGTCATTTGTGTTTGGCGTTTTTATACGAACATAATTAAAAACTTTTTAGTCTTCATTGAACCATCATGTCATACACATTTACCCTATTTGGTGATAATTCTACTATAACTCAAACTTTCCATCCACCGATTGTACTTGACGATGACCATGTTCTTGGCTTAATTAATTTTGAAGTATATAATGCTATACCAAACATTGATAATCAAAATAATAAATTTTATATTGGCAATAATGTTATTACAATTCCAGAAGGTTCTTATGAAATTGATGACGTAAATAAATTCATAATCAGCAAGTTAGATGCAGATACTCAGTTAGACATAATAGCCAATAATAATACTCTTAAATGTGAAATTAAAAGTAACAAGGTTGTAAATTTTGAACCAAGTGATTCTATTGGTAATATTTTGGGCTTTCGACCACGTAAATTAATATCTAATATAGCACATGAATCTGATAACCCAGTGTCTATTATTAAAGTAAATGCAATATGCATTGAGTGTAGCATAACTACAAATTCGTATTCTAACAGTAAACATGTTCATATACTTCATGAATTTTCGCCGAGCGTCCCACCAGGGTTTAAAATTATAGAAGCCCCAAATCAAATAATCTATCTACCAATCAACACGCATATTATAAACCACTTAACCCTTAAAATAGTAGATCAAGATGGAAATTTGATTAATTTTAGAGGTGAAGTCATCACGGTAAGACTACATCTTAAGAAACAAAATGGGGATCAAATTTAATCATGTAATCTGCAAACATATAAATTTGCCGCGAGTCAGTAATAATGTCATTAGTAAGAAGATTGTTAGAGAGTTAACACCTCTCAATTATCAATTTCTGAAATCAATTGGTCTCAAAATTCGATCTGGATAAAAGCAAACGTAAAAAACGTCTCAGGGCTGTTATTATTTGGATAGGAATACAATTTAAAAAATCAAAAAATTTTATTCTTTGCTATCATCAGAATGAATGTTAATATACTGAATGTATCAGAAAAGGCTTTATTTGACGATTCAATCAGTCATGCGGAAAAAACACACACATCAACCGTATGCATCTACGACTTTAAATAATAACGATGAAATTCGCATACCTATACAGCAACAAGATCTTTACACTCTTCCGTGGAATAGTTTACTCTATATTGAGGGTAAACTTCTCACACATGACAACAAACCATCCAAAACAGCTAAATTAGTCAACAATGCATTTGCTTTCTTGTTCAGCGAAATTCGGTATGAAATTGGTGGTATAGTTATAGATAGAGTTCGAAATCCAGGCCTAACTTCTTGTATGAAAGGTTATGTTTCTTATAACACAAATGAAAGCAAACGATTACAAATTGCTGGTTGGTCACCTTTGACTGATAATACGAAACATATAATTGATAACGAGGGCAATTTTAACATATGTATTCCATTAAACATGCTCCTGGGATTCGGTGAAGATTTCAAAAAAATTATTTTAAATTTACAACAAGAGTTAGTCCTCATTCGAAGCAGCACAGACATGAATGCGATTGAGAATAGTACAGCAAGCGAAGATATGAAAATTGAATTAAGTAAAGTTCATTGGAAGATTCCACATATATCTGTAGCTGATGCCGAACGATTAATGCTAATGAAGTATATGGAGAAAAGTGTTAATTTGGAGATAGCATTCCGCAGCTGGGAGCTTCATGAATATCCACTACTACAAAAAACACAGAGACATACCTGGCCAATTAAAACGACTACTCAATTAGAAATACCGCGTTACGTCATCGTGGGATTCCAAACTGATCGAAAAAATAAATTAAATAAAGATATGAGTAAA
The DNA here is from genome assembly GCA_035578165.1 of Stenolophus ochropezus. NCBI lineage: Eukaryota > Metazoa > Arthropoda > Insecta > Coleoptera > Carabidae > Stenolophus > Stenolophus ochropezus. The sequence continues at coordinate 295,187 of JAQOWZ010000058.1, forward strand.
TTTGATCATTGTAACTTAACTAATATTAAGTTATATTTAAATTCAGATATGTATCCTTACGATAATTTGAATTTAAACTTTAAAAATAATCATTGGGCAATGCTGTATGACATGTACACTCAGTTCCAATTGTCTTACTATGAGCGACCATGTGAACCTATATTCACACCCAACGAGTTTTTAACTACTGCACCCCTAGCAGTAATAGATTGTTCACATCAGAGTGAGACGTTGAAATCGGCTAATGTTGATATCAGGTTGGACTTTGAAACAAATGAAAACATACCTGATAATACAGCCGCCTATTGTTTAATTATACATGATAGAATAATTAACTATAATCCATTAACAAATATTATTAGTAATATGTAATAATAATAATATTTAATGTATTTTTCTCTTGTAAAATAAATGTTTTACAATAATTCCATGATTTTTATTTATAAAACCCTGGCCAGATGATATGAGGGTCTATTTATGCGCATGCGTGTAATGGTTGAATTTTCCCGTTGCTGATTAATACCCTAATATCATTGCACAACGGTCATTCGTGTTCCATATACAGACCGCGATGTTGAGCGTTGCTAAACTAAGCACAAAAGCATTAAAGGTACTCGTTGACGGAATCAAAATTTTAAAAACATACGATGAATATATTCGCTGGCTAAAGCATATTAATAAATTCATATTATTAATTCGCCGAGCTATAAAGCAAAATAGTGAAAATAATGGCAACTTATTTCAACTAGAATCTAATTTGGCTTTATTCAAATTTTACCGTGAAAAATTAAAACGAACGAAAAGTGGTATTCATGGTGCAGGATTCCAAAAACAATTAATTTGGCAAGATTTAGAATCATGTTTCGGGTCTCGAATACGTAGGGGGATTATTGTAAATTTAAATTATAAAGATCCATCATTATTTCTAAATAAACGCTATAGAAAATTCTCAAACAAAATTAAAGAAGCTTTAAATTGTCAAATTTAAAAGTTAATCTTGTTTTCAGCGCTGATTTCATAATGCCTAAAACAGATGCATTAGAAATTAAATATTTTAATACAGCCAATAGCATAATAACAAAAACAACAAATATTAAAGAATGGTTCAGTGAACATATTAATAAAATTATAGCAAAATTATCAGAGTTTCAAGAACGTGATTCCGGTTGGAGTCTATATGAAATTTTACACTTAAAAATAAATATTAATAAGTATACACCTATTCTTGGTGGATCATACATTGAATTACCGCTTGATATTAAACGTAAACAAGCTGTTATCAATATAAAAAATAAGGATGACTATTGTTTTTTGTGGGCTGTAGTTTCTGCATTGCATCCTGCAGATCGAAATCCAGATCGAATATCATCTTACCCACACTTTAGTAAAGTGCTTAAATATGACGGTATTCATTTTCCAATTCAATTAAAAAATATTCCATAATTTGAAGAAATGAATAATTTATCTATTAATGTCTACACTTTAGAAACAATTGGTAAAGAGAAAAATCAGGTCGTACCAATATATTTATCCAAATTGGAAATTAATAAATTTATTCATTTGTTAATGATGTATGAAAACTGTGATGAGGTTGACGATATGGAAGTGGATGAAATTATAAAAACTGTAAAGAATAATACTAAATACCATTTTATGTGGATAAAAAATTTATCAAGACTCTTAAGTAAACAAATTTCAAATCATAATGGAAAATTAATTTTATGTGACCGATGTTTAAATCATCTCAATACACAAATTATTTTTGACAAGCATGCTGCTGACTGTAAATTATTGAAAAAATGTCGAGTTGAATTGCCTACTGAAGAAAATAAATATTTAAAATTCAAAAATTTTCATTATCAGGATACTGTGCCTTTTGTAATATATGCTGACATAGAATCCATATTACAAAAGACTAAAGACTTACAAAATAAAAATACTACTAAAATTCATGAGCATATTCCGAGTAGCATTGCATATTATTTAAAATGTTCATATGATAATTCACTGTCATATTTCAAATTAAATAGAAGTAAAAATTGTATTGATTGGTTTCTAAATGAACTTTACACAGTAGCACAATTCATAGATGAAAAATTTCAAAACCCAATACCAATGAATATGACTAAAAAAGAAGAAGCTGACTATTTAAACTCGAAATTATGTCATATATGTAGAAAGAAATTTTTATTGTCAGACATCAAAGTTCGTGATCACAATCACTTTACAGGAGCATTTCGCGGCGCTGCACATCAGTCCTGTAATTTAAATTTTAGAAAGTCACATACAATTCCAGTTGTCTTTCATAACCTCAGTAATTATGATGGACATTTCATTATTAAAAACGTGGCCAAACGTTTTCCTGGGCAAGTGTCATTACTTCCAATTAATAAAGAACGGTACATATCCTTTACTAAATACGTTAAAGATAAAAAAATAAATTATAGATTCATCGATTCATTTCGCTTTATGTCAAGCTCAATTGACAAATTATCATCGTATCTCAAAGATCATGAAAAGCCTATAACCCAAAATTTTTGTAAAGACTTAAATAAGTTTAAATTATTATCTAGGAAAGGAGTTTTTCCGTACGAGTACCTTGATAACTGGGATAAATTTGAAGAAACTTGTCTTCCCAGTCAGTGTCACTTTTACAGTTCGTTAAAAAATGAAAATATCAGTGACAATGATTACGCACACGCTGAACAAGTGTGGAAAACTTTCAATTTAAATACTTTAGGGGAATATTCTGATCTGTATCTAGCAACGGATGTTCATTTGTTAGCAGATGTATTTGAAAATTTTAGAATTAACTGTTTGGAGACATATAAATTGGATGCTCTACACTATTATACCGCCCCTGCTTTATCGTTTGATGCAATGTTAAAATACACAAATGTAACGCTTGAACTGTTAACCGATGTAGAGAAATTATTGTTTATTGAAAAAGGAATTCGCGGTGGACTAGTTCAATGTTCAAAACGATATGCAGAGGCTAATAATAAATATATGAATGATTTATACGATGCCGAGAAAGATGATTCTTATCTTATGTATTTTGATGTTAACAATTTGTATGGAGCTGCAATGAGTCAATATCTGCCTTATGGAGAATTTAGCTGGGTTGATAAATCTGAATATTATAATATAATAAACATTTCAGAAAATTCTGACACCGGTTACATTTTCGAAGTGGATTTAGATTACCCCAAAGACTTGCATGAGATACATAAAGACTTGCCTTTGTGCCCTGAAAATTTTACCCCACCTACATCGAAGCAATCCAAACTAATTGCTAACTTATATAACAAAAAGAACTATGTTATTCATTACAAACATTTAAAACAATGCATAAATTTAGGATTGCAAATACGGCAAATTCATAGAATTCTAAAATTTAAACAGAGCTCCTGGTTGAAGTCTTACATTGATCTAAATACTGAGTTGAGGAAAAAATCAAATAATGAATTTCAAAAGAATTATTTCAAGTTAATGAATAATGCAATCTTTGGAAAAACCATGGAAAACACAAGAAAACATAGAGATGTCAGGGTAGTGACTCAATGGGGTGGTAGACATGGAGCAAAAAATCTTATAGCTAAGCCCAATTTTCACAGCTGTACAATATTAGACGAAGATTTAATAATTGTAGAAATGAATAAAAAGTCTGTAGTGTTCAATAAACCTATTTACGTTGGATTTTCGATTTTAGATATTTCTAAAACTTATATTTATGATTTTCACTACAATTATATAATACGAAATTTCAATCAAAATGCTGAACTTTGTTATACTGATACGGACAGTTTCATTTATTTCTTCAAAAATGTTAACATTTACGAAATTATAAAAAGAGCTATTCAAAAATTTGACACTTCCGATTATCCTTTAGATAATATTTATGACATACCTTTGGCTAATAAAAAAGTTGTTGGTCTGATGAAAGATGAAAATAATGGTAGTATAATGGCACATTTCATTGAACTTCGAGCAAAAATGTATGCTTACAAAACTCTAAATAGTATTAAACCTGAGGTAAGTATGAAAGCTAAGGGAGTCACAAAAGCTACAATGAAAAGTATAACTTTTAATGATTATTTAACTGTCTTTCAATAATGAATCTGTAGTTAAATCCCAAACATTGATTTCATCAAACGAACACAATGTATATACTGTTAAACAAAATAAATTAACATTAAGTGCATATGATGACAAAAGAATTATTAACTATCTTTTTCCAGATACCTATCCACATGGCTATAGTTTTAGTTCATAAGTATAAGATAATAGTTTAATATTTTATGTAATGAACTGTGTAATATACTTTTAAATAAACGTATATAATAAAAATTGTTCTTATTTTTGTAAAAAACCCGCACATCCCATTCCTATATCCACCAACATATGTTTTCACAGTGATGAGTGCTTAATTGAAAAAATGAATCATACAAAGTTCGTTATTGGGGTGCATAAATTAAATCAATTAGTGAGTAATTAAATAATTATACACTGCAATGCGCGAAATTAAAACTTGCGCAAGAGATGAGTCATCATTTTGGGTGTACCTACCATCCATAAGACCTATGCTGAGATCCTTAAGACGTTGGCCGAGTCGTTGCTTATTATACACACCGACACGCGTCGCGCAGAAGCAGCCAAATAGCACAGTGTATAGCGTTGTGGCTTCCTAAACCGAAGGTCCTGGGTTCGAATCGTTGTCAGGCAATAGTATTTTTTCAATAAACGTATATAACAAAGATTGTTCTTGGAGCGTTAGCTGAGGCGCTGGCTAGGTCCTTAAGACGTTGGCTAGGTCCTTAAGACGTTGGCTAGGTCCTTAAGACGTTGGCTAGGTCCTTAAGACGTTGGCTAGGTCCTTAAGACGTTGGCTAGGTCCTTAAGACGTTGGCTAGGTCCTTAAGACGTTGGCTAGGTCCTTAAGACATTGGCTAGGTCCTCAACAGCGGCGCATGACGTCACCGTTGGCAGCTGACCCCTCCCGCTTGACCCCTCCCCGCACCCCTGCCTCACCTTCCCCCCTCGAGCACCACCAAGTGATTTCGAACTCTCATGACTATACTACTAGCGTTCATAACTCTACAAATGAAACTCCATTTTACTTAATGCACGGTAGAGACATGGAACTACCATATGACGACATAACTAGACCACAAACATTACGATATGACTATGACGAAAATTATTCATCTGAATTGCGCGAACGTTTAAATATAGCTTTCGAAAAAGTTAGGCAAAAATTTAAACAAACGACAGATGCAAGAAATAAACAATTTATTAAAAATGCAAAACTAACAGAATATAAAATAGGTGACGCGGTTTATTTACATAACACAACTCAAACTATCGGACATTCGCGGTAGCTCATGAAACCTTGGACAGGACCGTACTTTATTGTAGACAGAACTAGTGCAGTAAATTATAATATTCGTTCAGCCGAGAATGACAAAATTATTAAAGTTCACGTGAATAGACTCCAACCATTCAAAGCATATATAGACGACCCAGACAATGTAGATGACGAAATTATTGAAAATGCAAATGAAACAAAGCAAAATTCTCAGCAAGCAGTAATTCATAGCAATAGCGCACTTCAAAATTATTTTCATGCTAGCTTGTTAAATGCAGCGAATACACCAATGCGTGTGCCAGAGCAACCAAACACACCGACCCCTAGGTACCAAACACGAAGTCGAGGACAAGTTCCAAATCTACCATGGATCCTAAATTGTTCTCCGTAGAGGAGACGATAACACATTTTTTTGTTTTATGTTTTAGAAGATGCAGTACATATTTGCTCTCGTTTTTCTCAGAGTCTTTAGCTCTCATCGCCTATGATTGCCGTGGACCAGCAACAAATATTACAACATTATCAATAAAGGATGTAGCACCTATACCATCCGCCCCAATTCCCCATTGGTTAGATTAAAATTACAAGATAAATAAATTAAAATAATAAGAATAATATTTTTGGGAATTAGAAAAAAGGGTTATGTTTAAGAAAATATAGTTAATTTTTATTGTATGTTTATTAGGTTATAAATTATCAGCATAAATAATCATGGTCCATACACAACACACATCCGAGTACGAGATGCAGCGTCAGTGAAATCCGAACATTTCACCGCTTATCGCACTACGGTCAAGGATCGACACACAGACAGCATGCAGGGCAACCAAAAGCAGACTACACCACAGGCCCAATATTGTTACAAACCCCCCAACCCTAAGTAAAAAGTGTATAGTGACCAAGTGAAAATATAGACTTTAAGGTAGAAATAGTAAATTATGTGTATCATAGTTATATAAAGTTTGTTGCCGTAGGATGTCCACGCAACATAAATATTTCATAATTTTTAAAATTTAGTTTTTTTTAAATTGTACGTTCCAGAGGAACGTAAATTTTCAAAAGTGGCAGGAATATAAAAGGCAATACCCTTTCAACTTTAGAAAGTAGGTATCAAATTACTTTAATTTGATTATTTCGCGTCTGATGTTTTATAAAGTTGCGTTGACAATTTATGACGTATGAGTGCAGTGTAATGTACCTGCAAAATATGTAATTAATATAAATTTTTCCATTGCAATCACTGATATTTGATGATTATGTAAAAAATCCAAATTATGTACTCTGATTAAAATATACAGCAGTGAGTAGTCAGAGTCCGAGAAAGAAAGACCTAAATTATAATAGCGATTTTGGTAAATAAGTTATTAAATTATTATTTTTGTTTAAACTTTTATTTTAATTTTAATATATATTTATTTTAATAAAAGTAAATTGTTTGCGTATTTATTTTAACAACCCGTCTTTCCACGATCCGAAAGTCGACCTATTTAAAATACCTCGGTTTGGCAAGAACTCACATATTTATTTTATTGTAGTGTTTGCTAAAAATTGCCATCCGTTACAATTGGTGGCAGCGGTTTTTGGGGTATTTTCGTCAAATAAGAGTAGTCAGTACATCAGATTTACTCGCGATTATTTTGAATAGTGTAAACTTGTCGTGGAAAACCCGCGGAAGAGAAAATAATAAAATAAATAAAAATAAGTGACAACGATGGCTGGTGGAAACGATGGTGCAGCAGCAAATGGTGACTCTGGAAGTTCTGGCACAGGCAGCTCGCAGCAAGAACAAGGTATGTTATCTTTTGGTTTAATAGCGCATACTGTTGATCAATTCTCTGGAAGTAACGTAAACGAATATTTTGAAAAAAATGAATTACGGGCAAATGTTGAACAATGGGATGAACAGAAAGTGATACATATTATTAAATGTAGACTAACGGGTGATGCATTTGAATTTTATACTCAGAGACCAGAATTAAAAAGCAGACAAATAAAATACAAAGACTTTAAAAATATACTGACAGAATGATTTACAAAACGTAAACTACCAGGCCAAATTTTTAATGAAATTTCAAATTGTAGACAAAATTTAGGTGAAACAGTTCAAAATTTTGCATCTACACTTAGAACACTTCAGAAAAGTTTATTAAAAGAAGAAAGAGAAGTACAAGACAATTTTGCTTCAAAATTAATACATTATCAATTTAAACTTGGATTAAGACCAGAAATTAAAAGATACATTAGAACAATCATGGACAGTAACAAAGACCTAACCTTTGAAGACGCGGTGACTTTAGCGGAAAGAGAAGAAATCGAAATATGCCAACAAAAATTTAAGAACATGGAAATTGGTTTTGTAAAAAACTCAGTGCCGAATACTAGAAAATGCTACATATGTAATAAAGCTAATCATTTTGCAAAAGACTGTAGAAATAAAAATGTTTGAGAAAATGTTGCAACGTGTTATAATTGCAAGAAACTCGGTTCAACAGAAATGATAGATCAAACAACATCCAATATCAAAATCCAAATCAAAATTTTAAACCAAATTACAATCAAAATCAAGGCTACAGAGGTCCCGGGTCATCAAACCATTACATGTACAATGCTAATTCGTCATATTAACCAAGAAATAATAGTAATTTTAATCACCAACATTGGACTCAGTCTAAAACTAAGAATAGAAATTTCACAACTCAGAAGAGTAATTTAAACAAGCAACCCCTCTCGTTCAACCTTCATCACGGGAGTACATCTCAGTTACCTACCACACTTGAAATAGCAATTTTCTTCTTACAATGTTTTCGTTTAGCTAAAATATGATGAAAAATTATAAAATTCAGGCACGGAAGCAAATATTTATATGATTTTTTACAAAAATAAAGTCAGATTTTAACTTTTCTTGATGAATACGTTGTATATTGTAAGCTACATGGGCTGAATTCTAGAATACCTACCACACTTGAAATAGCAATTTTCTTGTTGCAATGTTTTTTTAGCTAAAATATGATAAAGAATTATAAAATTCAGGCGCGGAAGCAAATATTTTTATGAGTTTTTACAAAAATAAAGTCAGACTTTACCTATTCTTGAAATGGATATTTTTGTTAAAACATTCATATTCATGCTTTAGGATCTATACTATGGATAGTTTTAGCATTGGACATGCAAAAGTGACCAAAACGTTGTACCAATCTGATAATAATTATTCAATTTTCGGGTGTCATTTTAATGAATACGTTGTATATTGTAAGCTACATGGACTGGATTCTAGAATACGTACCACACTTGAAATAGCAATTTTTTGTTGCAATGTTTTCTTTTAGCTAAAATATAAGGAAAAATTATAAAATTCGGGCGCAGAAGTAAATATTTATATGATTTTTTATAAAAATTAAGTCAGATTTTACCTTTTCTTGATGAATACGTTGTATATTGTAAGCTAGGTTGGCTGGATTCTAGAATACCTACGGCACTTGAAATAGCAATTTTCTTGTTGCAATGTTTTCTTTTAGCTAAAATATGATGAAAAATTATAAAATTCGGGCCCAGAAACAAATATTTATGACTTTTTACAAAAAAAAAATCAGATTTTACCTATTCTTGAAATGGATATTTTTGTTAAAACATTCATAATCATGCATTAGAATCTATACTATGGATAATTTTAGCATTGGACATGCAAAAGTGACCAAAAAGTGGTACCAATCAGATAATAAACATTCAATTTTCGGGTGTCATTTTAATGAATACGTTGCATATTGTAAGCAACATGGGCTGTATTTTAGAATACCTACCACACTTGAAATAGCAATTTTCTTGTTGCGTTGTTTTCTTTTAGCGAAAATATGATGAAAAATTATAAAATTTGGGCGCGAAAGCAAATATTTATATGGTTTTTAACAAAAATAAAGTCATATTTTACCTATTCTTGATGAATACGTTGTATATTGTAAGCTACATGGGCTGGTTTCTAGAATACCTACACTCTTGAAATAGCAATTTTCTTGTTGCAATGTTTTCTTTTAGTTAAAATATGATAAAGAATTGTAAATTCGAGCGCGGAAGCAAGTATTTATATGATTTTTTACAAAAATAAAGTCAGATTTTATATATTCTTGATAAATACGTTGTCTAATATAAGCTACATGGGCTGGATTCTAGAATACCTACCACACTTGAAATAGGAATTTTCTTCTTGGAATGTTTTCTTTTACATAAAATATGTCGAAGAATTATAAAATTCGGGCGCGGAAGCAAATATTTATTTGATTTTTTACAAAAATATAGTCAGATTTTACCTATTCTTGAAATGGATATTTTTGTTAAAACATTTATATTCATGCTTTAGGATCTATACTATGGATAATTTTAGCATTGGACATGCAAAAGTGACCAAAACGTGGTACCAATCACATAATAAACATTTAATTTTCGGGTGTGATTTTAATGAACACGTTGTATATTGTAAGCTACATGGGCTGGATTCTAGAATACCTAATACACTTGAAATAGCAATTTTTTTGTTGCAATGATTTCTCTTAGGTAAAATATGGTGAAGATTTATAAAAATTCGGGCGCAGAAGCAAATATTTATATGATTTTTAACAAAAATAAAGTCAGATTTTACCTATTCTTGATGAATACGTTGTATATTGTAAGCTGCATGGGCTGGATTCTAGAATACCTACCATCCATGAAATAGCAATTTTCTTGTTGCAATGTTTTCTTTTAGCTAAAATATTTTTTTTTATTTTAACAATACAACACCTATGCTGTGGATCTATTAAAACTAGTCTACAACAGACTAACTATTAATTTTTTTCTCATAAATCTTAAACCTTATTAATTAAAAAACTAAAGTAAATACAATAACGTCCTTTAGATTGTTCAAAAGATATTTCTTAAATAATAATCACTCACGCGCACTGTACTCTGCTTTTATTCACAATACACTACACTAGGTCAGCTGGTTTCGTCCTCTTCAGTCTTCGGACTTGGTTTTGGTTGTCCAGCAGTTGAAGAGCTTCTGCATTGTCGTGAAGGTGTAGCCTGGCTTCGTGTTTGCATGCATACCTTTTTACTTCTCCCTCAACGGTTAGAATTCCAAGATCTCGATGTAGATCGGAGTTTCGAATATACCACGGTGCATTGACTATACTTCTCAGCACTTTATTTTCGAAGGTTTGACTAATGTTTATGTTACTTTTGCTGGCACATCCCCAAAGCTGTATTCCATAAACCCATACTGGTTTTATGATTTGATTATATATTATTAATTTATTGTGTATTGCTAACTTGGAGGTCCTTCCAATAAGCCAATAGTATTGTCCATATTTGATGTTAAGCTCAGTTTTTTTATCTTTATATGTTCTTTCCACCGTAGTTTGACGTCGAGAGTCATGCCCAGGTATTTCGCATTAAGCTTTAGTGGTACTATTGTACCATTTATGTATAAATGACGTGGATCCATTATTTTTCTGTTGGTGAAATTAATATGGATAGATTTAAGCTCGTTAAGTTTTATCTTCCATTTTGTAGTCCAATTATAGATGACGTTACTAGCAGTTTGCAGTTTTCTGAGGGCTTTGTCTTGGTCAGTGTCTACTGTGAGGAGAGCAGTATCATTGGCGAATGTAGCTATTGCAGTATCTTTTATGTCTGGTAGATCACTAGTATATAATAGTTACAGAGTGGGTCCCAGTACACTTCCTTGTGGTACACCTGCTCTTATTTCTTTCAAATCAGAATATTCATCTTCCTGCTTAATTCTAAAAAGTCTATCACTGATATATGAAGACAAAATCTCTGCATAGTGTGTAGGTATTATTTTATGGAGTTTAAATATCAAGCCTTCGTGCCACACTCGATCGAATGCTTGAGCTACATCGAGAAAGATTGCCGAGCATATTTGTTTTTCTTCAAGTGCACGTTCAATTATATCAGTAATGCGATGCACCTGGTCGATGGTGGAGTGTTTTGGTCTAAATCCAAATTGATAGTCCGGAATCAGTTTATTGTTCTCAAAGAGTTTTCCGATGATTGGTAGCAGAGAAATAGGCCTGTATGATTTTACGTCATTTGGTGGTTTACCTGGTTTTGGCAACATGATTACCTCTGCTACTTTCCAACAGGCAGGGACGTGTCTTAATCGAAAGGCTGAGTTGAATAGGTATGTGAGCAAAATTATACCTTTTTTGGGTAGATGTTTTAAAATTTCTCCTGTAATTAGATCAAAGCCAGGTGCTTTTTTTGATCGTAACTTGGATTTTATTTCCTCAGCAACTTCTTTTGGAGTAACAACAGGAATATTTACTGATCTTAGATTAGTAATTTCTTCTAATCTAGTGTATACATTAGTTTGATTTGGTTTACATATTTCTGCCAGGTACTCTGCAAATAATTCAGCTTTTTGTTTATTATTTCTCGCCCATGGTCCTCTGTCTTTTCTGATAGGTGGAATAGTTGTTATTGGCCTTTTGATCTTTTTTGTTGCCTTCCACAACGAGTAGTCGGTTTCCTCATCGGCTGTTAAATTCTGTAAGTATACTCTTACTGATTCTTCTTTTATCTTTTTTATTTCTCTGTTGAGTTTTTGTGTAGTATTATTTAATATGTTTTTATCATGCGGGTCTCTCGAATGTTGCCATTTTCTTCTGGCTTTTCGTTTTTCCTTGACTCTCTTATTTCTATTGGGTAGTTAGTTCCTTTTGTTAAATGTAAAATTTGTTTGATATTATTGAAAGCTATTGTCTGAATTAATTTAGTGAAATTTTCCGTGGCTTCTTCGAGTTCTATAATTGATTTTTTTTACTTTTCACCAAATATTTCACATCCACTTTTATTCAGAGTTTTTGTTTTGTTTGCACACAATTTTTCGCACATTAGACATAATTAATGTTGCACACAAAAAACTAAACTCTACTATATGTTACCATAGGCGTAGCTAAAATATGATGAAGAATTATAAAATTCGGGCGCGGAAGCAAATATTTATATGATTTTTTACAAAAATAAAGTCAGATTTTACCTATTCTTTAAATGGATATTTTTGTTAAAACATTCATATTCATGCTTTAGGATCTATACTATGGATGGTTTTAAGCATTAGACATGCAAAAGTGACCAAAACGTAGTACCAATCAGATAATAAACATTCCATTTTCGAGTGTCATTTTAATGAATACGTTGTATATTGTAAGCTACAATGGCTGGATTCTAAAATACCTACCACACTTAAAATAGGAATTTTCTTGTTGCAATGTATTCTTTCATCTAAGATATGATGAAGAATTATAAAATTCGGGACCGGAATTAAATATATATGACTTTTTACAAAAATAAAGTCAGATTTTACCTATTCTTGAAATGGATATTTTTGATAAAACATTCATAATCATGCATTATTCTAGAATACCTACCACACTCGAAATAGCAATTTTCTTGTTGCAATGTTTTCTTTTAGCTAAAATTTGATGAAGAATTATTAAATTCGGGCGCGGAAACAAAAATAAAGTCAGATTTTAACCATTCTTGATGAATACGTTGTATATTGTAAGCTACATGGGCTGGATTCTATAATACCTACCACACTTGAAATAGCAATTTTCTTGTTGCACTGTTTTCTTTTAGCTAAAATATGATGAAGAATTATAAAATTCGAGCGCGGAAGCAAATATCTATATGATTTTTTACGAAAATAACGTCAGATTATATCTATTCTTGAAATGGATATTTTTGTTAAAACATTCATATTCATGCGTTAGGATCTATACTATGGATGGTTTTAAGCATTGGACATGCAACAGTGACCAAAACGTGGTACCAATCAGATAATAAACATTCAAATTTCAGGTGTCATTTAAATGAATACGTTTTATATTGCAAGCTACATGTGCTGGATTCTAGAATACCTACCACACTTGAAATAGCAATTTTCTTGTTGCAATGTTTTCTTTTAGCTAAAATATGATAAAGACTTATAAAATTTGGGCGCGGAAGCAATTATTTATATGATTTTTTACAAATGTAAAGTCAGATTATACCTATTCTTGAAATGGATATTTTTGTTAAAACATTCATATTCATGCTTTAGAATCGATACTATGGATGGTTTTAAGCATTGGACAAGCAAAAGTGACCAAAACGTGGTAAAATATGATAAAGAATTATAAAATTCGGGCGCGGAAGCAATTATTTATATGATTTTTTACAAAAGTAAAGTCAGATTATACCTATTCTTAAAATGGATATTTTTGTTAAAACATTCATATTCATGCTTTAGAATCGATACTATGGGTGGTTTTAAGCATTGGACATGCAAAAGTGACCAAAACGTGGTAGCAATCAGATAATAAACATTCAATTTTCGGGTGTCATTTTAATGAATACGTTGTATATTTTAAGCTACAATGGCTGGATTCTAGAGTACCTACCACACTTGAAATAGCAATTTTCTTGTAGCAATGTTTTCTTTTACCTAAGATATGATGAAGAATTATAAAATTCAGGACCGGAATTAAATATATATGACTTTTTACAAAAATAAAGTCAGATTTTACTTATTCTTGAAATGGATATTCTTGTTAAAACGTTCATATTTATGCTTTTGGATCTATACTATGGATGGTTTTAAGCATTGGACATGCAAAAGTGACCAAAACGTAGTACCAATTAGATAATAAACATTAATTTTTTGGGTGTCATTTTAATGAATATTTTGTATTTTGTAAGCTACATGGTCTGGATTCTAGAATACCTACCACACTTGAAATAGCAATTCTCTTGTTGCAATGATTTCTCTTAGGTAAAATATGATGAAGATTTATAAAAATTCGGGCGCAGAAGCAAATATTTATATGATTTTTTACAAAAATAAAGTCAGATTTTATCTATTCTTGATGAATACGTTGTATATTGTAAGCTACATGGGCTGGATTCTAGAATACCTAACATCCTTGAAATATCTATTTTCTTGTTGCAACGTTTTCTTTTAGCGAAAATATGATGAAGAATTATTAAATTCGGGCGCAGAAGCAAATATTTATATGATTTTTTACAAAAATAAAGTCAGATTTTAACTATTCTTGATGAATACGTAGTATATTGTAAGCTACGTGGGCTGGATTCTATAATACCTACCACACTTGAAATAGCAATTTTCTTGTTGCAATGTTTTCTTTTAGCTAAAATATGATAAAGAATTATAAAATTCGGGCGCGAAAGCAAATATTGATATGATTTTTTACAAAAATAATTTCAGATTTTACTTTTTCTTGAAATGGATATTTTTATTAAATCATTCATATTCATGCCTTAGGATCGATACTATGGATGTTTTTAAGCATTGGACATGCAAAAGTGACCAAAACGCGGAACCAATCAGATAATAAACATTAATTTTTCTGGTGTCATTTTAATGAATACGTTGTATATTTTAAGCTACATGGGCTGGATTCTAGAATACCTACCACACTTGAAATGACAATTTTCTTGTTGCAATGTTTTCTTTTAGCTAAAATATGATGAAAAATGATAAAATTTGGGCGCGGAAGCAAATATTTATATGATTTTTTACAAAAATAAAGTCACATTTTACCTTGTCTTGATGAATACGTTGTATATTGTAAGCTACATGGCCTGGATTCTAAAATACCTACCACATTTCAAATAGCAAATTTCATTCTGCAAGTTTTCTTTTAGCTAAAATATGATAAAGAATTATAAAATTCGGGCGCGAAAGCAAACATTTATATGATTTTTTACAAAAAGAAAGTCAGATTTTACTTATTCTTGAAATGGATATTTTTGTTAAAACATTCATATTCATGCTTTAGGATCTATACTATGGATGGTTTTAAGCATTGGACATGCAATAGGAACCAAAACGTGATACCAATCAGATAATAAACAATCAATTTTCGGGTGTCATTTTAATAAATACGTTGTATACTGTAAGCTATATGTGCTGGATTCTAGAATACTTACCACACTTGAAATAGCAATTTTCTTGTTGCAATATCTTTTAGCTAAAATATGATAAAGAATTATGAAATTCGGGCTCGGAAGCAAATATTTATATGATTTTTTACAAAAATAAAGATAGATTTTACCTATTCTTTGTTTTTTGAGGTCTGAGGTTGGCAGCAGTGTTTGTCACGGTTTTCTCAGCTGAGATAAAATAAATATATTTGTTTTTTTACACACGTGCACTGCACATAACCTTACTTATAAGAAGCATAATGTTGCTGTGTCAATATGACACAATCTTTAATTAATTCTTTTGGTTTTTAGGATAAGTGGAAGTCTAAGAGAAGTTTCTCTAGATGTCCTAAGGGATTCCAGTCTCAAGGACGTCGTGACTATGAAGGAGGAGCTCTTACGAAGCCCAATTCCATCCACTTTCAAACGCGAGGAGTCTATAGAAAAGCTCCGATTGAATGAGCAGAAAAGTAAACTGAGCGGTGCCGCCAGAAAACGCTTTAAGTGGCTCATAAAAAGTGGGCTTAGTGTTGACGAAGCACCTGTCAAAGCCCTTCAACCCATAAAGTATAAGGGTCCAAAACGGACCCGGTCCGAGGAATCAACGCCCGAAATGTCTGTAAAAAGGCAAAAAACAGATGCTAAAGGCCAACCCAGTAGTGGTGCTCCGTTACCACCTGATAAGGCCCCGCCGTCTGTGAGCTTTAAACAGGCAATCCCGGGCACACGCGTCGGCATCCTTCACTATAATTATCTGGAGGACAGCTGACGAAAATTCAGGATGCAATCCTGGATTTAATCATTAAGGAAGCTAAAGGCTCTGTGAAGCCTAAGTTTTTAGGGACAAAGGAAAAGGATTTGCCGAAGTCCAGCATTGTAAATGCATTTTTCCTTAACAGTAAAAACAATCCAACAGATCAGATATTGAATCTGATAGAGGGTCAAAACGAGGGCCTGGATACCAAGCAGTGGAGGGTTTTAAAGAGGACAGATGAGGGCTCGGCAGTGCTTCTTACACTGTCCATAGACTCGAGGTCCTCAAACACCCTACAGCTACTGCTACAAATTTGGCCAGACAACGATTAGGCTAAAGGGTAAAAAACCCAACAAGAAGCCTACCGACGTCACTGCCAAAAAAGCCACTACCAGTACTGCTACAGGTAAGCTTAACATAAAAAAGGAGGCAGGGAGTAATGCTACCAATATTAACACTGGAAATTCCAGATTAAAAGTAGGTAAAAGTAAAGAGGCTGCCTCAAAGCCTCTACCCAATCCCACACCTACACACTCCAAGACACCACGGGCTGTCGGAATCACGCACAAAGGGAAACAAGTTCCTAGCTGCGACGTGGCTCTGAACAAAACGTGATGTCTAGCAGTAATATAAAGATTCTGCAAGTGAACCTTCAACACTGAAAAACTGCCTCTGATGTGTTAAACAAAACATTCACCACCACTAACACTGATATAGTGCTAGTTCAAGAGCCTTATGTGTATGGAGGCGTAGTAAGGAAACTTACTACACCAGTAGGTAAGTTAACCTACTGTAACGAACCAGATGTCATTCTAAGAGCAGCATTGCTCATTAAGACATCGATTAAATTCGTAACATTAAATAAATTTATATCTAGGTATTTGGTAGCTGTGGAAGCTACACTGCCTATATCAGGAAGTACGCAAGAGGTAATCATTGCATCGGCGTATTTCCCGGAAGAAACGATGGAAGCCACACCTCCGCTGGTAAGGGACCTGATCTCCTACTGCAAACATAGAAACAAAAACCTCATCCTGGAATATGATGCAAACGCACATCATACAGTTTAGGGTAGTACGGACATAAATACAAGGGGTGAGTACCTTTTCGAATTTATTTCTAGTACTAACATAGATATAATAAATAGGGAAGAATCTACTTTTATAACTAAAAACAGGCGAGAGGTATTGGACATTACGTTAGCTACTCCTCAAATTAGCTCTGAAATATATAATTAGCATGTCTCAAATGAAGCCTCAATATCGGATCATAGATATTTAAGGTTCGAGATAAAGACTAATAAAGAACCTAAAATTCAAATTCGTATTCCGAAACTAACAGACTGGGTCTTGTACGAAGGCCACTTAAAGTGTGAAGTGAAAGAACTTACGAAAATTAATATAAACACAATTGAGGAACTGGAAACAGCCTCTATTGACTTTCATAATGCGCTACACACACCATATGAAAACAGCTGTACAGTAAAGCTTCGACAAAGTACTAGGAAAGTACTTTGGTGGACCGAGGAGCTAAGTAAAAAAAGAGTCACTGTTAGAAGGTTATACAATAAAACCAAAAGCAGTGGCAGCGATGAGAGCTGAGAGCAATATAGAAGTGCCCTAACCTCATATAATAAAGAAATTCGCAGATCTAAAAGGAATGCATGGCGTAGTTTTTGTGAGGGCTTATCAGAAACGCCCACGGTAGCTCGCCTTCAGAAAGTCCTATCAAAAGAAAGATCATACGAATGAAATTGGCCTACTAAAGAAACCAGACGGAGATATTACGACAGATTTAAAGGAAACATTGGAGCTTCTGTTAAGCACACACTTCCCAGGATCGTCGTGGCCAGTTGAGGAGGAGGACTATTCCTCCGGAGCTACAACTAAGCTAAGCTTAATTAACAGTCCTAACACTGCTAATAATATTTTTACAGAAAACAAAGTTGAATGGGCGATAAATATTTTTAAACCCTACAAGACACCTGGTGGAGAGATGGCATTTTCCCGGCACTTTTGCAGAAATGCATAAAGGATATACTGCCAATACTCTGCGAACTATACAAGGGAAGCCTAAAGTTAGGATACATTCCCACATTGTGGAGGAAAACTAATGTAGTCTTTATACCTAAAGGTGGAGGGCGGCCAAGCGTCCAGCCTAAGTCATATAGACCCATTAGTTTATCATCATTTATACTGAAAGGTATGGAAAAGGTCTTAGATCAATACCTTAGGAATAAAGTGATAACTGCTTCACCACTAAACGTAAATCAATTTGCTTACCAGGAAGCAAAATCGACAACTTCGGCTCCCCATAGCCTTGTCACTAAAATAGAGAAAACCTTTATTTCAAAAGAAATAGATCTGGAAATATTTATAGATATTGAGGGTGCCTCTGATAACACGTCCTATAAGTCCATTGAAAGAGCTGCTAGGTCAAAAGGTTTCGACCCAGCTGTAGTGGAGTGGATAAAAGCCATGCTGCAAAGTCGAACGATTACAACCTCGATAGGAGGAGAATCAGTAATGATAAAAACCAACAGAGGATGTCCACACGGTGGGGTTCTATCACCTCTACTCTGGTAAATTGTCATTGATGACCTCCTAAATAGGCTCAATAAAGCTGGCTATTTTGCAAACGGATATGCAGACGACGTTGCAATTATGGTCAGAGGACGTAGTGACACCACTATCTCGTACCTTACACAAAAAGCTCTAAATCTAGTGCATGAGTGGTACCTGAAACATGAACTTAGTGCAAACCTTATCAAAACTACAATCGTCCCCTTCACAAAGAGAAGGAAGCTAAATCTTCAAGCTCCTTACTTGAAGGGTGCTAGAATTGAATTTGCTACAGAGGTTAAGTATCTAGGAATCATTCTAGACCAAAAATTCACGTGGAACTCACATATCAACAAGATTACAAAAAAATTAGCAGTGGCGTTAAACACATGCCGTCGGCTTCTGTGTAAAAACTGGGAACTACAGACAAAAATGACCCATTGGGCATATACCAGTGTTGTAAGACCCATGATCACCTACGCGTCACTTGTATGGTGGCCAAAAGGGAAACAAATCACAGCACAGGTGCTATGAGTACCTGTACGACTGCAGCAATGGAAGTGATTCTGGGGGTAACACCTCTACACATTCAGGTGAAAAAAAAGCGATGCTACAGGCACTGACTCTCTGCAAAACGAAACACTTTATGCCCGTAGATTTCGTAGGCCACTTGGAAATTCTAAGGGAAGTACAACCACATAAACTGGCCTTGTCTGTCTGTGATAAGATAACAACAAAATACAATTTTAACCAGAAGTATAAGGTTGTTATTGGTAATCGCCTTGAATGGGCAACGGAAAGACCTGCTGAAAGGGATTCTTTGTCCTGTTTCACTGATAGTTCAAAATTGGACACAGGAGGAACTGGAGTAGGTGTGTTTAGCCCAGATTGCCGAATTATGGAATCCATAGGCACCTGCTTCACAACTTTTCAGGCTGAGATTTATGCAATAAATCTCTGTGCTCACATAAACCTAGATAAAGGTCTAAA
This sequence comes from Stenolophus ochropezus, assembly GCA_035578165.1. Lineage (NCBI taxonomy): Eukaryota > Metazoa > Arthropoda > Insecta > Coleoptera > Carabidae > Stenolophus > Stenolophus ochropezus. The sequence continues at coordinate 314,841 of JAQOWZ010000058.1, forward strand.
AGGAGCATTAATAAATATAATGTCAGACAGCCAGGCAGCTTTAAAGGCATTGAATGCCTTCACATGTAAATCAAAGCTAGCCTGGAACTGCAGGGAGATTCTTCAGTTGCTATCCGAAGCAAACCACGTCACCATACAGTGGGTACCAGGGCACGAGGGAATCCTAGAAAACGAGAAATCTGATGAAGTTGCAAAAAAAGGGGCTAAATTTTCATACTACGGGCCGGAACCTTCATGTGGTCTTCCACAAAGTTACTATAAGAAGGTGGTCAGCAATCTGCCATATCCTCATATTGGAAAAATATTCCAGGCCTCAATAAAGCTCAGAAATTCATTTCCCCAGCTTCGACAACCGCCAAAGAGTTACTAGCTCTCAGCAAAAAGGATCGTAATATAATGACGGGAATTCTCACTGCCCACTGTCCTTTAAAGTACCATTTGCACAAAATAGCTGAAAATAAAACCTATCGACTCTGTGAAGAGGACGAAGAATCGTCGGAACACATACTGTGTGAATGCCCAGCCGTAACTGCGCAGAGACACAATCAACTATGTAGGAGGTATCTTCCGGTAGATGAGATCAAGAACTTGACTCCTGGAGCCATAATCGGCTTCATCAAAAATCTGGATCTACCGGAAAACTAAGTAGGGGCACAATAGACCTTCTAGGACGCGTTGCAAAAAGCGACAAAACGCTTAAACCCTCGTATACATACAATACAATACAATACCTATTCTTGATGAATACGTTGTATATTGTAAGCTACATGGACTGGATTCTAGAATATCTACCAAACTTCAAATAGCTATTTTTTTGTTGCAATGTTTTCTTTTAGCTAAAATATGATAAAGAATTATAAAATTCGGGCGCGCAGCAAATATTTATATGATTTTTTACAAAAATAAAGTCAGATTTTAGATATTCTTGAGTGAATACGTTGTATATTGCAAGCTACATGGGCTGAATTCTAGAATATCTACCACACTTGAAATAGCAATTTTCTTGTTGCAATGTTTTCTTTTAGCTAAATATTTATACGGTTTTTACAAAAATAAAGTCAGATTTTACCTATTCTTGAAATGAATATTTTTGTTAAAACATTCATATTCATGCTTTAGGATCTATACTATGGATGGTTTTAAGCATTGGACATGCAAAAGTGACCAAAACGTGGTACCAATCAGATAATAAACATTCAATTCTCGGGTGTAATTTTAATGAATACGTTGTATATTGTAAGTTACATGGGCTGGATTCTAGAATACCTACCACATTTGAAATAGCAACTTTCTTGTTGCAATGTTTTCTTCTAGCTAAAATATGATGAAGAATTATAAAATTTGGGCGCGGAAGCAAATATTTATATGATTTTTTACAAAAATAAAGTTAGATTTTACCTATTCTTGATGAATATGTTGTATATTGTAAGCTACATGGGCTGGATTCTAGAATATCTATCACACTTGATATAGCGATTTTCTTGTTGCATTGTTTTCTTTTACCTAAAATATGATAAAGAATTATAAAATTCTGCGCGAAAGCAAATATTTATATGATTTATTACAGAAATTAAGTCAAATTTTACGTATTCTTGAAATGTATATTTTTGTTAAAACATTTATATTCATGCTTTAGGATCTATACTATGGATGGTTTTTAGCATTGGACATGCTAAAGTAACCAAAACGTAGTATCAATCAGATAATAAACATTCAATTGTCTTGTGTCATTTTAATGAATACGTTGTATATTGTAAGCTACATGGGCTGGATTCTGGATTACCTACTACACTTGAAATAGTAATTTTCTTGTTGCAAAGTTTTCTTTTAGCTAAAATATGTTGAAGAATTATTATATTCGGGCGCGAAAGCAAATATTTATATGATTTTTTACAAAAACAAAGTCAGATTTTACCTATTCTTGTTGAATACGTTGTATATTGTAAGCTACATGGGCTGGATTCTAGAATATCTACCACACTTAAAATAGCAATTTTCTTGTTGCAATGTTTTCTTATAGCTTAAATATGATAAAGAATTATAAAATTCGGGCGCGGAAGCAAATAATTATATGATTTTTAACAAAAATAAAATCAGATTTTACCTATTCTTGAAATGGATATATTTTTTAAACATTCATATTCATGCTTTAGGATCTATACAACGGTTGATTGTTAGCATTGGACATGCAAAAGTGACCAAAATGTGGTACCAATCAGATAATAAACATTCAATTTTCGGGTGTCATTTTACTGAATACGTTTTATATTGTAAGCTACATGGGCTGGATTCTAGAATACCTACCACAAGTGAAATGGCAATTTTCTTGTTGCAATATTTTCTTTTAGCTAAAATATTATGATTAATTATAAAATTCGGACGCAGAAACTAATATTTATATGATTTCTTACAAAACTAAAGTCAGATTGTACCTATTCTTGAAATGGATATTTTTGTTAAAACATTCATATTCATGCTTTAGGATCTATACTATGGATGGTTTTATGCAATAGACTTGCAAAAGTGACCAATACGTGGTACCAATCAGATAATAAACATTCAAATTTCGGGTGTCATTTTAATGAATACGTTGTATATTGTAAGCTACATGGGCTGGATTCTAGAATACCTACCACACTTAAAATAGGAATTTAGGAATTTAACTAAAATATGATAAAGAATTATAAAATTCGGGCGCGGAAGCAATTATTTATACGATTTTTTACAAAAATAATGCCAGATTTTACCTATTCTTCAAATGAATATTTTTGTTAACACATTCATATTAATGCTTAAGGATCTATACAACGGTTGGTTTCTAGCATTGGACATGCAAAAGTGACCAAAATGTGGTATCAATCAGATAATAAACATTTAATTTTCGGGTGTCATTTTAATGAATAAGTTGTATATTGTAAGCTATATGGGTTGGATTCTAGAATACCTACCACACTTGTAATAGCAATTTTCTTGTTGCAATGTTTTCTTTTAGCTAAAATATGATGAAGAATTATAAAATTCTGGAGCGGAAGCAAGTATTTATATATTTTTTTACAAAAATAAAGTCAGATTTTACCTCTTCTTGACGAATACGTTGTATATTGTAAGCTAAATGTGCTGGATTCTAGAATAACTACCACACTTGAAATAGCAATTTTCTTGTTGCAATGTTTTCTTTTAGCTAAAATATGATGAAGAATTATAAAATTCGGGCTCGGAAGCAAATATTTATATTATCTTTTACAAAAATAAAGTCAGATTTTACCTATTCTTGATGAATACGGTGTATATTGTAAGCTACATGGGCTGGTTTCTGGAATACCTACCACGCTTGAAATAGCATTTTTCTTGTTGCAATGTTTTGTTTTACCTAAAATATAATGTAGAATTATAAAATTCAGGCGCGGAACAAATATTTATATGATTTCTTACAAAAATAAAGTTAGATTTTAAGTATTCTTGATATTGATATTTTTGTTAAAATATTCATATTCTTGCTTTAGGATCTATACTATGGATAATTTCAGCATTAGACATGCAAAAGTGACTAAAACGTGGTACCAATCAGATAATGAACATTCAATTTTCGGGTGTCATTTTAATAAATACGTTGTATATTGTAAGCTACATTGGCTGGATTCCAGAATACCTACCACACTTGAAATAGCAATTTTCTTGTTGCAATGTTTTCTTTAAGCTAAAATATGATAAAAAATGTTAAAATTCGGCAGCGGAAAAAAATATTTATATGATTTTTTACAAAAATTAAGTCAGATTTTACCTATTCTTAAAATGGATATTTTTGTTAAAACATTGATATTCATGCTTTAGGATCTATACTATAGATGGTTTTATGCATTAGACATGCAAAAGTGACCAATACGTGGTACCAGTCAGATAATAAACATTAAATTTTCGGGTGTCATTTTAATGAATACGTTGTATATTGTAAGATACATGGGCAGGATTCTAGAATACCTACAACACTTGAAATATCAATTTTCTTGTTGCAATGTTTTCCTTTAGCTAAAATATGATGAAGAATTATAAAATTCGGCCGCGGAAGCAACAATTTATACTATTTCTTACAAATATAAAGTCAGATTGTACCTATTCTTGAAATGGATATTTTTGTTAAAACATTCATATTCATGCTTTAGGATCTATACTATGGATGGTTTTAAGCATTGGACATGCAAAAGTGAGCAAAACGTCGTACTAATCAGATAATAAACATTCAATTTTCGGGTGTCATTTCAATGAATACGTTGTATATTGTAAGCTACATGGGCTGGATTCTGGAATACCTACCACACTTGAAATAGCAATTTTCTTGTTGCAATGTTTTCTTTTAGCTAAAATATGATAAAGAAATATAAAATTCGGGAGCGGAAGCAAATATTTTGATGAATTTTTACAAAAATAAAGTCAGATTTTACCTATTCTTGATGAATACGTTGTATATTGTAAGCTACATGGGCTGGATTCTAGAATACCTACCACACTTGAAAAAGCAATTTTCTTGTTGCAATGTTTTCTTTTAGCTAAAATATGATTAAGAATTATAAAATTCCGGCGCGGAAGCAAATATTTATATGATTTCTTACATAAATAAAGTCAGATTGTACCTATTCTTGAAATGGATAATTTTGTTAAAACATTGATATTCATGCATTAAGATCTATACTACGGATGGTTTCAAGTATTGGAAATGCAAAAGTGACTAATAAGTGGTACTAATCAGATAATAAACATTCAATTTACGGGTGTCCTTTTAATGAATACGTTGTATAAAATAAGCTATATGGGCTGGATTCTAGAATACCTACCACACTTGAAATAGCAATTTTCTTGTTGCAATGTTTTATTTTTGCTAAATTATGATAAAGAATTATAAAATTCGGGCGCAAAAGCAAATATTGATATGATTTCTTACAACAATGAAGTTAGATTTTGCCTATTCTTGAAATGGATATTTTTGTTAAAACATTCATATTCATGCTTTAGGATCTATACTATGCATGGTTTTAAGCATTCAAAATGCAAAAGTGACCAAAACGTAATACCAATCAGATAATAAACGTCCAATTTTCGGGTGTCATTTTAATGAATACGTTGTATATTGTAAGATGCATGGGCTGGATTCTAGAATACGTACCACACTTGAAATAGCAATTTTCTTGTTGCAATGGTTTCTTTTAGCTAAAATAAGATAAAGAATTATAAAATTCGGACGCGGAAGCAAATATTAATATGATTTTTACAAAATCAAAGTCAGATTTTACCTATTCTTTATGAATACGTTGTATATTGTAAGCTACATCGGTTGGATTCTAGAATACCTACTACACTTGAAATAGCAATTTTCTTGTTGCAATGTTTTCATTTAGCTAAAATATGATAAAGAATTATAAAATTCATGCGCGGAAGCAAATATTAATATAATTTTTTACAACAACAAAGTCAGATTTTACCTATTCTTGATGAATACGTTGTATATTGTAAGCTACATGGTCTGGATTCTAGAATGCCTACCACACTTGAAATAGCAATTTATTTGTTGCAAAATTTATTTCAGCTAAAATATGATGAAAAATTATAAAATTCGAAGGCGGAAGCAAATATTTATATGATTTCTTACAAAAGTAAAGTCAGAATGTACCTATTCTTGAAATGGATATTTTTGTTAAAACATTCATATTCATGCTTTAGGATCTATACTATGGACGGTTTTAAGCATTGGACATGCAAAAGTGAGCAATTCGTGGTACCATTTAGATAATAAACATTCAATTTTTGGCTGTCATTTTAATGAATACGTTGTATATTGTAAGCTATATGGGCTGGATTCTAGAATACCTACCACACTTGAAATAGAACTTTTCTTATTGCAATGTTTTCTTTTAGCTAATATATGATGAAAAATTAAAAATTCGGGCGCGGAAGCAAATATTTACATGATTTTTAAAAAAATTAAAGTCAGATTTCACCTTTTCTTGATGAATGCGATGTATATTGTAAGCTATATGAGCTAGATTTTAAAATACCTACCACACTTGAAATTGCAATTTTCTTGTTGCAATGTTTTCTTTTAGCTAAAATATGATAAAGAATTATAAAATTCAGGCGAAGAAGCAAATATTTATATAATTTTTTTACAAAAATAAAGTCAGATTTTACCTATTCTTGAAATGGATATTTTTGTAAATATTCATATTCATGCATTATGATCTATATTATGCATAATTTTAGCATTGGACATGCAAAAGTAACCAAAACGTAATACCAATCAGATAATAAACATTTTCTGGTGTCATTTTAATGAATACTTTGTATATTGTAAGCTAAATGGGCTGGATTCTAGAAAACCTACCACACTTGGAATAGCAATTTTCTTGTTGCAATGATTTCTTTTAGCTAAAATATGATAAAGAATTATAAAATTCAGGCGGGGAAGCAAATATTTATATAATTTTTTACAAAAATAAAGTCAGATTTTAGCTATTCTTGAAATGGATATTTTTGTGAAAACATTTATATTCATGCTTTAGGATCTATACTATAGATGGTTTTAAGCATTGGACATGCAAAAGTGACCAATACGTGGTAGCAATGAGATAATAAACATTCAATTTTCGGGTGTCATTTTAATTAATACGTTGTATAGTGTAAGCTACATGAGCTGGATTCTAGAATACCTACCACACTTGAAATAGCAACTTTCTTGTTGCAATGTTTTCTTTTAGCTAAAATATGAAGAAGAATTATAAAATTCGGGCGCGAAAGCAAATATCTATATGATTTCTAACAAAAATAAAGTCAGATTTTACCTATTCTTGACGATTATGTTGTATATTGTAAGCTACATAAGCTGGATTCTAGAATACCTACCACACTTTAAATAGCAATTTTCTTGTTGCAATGTTTTCTTTTAGCTATATATGATGAAAAATTATAAAATTCGGGCGCGGAAGCTAATATCTATATGTATTTTTACAAAAATAGTCAGGTTTTACCTATTCTTGAAATGGATATTATTGTTAAAACATTCATATGCATGCTTTAGGATCTATTCTAAGCATGGTTTTAAGCATTGGACATGCAAAATTGAATAAAACGTGGTACCATTCAGATAATAAACATTCAATTTTCGGGTGTCATTTTAATGAATACGTTGTATATTGTAAGCTACATATGCTGGATTCTAGAATTCCTACAACACTTGAAATAGAAATTTTCTTGTTGCAATGTTTTCTTTTAGCTAAAATATGATGAAAAATTATAAAATCGGGCGTGGAAGCAAATATTTATTTGATTTTTAACAAAATTAAATTCAGATTTTACCTTTTCTTGATGAATACGTTGTATATTGTAAGCTACATGGGCTGGATTCTTGAATACCTACCACACCAGAAACAGGAATTTTCTTGTTGCAATGTTTTCTTTTAGCTAAAATATGATGAAAAATTAAAAAATTCAGGCGGGGAAGAAAATATTTATATGACATTTTACAAAAATAAAGTCAGATTTTTCCTATTCTTTAAACGGATATTTTTGTTAAAATATTCATATTCATGCTTTAGGATCTATACTATGGATAATTTTAGCATTGGACATGCAAAAGTAATCAAAACGTGGTACATATCACATAATAAACATTCAATTTTCGGGTGTCATTTTAATGAATACTTTGTATATTGTAAGTTAAATGGGCTTGATTCTAGAAAACCTACCACACTTGAAATAGCAATTTTCTTGTTGCAATTTTTTCTTTTAGCTAAAATATGAAGAAGAATTATAAAATTCGGGCGCGGAAGCAAATATGTATATGATTTCTAACAAAAATAAAGTCAGATTTTACCTATTCTTAATGACTACGTTGTATATTGTAAGCTACATGGGCTGGTTTCTAGAATATTAACCACACTGGATATAGCAATTTTCTTAATGCAATGTTTTCTTTTAGCTAAAATATGATGAAGAATTATAAAATTCGGGCGCGGAAGCAAATATATATATGATTTTTTACAAAAATAAAGTTAGATTTTACCTATTCTTGATGAATAAGTTGTATATTATAAGCTTCATGGGCTGGATTATAGAATACCTACCACACTTGAAATAGCAATTTTCTTGTTGCAATGTTTTCTTTTAGCTAAAATATGATAAAAAATTATAAAATTCGGGCGCAGAAGCAAATATTTATATGATTTTTTACAAAAATAAAGTCAGATTTTACCTATTCTTGATGAATACGTTGTATATTGTAAGCTACATGGGCTGGATTCTAAAATACCTACCACACTTGAAATAGTAATTTTCTTGTTGCAATGTTTTCTTTTAGCTAAAATATGATGATGAATTATAAAATTCGGGCACGAAAGCAAATATTTATATGAATTTTTACAAAAATAAAGTCAGATTTTACCTATTCTTGAAATGGATATTTTAGTGAAAACATTCATATTCATGCTTTAGGATCTATACTATGGATGGTTTTAAGCATGGGACATGCAAAAGTGACCAAAACGTGGTACAAGTCAGATAATAAACTTTCAATTTTCGGATGTCATTTTAATGAATACGTTGTATATTGTAAGATACATGGGCTGGATTTTAGAATACCTACCACACTTAAAATAGCAACTTTCTTGTTGCAATGTTTTCTTTTAGCTAAAATATTATGAAGAATTACAAAATTCGGGCGCGGAAGCAAATATTTATATGATTTTTTACAAAAATAAAGTCAGATTTTACCTATTCTCGATGAACACGTTGTATATTGTAAGCTTCATGGGCTGGATTTTAGAATACCTACCACACTTGAAATAGCAATTTTCTTGTTGCAATGTTTTCTTTTAGCTAAAATATAATTAAAAATTATAAAATTCGGGCGCGGAAACAAATAGTTATAAGATTTTTTACAAAAATAAAGTCAGATTTTACCTATTCTTGATGAATACGTTGTATATTGGGCTATTGGGCTACATGGGCTGGATTCTAGAATACCTACCACACTTGAAATAGCAATTTTCTTGTTGCAATGTTTTCTTTTAACTAAGATATGATAAAGAATTATAATATTTGGGCGCGCAAGCAAATATTTATATGATTTTTTACAAAAAGAAAGTGAAATTTTACCTATTCTTGCTGAATACGTTGTATATTGTAATCTACATGGGCTGGATACTAGAATACCTACCACACTTGAAATAGCAATTTTCATGTTGCAATGTTTACTTTTAGCTAAAATATGATGAAGAACTATAAATTCGGGCGCGGAAGCAAATACTTATTTGATTTTTTTACAAAAATAAAGTCACATTTTACCTATTTTTGAAATAGATATTTTTATTAAAACATTCATATTCATGCTTTAGGATCTATACTATGGATAATTTTAGCATTAGACATGCGAATGTGACCAACACGTGGTACCAATCAGATAATACATATTCAATTTTCGGGTGTAATTTTAATGAATACGTTGTATATTGTAAGCTACATGGGCTAGATTCTAGAGTACCTACCATACTTGAAATTGCAATTTTCTTGTTGCAATATTTTCTTTTAGCTAAAATATGATAAAGAATTATAAAATTTGGGCGCGGAAGCAAATATTTATATGATTTTTTACAAAAATAAAGTCAGATTTTACCTATTCTTGATGAATACGTTGTATATTGTAAGCTACATGGGCTGGATTCTATAATACCTACCACCCTTGAAATAGCTAGTTTCTTGTTGCAATGTTTTCTTTTAGATAAAATATGATGAAAAACTATAAAATTCGGTCGCGGAAGCAAATATTTATATGAGTCTTTACAAAAATAAAGTCAGATTTTACATATTCTTGAAATGGATTTTTTTGTTAAAACATACATGTTCATGCTTTACGATCTTAACTATGGATGGCTTTAAGCATTGGACATGCAAAATTGTCCAAAACGTAGTACCAATAAGATAATAAACATTCAATTTTCGAGTGTCATTTTAATGAATACGTTGTATATTGTAAGATACATGGGCTGGATTTTAGAATACCTACCACACTTAAAATAGCAACTTTCTTGTTGCAATGTCTTCTTTTAGCTAAAATATTATGAAGAATTACAAAATTCGGGTGCGGAAGCAAATATTTATACAATTTTTTACAAAAATAAAGTCAGATTTTACCTATTCTTCAAATGGATATTTTTGTTAAAACATTCTTATTCATGCTTTAGAATCTATACTATGGATGGTGTTAAGCATTGGACATGCAAAAGTGACCAAAACGTTGTACCAATCAAATAATAAACATTCAATTTTTGGTTGTTATTTTAATGAATATGTTGTATATTGTAAGCTACATGGGCTGGATTCTAGAATACCTACCACACTTAAAATAGCAATTTTCTTGTTGCAATGTTTTTTTTTTAGCTAAAATATGATGAAGAATTATAAAATTCGGGCGCGGAAGCAAATATTTATATGATTTCTTACAAAAATAAAGTTAGATTTTACCTATTCTTGATGAATACGTTGTATATTGTAAGCTACTTGGGCTGGATTCTAGAATACCTACCACACTTGAAATTGCATTTTTCAGTCGGGCGCGGAAGCAAATATTTATATGATTTTTTACAAAAATAAAGTCAGATTTTACCTTTTCTTGATGAATACGTTGTATATTGTAAGCTACATGGGCTGGTTTCTGGAATACACTTGAAATAGCAATTTTCTTGTTGCAATGTTTTCTTTTAGCTAAAATATGATAAAGAATTATAAAATTCGGGCAAAGAAGCAAATATTTATATCATTTTTTACAAAAATAAAGTAAGATTTTACCTATTCTTGAAATGGATATTTTTGTTAAAACAATCATATTCATGCTTTAGGATCTATAATATGGATGGTTTTAAGCATTGGACATGTAGCTTACAATATACAACGTATTCATCAAGAATAGGTAAAATCTGACTTTATTTTTGTAAAAAATTTTATAAATATTTGCTTCCGCACCGGAATTTTATAATTCTTCATCATATTTTAGCTAAAAGAAAACATTGCAACAAGAAAATTACTATTTCAAGTGTGGTAGGTATTCTAGAATCCAGCCCATGTAGCTTACAATATACAACATATTCATTAAAATAACAACCAAAAATTGAATGTTTATTATTTGATTGGTACAACGTTTTGGTCACTTTTGCATGTCCAATGGTTAACACCATCCATAGTATAGATTCTAAAGCATGAATAAGAATGTTTTAACAAAAATATCCATTTGAAGAATAGGTAAAATCTGACTTTATTTTTGTAAAAAATTGTATAAATATTTGCTTCCGCGCCCGAATTTAGTAATTCTTCATCATATTTAAGCTAAGAGAAAACATTGCAATAAAAAAATTGCTATTTTAAGTATGGTAGGTATTCTAGAATTTAGCTCATGTAGCTTACAATCTACAACGTATTCATCAAGAATAGGTAAAACCTGACTTTATTTTTGTAAAAATCATATAAATATTTGCTTCTGCGTCCGAATTTTATAATTCTTCATCATATTTTAGCTAAAAGGAAACATTGCAACAAGAAAATTGCTATTTCAAGTGTGGTAGGTATTCTAGAATCCAGCCCATGTGGCTTACAATATACAAAGTATTCATCCAGCCCATGTAGCTTACAATATACAACGTATGCATTAAAATGACACCCGAAAATTAAATGTTTTTTATCTGATTGGTACCACGTTTTGGTCATTTTTGCATGTCCAATGCTTAAAACCATCCAATTTGTAGATACTAAAGCATTAATATGAATGTTTTAACAAAAATATCCATTTTAAGAATAGGTAAAATTTGACTTTATTTTTGTAAAAAATCATATAAATATTTGCTTCCGCGACCGAATTTTATAATTCTTCATCATATTTTAGCTAAAAGAGAACATTGCTACAAGAAAGTTGCTATGTCAAGTGTGGTAGGTATTCTAGAATCCAGCCCATGATGCTTACAATATACAACGTATGCATTAAAATGACACCCGAAAATTGAATGTTTATTATCTAATTGGTACCACGTTTTGGTCATTTTTGCATGTCCAATGCTTAAAACCATCCATAGTATAGATCCTAAAGCATGAATATGAATGTTTTAACAAAAATATCCATTTCAAGAATAGGTAAAATCTGACTTTATTTTTGTAAAAAATCATATAAATTTTTGCTTCCGCACCCGAATTTTATAATTCTTCATTATGTTTTAGCTAAAAGAAAACATTGCAACAAGAAAATTCCTATTTCAAGTGTGGTAGGTATTCTAGAATCCAGTCCACGTAGCTTACAATATACAACGTATGCATTAAAATGACACTCGAAAATTGAATGTTTATTATCTAATCGGTTTCACGTTTTGGTCACTTTTGCATGTCCAATGCTTAAAACCATCTATAGTATAGATCCTAAACCATAAATATGAATGTTTTAACAAAAATATCCATTGCAAGATTAGGTAAAATCTGACTTTATTTTTTGTAAATAATTATATAAATATCTGCTTCCACGCTTGAATTTTATAATTCTTCATCATATTTTAGCTAAAAGAGAACATTGCAACAAGAAAATTGCTATTTCAAGTGTGGTAGGTATACTAGAATCCAGCCCATGTAGCTTAAAATGTACAACGTATGCATTAAAATGATACCCGAAAATTTTAGGTTAATATATTTAATTGGTACCACGTTTTGGTCACTTTTGCATGTCCAATGCTTAAAACCATCCATAGTACAGATCCTAAACCATGAATATGAATGTTTTAACAAAAATATCCATTGCAAGAATAGGTAAAATCTGACTTTATTTTTGTAAAAAATCATATAAATATTTGCTTCCGCGCTCGAATTTTATAATTCTTTATCATATTGTTGCTAAAAGAAAACATTGCAACAAGAAAATTGCTATTTCAAGTGTGGTAGGTATTCTAGAATCCAGACCATGTAGCTTAAAATATACAACGTATCCATAAAATGGCACCTGAAAATTGAATGTTTATTTTCTGATTGGTACCAAGTTTTGGTCACTTTTGCATGTTCCATGATTAAAACCATCCATAATATAGATCCTAAAGTATGAATATGAATGTATTAACAATAATATCCATATCAAGAATAGGTAAAATATGACTTTATTTTTGTAAAAAATCATATAAATATTTGCTTCCGCGCCCGACTGAAAAATGCAATTTCAAGTGTGGTAGGTATTCTAGAATCCAGCCCAAGTAGCTTACAATATACAACGTATTCATCAAGAATAGGTAAAATCTAACTTTATTTTTGTAAGAAATCATATAAATATTTGCTTCCGCGCCCGAATTTTATAATTCTTCATCATATTTTAGCTAATAGAAGACATTGCAACAAGAAAATTTCTATTTCAAGTGTGGTAGGTATTGTAGAATCCAGCACATGTAGCTTACAATATACAACGTATTTATTAAAATGACACCCGAAAATTGAATGTTTATTATCTGATTGCTACCACGTTTTGGTCACTTTTGCATGTCTAATGCTTAAAACCATCTATAGTATAGATTCTAAAGCACGAATATGAATGTTTTAACAAAAATATCCATTTCAAGAATAGATAAAATCTGACTTTATTTTTGAAAAAAATCATATAAATATTTGCTTTCGCGCCCGAATTTTATAATTTTCCATCATATTTTAGCTAAAAAAATTAATTGCAACATGAAAATTGCTATTTCAAGTGTTTTAGGTATTCTAGAATCCAGCCCATGTAGCTTACAATATACAACGTATTCATCAAGAATAGGTAAAATCTGACTTTATTTTTGTAAAAAATCATTTAAAAATTTGCTTCTGCGCCCAAATTTTATAATTCTTTATCATATATTAGCTAAAAGAAAACATTGCAACAAGAAAATTGCTATTTCAAGTGTGGTAGATATTCTAGAATCCAGCCCATGTAGCTTACAATATACAACGTATTCAACAAGAATAGGTAAAATCTGACTTTATTTTTGTAAATAATCATATAAAAATTAGCTTCCGCGCCCAAATTTTATAATTATTTATCATATATTAGCTAAAAGAAAACATTGCAACAAGAAAATTGCTATTTCAAGTGTGGTAGATATTCTAGAATCCAGCAAATGTAGTTTACAATATACAACGTATTAATTAAAATGACACCCGAAAATTGAATGTATATTATCTGATTGGTACCACGTTTTGGTCACTTTTGCATGTTCAATGCTAAAATTATCCATAGTATAGATCCTAAAGCATGAATATGAATGTTTTAACAAAAAAAATCTATTTCAAGGATAGGTAAAATCTGACTTTATTTTTGTAAAAAATCATATAAATATTTGCTTCCGCGCCAGAATTTTATAATTCTTCATCATATTTTACCTAAAAGAAAACATTGCAACAAGAAAATTGCTATTTCAAGTGTGGTAGGTATTCTAGAATCCAGCCCCTGTAGCTTACAATATACAACGTATTCATTAAAATGACTCCCAAAAATTGAATGTTTATTATTTGATTGGTACCACGTTTTGGTCACTTTTGCATGTCCAATGCTTAAAACCATCCATAGTATTGATCCTTAAGCATGAATATGAAAGTTTTAACAAAAATTCCATTTCAAGAATAGGTAAAATCTGACTTTATTCTTGTAAAAAATCATATAAATATTTGCTTTCGCGCCCAAATTTTATAATTCTTCATCATATTTTAGCTAAAAGAAACATTGCAACAAGAAAATTGCTATTTCAAGTGTGGTAGGTATTCTAGAATCCAGCCCATGTAGCTTTACAATATACAACGTATTGTGACATCGTGACGTCGTCAGTCCCTATCGTTCTCGAAAACGTGTGACGGACAACGGCGTTACCTTCGCGTCATACAATGTAAAATACGTCGTCACAGCCTACAAAACAATAACTCGTGCAAAAGCACAATAATTAGTCGACAGGCACGATATACTAAAATATACAAACGCTGTCGCTCTATTCGTTGCTAAATCTCGGGCGCCACTCTACGTAACCGTAGTGACGTCTAACTCGCAGGCTACCAGTGACGACGGCCACGGATATCTCAATGGAGAAAAATGTCCAAGGTACATATTCCAACATTGGTTGTGGTCGCTCGCTTAAACACAACATCACGGAACGACTTTCCAAAAAAGACAGTAAAAAGACGTAAATGAAAGCATAAATAAATTTCGGATAAAAATCGGTTATTCTTACAACCTGCGTTGTTCGCTCACCCACGTGCACGCGATGCGAGGGCGAGGTAAAAACGAACGCAAAACCAAATTCAGCAGAACTATTCTTGATTAGTCCTGGCGGTGACCGATGGACAAGCCGAATTCTGTTCCGCGGCTCACGAAGCAAAATGACGGATTCAAGGATTCTTTTTTCGCCGAAATTCATCCAAAATTATCTCGATAGTGGTAGCGCAATCACTAGTTCTTCTCTGCCCCTAGTAATCGGAATTCACAAACTATCGCAACTTACGCACAACTCGTGCACGGGTTGAGAATGAACGATTTTCTTAAACACACGTTTTGCTCACATAAGGGTGTGAAAAACGGCAAAACACTATTCAAATTTTCCCATAAATACTTCACTTCCACCTACCTTACGTTCACCAGTGGAAGGATAGGAAAACAAATGAAAATAATTCAAATAAAAAACTCTACTTCACAACTTTTATTTTTTACGTCTTTATTTGGCCAAAAACTCACACAAAAAAGCCACGAGTCGGTCAACGACCGCGCTTTTATCAAAATGTTTACCCCCTTCTCCTCGTCGGGGGTCGAAACCGGTAGGAGAGGAAATATAATTTTATCCCATTGACTGAATTCCAGTAGTTTCCTTTCCTTTCATCAATTGACCAGTCAAGAAAAATCCGTCTACTATAACGATTTTATGTTTACGAACATTCTCCATAGCTTTTCCGAAAACAGCATTATTCATTAATTTAAAGAAATTCTTTTGAAATTCATTGCTTGACTGTTTTCGCAATTCCGTATTTAAATCAATATATGATTTCAACCAAAGACCTTGTTGAAACTTAAGAATTCTATGGATTTGTGTAATTTTCATTCGTAAATTAAGACATTGTTTTAAATTTTGATAATGAATAACATAATTTTTTTTATTATATAAATTTACAACCAATTTAGACTGTTTTGAAGTAGGAGGAATAAAGTTTTCCGGACAAAGACCTAAATCTTTATGTAACGCATGTAAAGATTTAGGATACTCTAAATCCACTTCGAAAATGTAGCCAATATCTGAATGTTCGGTTAAGTTCATTAAACCAATATTGTAGAATTCAGTTTTATCCACCCAATTAAATCCCCCGAACGGTAAATAATGACTCATTGCTGCGCCATACAAGTTATTAACATCAAAGTACATGAAATACGTTTCTTGTTCATCCGGGTTGCATAATTCATTTAAATATTTATTGTTAGCTTTCGCATAACGTTTCGAGCATTGAACTAGTCCACCGCGTATCCCTTTTTCTATTAATAATAATTTGTCATCGTCTGTTAGCAGCTCAAGTTTTATATTTGTATATTTCAACATGGCGTCAAAAGCCAAACCAGGTGCTGTATAGTATTGAAGAGCATCTAATTTGTAAGTCTGTAAACAATTATTGCGGAAATTTTCAAACACATCTGCTAATAAGCGAACATCCGTTCCTAGATATAAATCCGAGTATTCTCCTAATGTTTTAATATTAAATGTTCGCCATACATTTGTGGCATGCATGTAATCCTCATCGCTAATATTTTCATCTTTCAAAGAACTATAAAAGCAATTTCGATCAGGTATACAAGGTTCATTAAATTTGACCCAGTAATCAACGTATTCATAAGGAAATACTCCTTTTCTTGTCAATAATTTAAACTGACTAATGTCTTTACAAAAAATTTTTGTTATCTGTTTCTCATCGTCTCTCAAATAAGTTGACAATTTTTCAATACTACTAGGCATAAAACGGAAGGAATCTATAAATCTAAAATTAATTTTTGTATCTTGCACGTACTTTGTAAATAAAATGTACCGTTCTTTATTAATTGGTAAAAGGGACACTTGTCCTGATAACTTTTTGGCTATATTTTTAATGATAAAATGTCCATCATAGTTACTAAGATTATGAAATACAACTGGAATTGTATGTGATTTTTTAAAATTTAAATTGCATGACTGATGTGCAGCACCACGAAAAGCCCCAGTAAAATGATTATGATCCCGAACCTTTGTTTCTATCTCCAAAATCTCTTTTCTACAAATGTAACATACTTTGGCGTTTGAATACTCAATTTCTTCTTCTTTAGTCATTTGTATTGGTACGGGATTTTGAAATTTTTTGTCAACAAATTGTGCAATAGTTTGAAGCTTATTTGAACACCAGTCAATACACTGTCCACTTCTGTTTAATTTAAAATATGATAAGTTGCTACTATATGAACATTTTAAAAAATAGGCAATACTACAAGGAACATGTTTATGAATTTGAATTGAATTTTTATTTTGTTTATCTTCCGATTTTTGTAATATTGATTCCAAGTCTGCGTATATAACGAAGGGTACGGTGTCTTGATAGTGTATGTTTTTAAATTCCAAATATTTGTTATTATCATGAGATAATTCAACCCGACATTTATTTATTAATTTACAATCAACTATGTGTGTTTCAAGAGCCGCTTTCGAGATAAAATTATTTAAAAATCTATCACAAAGAAAAAGTTTCCCATTATGATTTGATATTTGCTTACTTAAAAGTTTTGATAAGTTTTTAATCCATATATAATGGTAACTAGTAGCTTTTCGTATCTCTTGAACCCTGTCTTTATCTTCCAAGAATTCATCAACACACTCCTCGTAATCATCATCGTCAGCATTATAGTTTGAAGACAACATTAATAAATGAACAAATTTATCTCCCACAAATTTAGATAAATATAATGATTCAACTCGATGCATTTCTTTACCAGATTTTTGTAAAGTATAAACATTAATAGATATTTTATTGATATTTTCAAATTTTGGAATATTCTTTAGCTGCATCGGAAAACTTAGACCGTCATACTTTAAAACTTTACTAACATGAGGATAAGACGCCACTAGATCTGCATTTTTATTTGTAGGATACAGTGCAGAAACTATAGCCCATAAAAAGCAATAATTATCTTTATTTTTTATGTTGATTATTGCTTTTTTAGTTTTGATATCATTGAGTAATTCAATATATGTACCTCCAAAAATTGGTGTGTATGTATTAATATTAATTTTTATATGTAAAATTTCAAATAACGCCCATCCTGAATCACGCTCTTGAAACTCTGATAATTTTGATAATATTTTGTCTACATTGTCACTAAACCACTCTCTGATACTCGTCGTTATATTTATAATACTATTAGCCCTGTTGAAAGATTTCACTTCTACAGCACCTGTTTTGGATAATATAAAATTAGCGTGAAACTGAAGATTAACTTTTAAATTTGAAGAATTGAGAGCTTCCTTAATTTTATTAGAAAAAATTCTAAAACATTTATTTAGAAATAATTGAGGATCTTTAAAATTCAAATTTGTAATCATTCCTGTACGTATTCGAGACTCAAAACAGGATTCTAAATCTTGCCAAACTAATTTTTTAGATTGTTTCTTTAATCCAGCACCATAAACACCGCACTTCATTTGTTTTAATTTTTCCCGATAAAACTTAAATAAAGCCAAATTAGATTCCAGTTGAAATATATTACCATTATTTTCATCATATTGTTTTATAGCTCTGCTAATTAACAACACAAATTTATTATACCTATACCATGATTGTTAGTATAAGTAAAATTTACATAGTACTAATAATATTTGTTAATGCATTGTAATTAATAATTTTATTGTGTATAATTAAACAATAAGCAGTTGTATTGTCTGGCATAGTCTCAAATTCTAATCGTATATCAACTTTACCCGACTTTAATGTCTCATTCTGTTGTGAACAATCTATCACTACCAGTAGTGCTTTTTTTATAAATTCGTAAGGTGTGTAGATAGGTTCACATAATCGATTATAATAAGACAATTGAAATTGAGTGTACATCTCATACAACATTGCCCATTGATTATTTTTAATATTCAAATTGAAATTATCATACGGATACATATCTGAGTTTAAATACAACTTAATATTAGTTAAATTTCAATGATCAAATTTACTCATATCCTTAGTTGCTTTATTTTTGCGATCTGTCTGGAATCCCACGATGACAAAACGCGGTGTTTCTAATTGCGTTGTAGTTTTGATGGGCCAGGTGTGATGTTGTGTTTTCTGCAGCAGTGGATATTCATGAACTTCCCAGCTACGGAAGGCTATTTCCAAATTAACACTCCTCTCCATATACTTCATAAGTATCAGTCGTTCAGCATCAGCTACTGATATGTGTGGTATTTTCCAGTGAACATTACTCAATTCAATTTTCACAGTTTCATCGGCGGAACTGTTTTCAATTGTATTCACATCGGTGCTACTTCGTATAAGGACTAATTCTTGTTGCAAATTTAGAATAATTTTCTGAAAATCTTCACAAACTCCTAACAACATATTGAGTGGGATGAACACATTGAAATTACTATTGGTGTCAATAATCTGCTTTGTTTTATATTCCCAAGGTGACCAGCCAGCATACTGTAAACGTTTACCTTCATTTATATTATATGATACATAACCCTTCATACATGACGTTATACCAGGATTTCGAACCTTATCAATCACTATGCCTCCAATTTCATAACGAATTTCACTAAATAAAAACGCAAATTCATTGTTAACCAGTTTAGCTGTACTCGATTCTTTGTCATCTTTTGTGAGAAGTTTACCCTCAATATACAGTAAACTGTTCCATGGAAGAGTATATAAATCTTGTTGTTGTATGGGAATACGAATCTCATCATTATTGTTTAAGGTCGTGGAAGCGTATGGTTGGTGGGTGTGTTTTTCAGATTGAGTCATCAAATAAGGCTTTTTCTGATACATTCAGAATATTACCATTCATTTTGATGGATGCAAGGAATAATATTTTTCGATTTTTTAAATTTAATTTCAATCCAAATAATGAGAGCTATTATACGATTTTTATGTTTACTCCTATCCAGATTGAACTTTAAAACCAAGTGATTTCCAAAACTTATAATTTTGTGAAATTAACCCTTTAACAGCCCTCTTACTAATGATACTATTCCGTTTTTGTGTTGTATTTATATGCTTGGAAATTATATTATTATTAAAATTAATTCTCATTTTGTTTCTTAAGATGTAGTCTTACCGTGATGACTTCTCCTCTAAAATTAATCAAAGCCCCGCTTTGATCCACTATATTAAGAGTTAAGTAATTTATTACTCGCGTGCTGATTGGTAGATAAATTATTTGATTTGGAGCTTTTATTATTTTGAATCCTGGCGGGACGCGTGGCAAAAATTCATGAAGTATATGAACATTTTTACTATTTGAATAAGAATTTGTAGTTATACTACACTCAATACAAATTGTATTTACTTTAATAATAGAAACTGGATTATCAGATTCATGTAATTTATTTGCTTCTAATTTTCGTGGTTTAAATCCCAAAATATTTCCGATTGAATCATTTGATTCAAAATTTACTTTCCTATTGCTGCTAACTTCACATTTAAGTGTATTATTGTTTGCTATAATGTTTAATTTGGTGCCTGTATGTAACTTCGTTGTTATGAATTTGTTGATATCTTCTATTGCATAAGAACCTTCTGGAACTGTGATTATTTGATTATCAATATAAAATTTATTATTTTGATTATCAATATTTGGAATAGCATTATACACTTCGAAATTAATTAATCCTAGAACATATTCGAAATCCTCATCGAGTACATTAGGTCGGTAGAAAGTTTGAGTTATACTAGAATCTGTACCAAAAAGAGTAAATGTGTATGACATGGCGCTTCAAACGTAAATGAACAGTTTTCAATCTTGTTTGTATAGAAATGCTAAACATAAATGACCGCATTTTACACTATTATTAGGTTGGTACCTACTATAATAATAAATTATTGAACATCTGCTTCCAAAATAATGAACTAGTTCTTTTGATGGCGCTAAGTTTCCAAAACTATCGAAATATACAACTAAATTATTTTGTTTTTTATAAGCAACCCAATGAGATCCTGGTTCATCACTATTATCTAAATTAACAATGGCACACGCATTAGGATTTATTTGACTGGGTAATTTATCCCGCATAAAACTCCTCTAAAATGTGGAATTTGCAGTTGTTTTGCATATTTTTGAAGATCAATATTAGTTAATGCTCGTGATGGTAACTTCACTGGTAGTTTTTTGACTGATTTAAATACAAGCCAAGCCCCTTTCGGTATTGTTTCAAGTAGAGACCTTTGCCCATGGCAATAGCCTCCATCATTTTATTATGACGCTCAGCTTCCTTTAATTGCTGCCCAGCAGCTCGCGCATCGTTGGCAGCCTTTGCGATACCTGCAGCTCCATCCCCAAGTGCGCCTGAAGCGCTCAAGCCAGCAAAAATTTAAATTAATGGAAAAAATCCTCCTCTTTTCGACATTGATATAACTCTGGGATTGTTAATTTTTCGCTTTATTCTTTTTACAGTTCGGAGAGCTATTCTCGCAGATTTATTTAAATCAAAATCACTATTGTTGGTCTTTATCGCTTCCCGCGCGCGATTAATTACATTGCGGAAGGATTGGGAGTCGCCACTGATAACAGATGGCAGTAGTAAAATGTGAATAGTAGGGAAAACACTGGATTTCACTGCAACTTACAGCCTTAGTTTATAGAGTTTATCTTTCAATTTAATATTTTTACCGTAAATTTTAGTGAGATACAGTACATAAAATATGTTTATTGCTATAGGAGATGTATATTAATTTATTTGAATGGAGTGTTTCCAGATTAATCATTGTACAATCGAAAATTACTCTCACGTTCTTAAATTTTTAAAAATATATTGGTATAGATAATATTTGCTGTAACTGTTCACTGTAATAAAATAAAATAATTGGTTTTAATGTTAAAGATAAATATTGCAATGGTACATAAATATATGTACGGTAGAGTGACCATTTTTTTTTAAGAATAGCAGTACGAAATCTATGTTCTTTAATTATTGGGTCAAATGTTAGGGTAAAATTGTAGCAATACTATTGATATAATTTTATTGTTATTGCTACAGTTGCTAGTTATATTCAAAAGTAAACCAAGTCACTAATTAAACATTAAATCACTTGTGTTATTACTGGAATTTATATAGATAGATTGCATAAATTTTAGTTAATATTTAAATACCAATTCAAATTGTTTATCAGTTCAAGGGTTTAAAAATCAGACCTGTATACTGACAAAATCATTAATAAGGTATATTCAAATTTATGGAAATTACTTTAAATAATTTTTTTGCTTTTATTTTAAATAAAAAAAACAATCATTTTTGTCTTACTGACGTTTTGGATGTAAATATTAGCTTTTTGTAGGCATACATTTTGATATAAAAATATTTATTTTCTTTTACTGCTGAGTGATATTAAATTAGTATCTTCTCTTATTACCACCTTCAAGAATAAATATTAATATTTTTAAGTATAAAATGCACTACAAAATACTTAGATGAACTAAAATCGTTTTATGAAATGATGGAAACAAACGTTCATGAATAGCGAAATTTTCTTCACAATGTTTAAAATTATTTTCCACAGTTTTTCAAAACTTGGTCCTATAAAAAATAATGCAGAGATATTTCAGAACTTAAATAATTATCGCACAGTGGTACAAAAGAATTATACTAGTTAAATTTTGAAGAAAATATACAGACTCCTATGCTTTTACTATGCGCATCGACCTTATTGCACTAGTGAATAAGGTCGATGAATATGCTACAGTTACAATGTTTTTCCTACTATTTTTTTACCACCAGATGTCAGCTACGTTGTTGGCGACTCCCAATAAACTTTTGTTAGATTTCCTCTTTTGCACTTTTTTCTTCATGACTATTTAAAGCGTACACGTCTTACCTCTTCAACAGTTTGTAATGAACTGTGTTAATGTAATGATCACACATTGATTTATACTAAAAATGGATCTTGTAAAACAAAATTACGATCTTTATGTTAAAAATTATGACTTTAGTACTATTAGTAGTAGTAGTAGTAAACCTCGACATAGTATAATGTTACCGAATATAACACGATGTATTATAGCCGGACCCACAGAATGTGATAAGACAAATGTTATGCTTGCACTTCTAGAGCATGAAAATGGCCTAAGTTTTGTTGTTTATGTATATTTAAAATAATTATTCCAGCTTAAATATCAACACTTAAAACTACTTCTGGAACCTATTAAAGAGATAGGTTATTTTGCTTACAATGAAAACATAGATATTGAGAAGCCCTCAAATGCAAAATGCAACTCAGTGTTTATATTTGATGATGTGGCATGTTATAAACAGGATGTAATAAGAGAATATATTAGTATGGGTCGCCACAAGGCTATAGACTGTTTTTATTTATGTCAAACTTATACCAGAATCCCTAAACATCTCATACGGGATAATGCCAACTTATTAATAATATTCAAACAAGATTATTTGAATTTAAAACATGTATACACTGATCATGTGAATACAGATATGTCATATGAAAAGTTTAAGGACGTCTGTTCTTTTTGCTGGCGAAACAAGTATGGGTTTCTAGTCATTGATAAAGAAAGTGATTTTCAAAAATGGCGTTATCGTAAAGGTTTTGATCAGTACAGTATAATAAATAATAGTGACATGAGCTAATGGATGGCACTTATTATTCAGTTACCACGAGGTAAATATCTACTAGACTCTTTCGGAAACAACAAAGATCTGATTAAAAACCGGAACAGATTGATTTTCAAATTACACTTATTTGACTATACAGCTACCAGACATTAACCTGGTTATGCATTGGTTATCTGTAATTGTTGCAGTTTTTACCTCTTTGTTCAAATATCAGCTCTGTTTATCTGAACATCCATATTAGCTGGTGTACGACCTTGAACCTGTAAAAACTTGTTACGATACAGCTGTTTCACAGTTATTGAACTGATTATCTTTGACAACTGTTTCAACAAGCTACCAGACATTAATCAGGTTATGCGTTGGTTATCTGTAATTGTATCAATTTTTTACCTGTTTATTCAAATATCAACTCTGTTTATCTGAACATCCATATTTAGCTGGTGTACGACCTTGAACCTGTAAAAACTTGTCACGATACAGCTGTTTCACAGTTATTGAATTGATTATATGTTCCGACTGGTTCAACATACCTTTTGTTAATTAAAATGAATGCAAGATTAACGAAAGATATAACTAATACTCGAAATATTATTAAACAAGAGCTTAAGAACCTTAGGCTTGGTGCACTTCATAAACAAGTAGAATTAGAGTCACAGTATAAACCAATAATAAAATCTTTACAAGATATTGCGGTTAATTTACCAATAGTAAATATAAAGCAAGAAGTCAATAGTGAATCGAATATGAACATAACAAAGGATGAACAAATACCTTAAAAAAATAAATTTTATCAGGTCCTAAATTTTTAGAAACAAGTGTAGTGGCAGAATCAGTGGATGACGATGTGAACGATGATGTATTTACTAACAATCAATCAACAATCATCGAAGACCGCCCATCAATAACAAGAGAGGATATAATGAATTTAACTCGTGAAGCCTCGTTCAAGGACTATTTAGATCAGTATGATCCATTACCACGACAATATATTGAAGAAATGTTGACAGACGAAAAAGATTCATTTGATTTCAAGTACGGTGTGCGACATGATGCGGAAACTGAAAAATTTTATATAGGTGATTCTGAGGTACAAATTGATGGGAAAGATTTAATTGTGCAAAAGATAAAGTATTTAGGAACACCAGGTTTATACGAGTTGTTATTTAAGAAACATCCAGTAGGATATAATCGGGGTGATGAAAAAAATTATATTGGTATAGTGAAAAGAACTAATGCAGCCCGTCGACACTATAGTGATGGTGAGCAGTTATCAGGAACAAGATCTTATAAATACACAACCATTATTGCTCCAAAATTTGAAACTCAAAGAAGAGCTCTTTTAGCTTCTAGAAGATTGGGCTTAATATCTAAGGAAAAAAAATCAGGTGGAAATTATTTTAAAAAACTTTTCAATAAAAAAATAGAGTACGTATATTAGGATAACATTAATGAATTGGTTGACAGATTGCGGCTCTTAATTGCATGACGTAATGCCGGACATACAGGCCACGGAAATGAAATTATATCCATTAATGAAGAGTTAAAAAAAGCGAAAGTTATAGAATAGTGTCATTTCAATAATGACTCTCGACAAATTCGGACGACATATTGAGCATCATAAAATTAGGAAACATATCAACGAAAGAGTGGACATTCTGTCCCGAGAATTAAATTCATTAATTCGGTTAAATAATGATAAATTTAAATTAGAATTAGATAACAAAATTACTAACATTAAAAATAATTTTGAAGTACAATTAACTAAATTAAAAAATAATCTGAAATCTGTTATTATTTTTAATTTAGCATTAGAATTGAAATCTAATTTATATAAAATTAATAATTTAGATGTTTATAATTTTCCATGTTCAGGAAAAGTTCTTCAAGTTCAATTTAGTGATCCCAAAGTATTCCTAAATTATCGTATTAAAAATGAGCGTCATCGAGTTTTAAATATAATCAATAGAAGTATTATTCAAGGTGATTCTTTAGAAATATTTCCTGGGCCAGTAAGTAAAAATCCTCCCCTACATTTACATATTGAAATTATATTTGAAACACCTGTTTACTATGTCGAAAATTAAACGTGGAATTGTAAAAGAATTACACAGACCTGCTCGAGTTAATTTTCCAAGAAGACGAATAATTGTTAAAGGAATAGATGATTTATTTCAAGCAGATTTGGTAGAAATGATTCCTTACGCTAGAATGAACAGAGGATATCGATACATTTTAGTTGTTATTGATGTTTTCTCTAAGTTTTTGTGGACCAAACCTGTTAAAAACAAAACAGGTTCAGAAATTTCGACAGCTATGAAAAGTATTTCAATAGTAATCGAATACCGAGAAATTTGCAAACTGATCTCGGAAAAGAATTTTATAATAAAGATTTCCAAAATTTAATGAAAAAAAATAATATAAATCATTATTCAACTTATAGTACTATGAAGACATCGGTTGTTGAACGTGTTAATTGTATTTTGAAATCAATGATGTGGAAAGAGTTTAGTTTACAAGGTACATACAAGTCGCTGAATTTATTACTTATACTTACGGAAAAGTATAATAATACAAAACACAGGACAATTCTGATGAAACCTTTAGATGTTAGTAAAAAGAATGAAAAATTACTTCTTGACAGTGTTTACAGTAAAATAAAAACAGTTAGTAAACCAAAATTTAAAGTCGGAAATTTTGTGCGTATAAGTAAAGATAGAGAGGCGTTTGCGAAGGGCTATACTTCTAATTGGTCTAATGAAATTTTTATAATTCATTTAATTCAGTTAACCAATCCTATCACATATGTTCTTAAAGATCAGTCAGGGCAAATTATTAAAGGAGGCTTTTATGAATATGATTAACAAAAAGCTAAGTATCCAGATATATACTTAGTGGAAAAAATTTTGAAGAAGAAAGGTAATATGGTTTATGTTAAGTGGCTTGGGTTTGATAATAAATATAATAGTTGGATAAGTAAATCTAATGTGGAATGAATATATTAGTAAGAGAGAGAGGGGAATTGTGTTGTGGGGGGTGTAGTTCATCATTGAGTATAAAAGCCAACTATTGGATTTTATAGTCATTTGTTTTCTGAACGTTAACCGGTAGAAATATGTCTATTTTCATAGTTGATTTACAAGGATATCAAGTATTTAATAAAAACAATGGAGTAGATTTTTTTTGTAAAGAAATAGCAGTTTTAAATATTAACACTGACTTATGCAAATCAGAAATATTTTTACCACCATATCATTGGACTAAATTGAGTTCAAAAAGTAGAAAGAATATAGTTTGGTTAATTAAAAAACATCATAATTTAAATTGGATAAGGTGTCGTACCTTATCGTCATTTAAAGAGTATAGTGAAATCTTGGCTAAACTGTGCTGAAACTCTATACGTAAAAGGAAATGAAAAAGTAAAATGGTTAGGCAATATATTAGAATCACATATGTCAAAAATTATAGATGTTGAAAATTTGGATTGTCCTAATTTGCAAAATATATGTGAACCTTTGAAATTAAATATATGTAATTTACATACAGAAAACTGTGCTGTGCGTAATGTTCATGCGCTATATAATTGGCATAAACAGCGCTTTACTCCATATGCATCGTTTAAAAAGTTTTATGAATGTGGAATTTTACATTTTATGCTAGAAGAAGAAATTTCTCAACTTTCAATGGAGTTTGTTATGGTTTTCGCCTGTAATCAAATTGATACGCACTGGGACAAATTTCCGAAGCAATGGCAGGATAATCCGGAGTTTCAGAAATATCGACGCTGTGTGGACCACATACTGATCGATGACCATAATGATGATCAAATTGGCAATGTATACTCCATTAGAAAGTATTGTGTTGAATGTAATAAAATGTACTATAATATAATTTTGTATCGCAAATTGTAATTAAATAGATGTAAAATAAATTTTATTTTAAAATATTGTCTATTTTTATTGTTACACTTATGTCCCATAATTTTCGCAAAAAAAAATGAAGCGGAAGGGATGATGATGGTTTTGTAGCTGACAATTAATTAAAACCATATAATATTTTACACATTTATTGACACATAATTATTACTACCACAATAGATAACAAAGATTTATTTCCTACAGTTTCTAAAACAGTTTCTAAAACATAACTAATAATAAGTGAATAATACATTTCTAACTTTAATTTAAACCTCTGCCGATCTCTTGCACACTGTTCCCAATCACCTCTTCAAGCTGCCCGGTAGGCATAGTCCCACTTTACCAGGAGTTGTATTTCAATTTCTTCTCTGAACCGCACTTTCATCAATAGTGGACAGTGTTATATAAACTGTACATTTATTTATACTCTGTATCCATCATTTATATTAAAATATTTGAATTTTTTATTTAATTTTTTTTAAATACAGTAATTGTGAATATCTTTTTTTTAAATTTTTAGTTTTTTTAAATGTTTATTTATGTTAATAATAAAATTGTTATTAAAATTTACTTTATGCGTCAATGTTTCACAGTCCCTCAGAAAACAACTCGTACTTTTCGTATGTGACATCTTCTTTACAGTGAACCAAATTCCAGGTCCACAATTTTACCAATCTTTCCCTTGGACACCACATAGAGTTTTCCTGCCTCGGCTTGCTCGTTACCGCTTACTATCTCCTCATCTGATAGTTTATTGAACCGTGCTCCCAAAAACAATATGTTGTTCTCTAGTGCGAGAACAATTTTTTCACCGTAGGTAGTAGATACACGTTTAATATTATAAACTTCTTGCCCTTTTCTAAATCTGATAGAGATATGGTTTTTTTACTTGAGCTACTTTATTAAACACTTCAAAAATACTAGCAGACATGTTTCTATTATTGTTATCAAACGTTGAATGTCTTGATCTAAACTAAATCAAATGTAATATATATATATATATATATATATATATATATATATATATATATATATATCATTGCTTTATATTAAAAAATACTTCCACTACTACTACAACTCTATGTCAGATTAGTTTATTGATACACTTAGGTGTTCAACCACTCTCTTCCAGCATCACACACATACACAAATACACAGGTGTTACTTGCGCGTTTGTAAGACATTGAATGTCTTGATCTAAACTAAATCAAATGTAATATATATATATATATATATATATATATATATATATATATATATATATATATATATATATCATTGCTTTATATTAAAAAATACTTCCACTACTACTACAACTCTATGTCAGATTAGTTTATTGATACACTTAGGTGTTCAACCACTCTCTTCCAGCATCACACACATACACAAATACACAGGTGTTACTTGCGCGTTTGTAAGACATTGATCTCCTCCAGCATCATGCACGTGAAAACTACAGGTGTGTCGTCAACGTAAAAGTCAATGCCAATTTTCTATTTTGAACATTCACCCCGTAAGTCTCGCCGTGCAGGTGAAAATTGCAAGTGTGCTTTAAGTAATACACTGACATATAGCAATGGTTCTGCAAACGATCTAGGTTATTCAACCACCCACTTCAAGCATCACGCACAGCTGCCACTTGCACGTGGGCTTTAAGTTATACACTGACCTATGGCAATGGTTCAGCATACGGTCTAGGTTATTCAACCACCCTCTTCCAGCATCACACACAGATGCGACTTGCACGTGTGCTTCAAGTGATAGACTGACCTATGGCCATGATTCTGCAGACGGACTAGGTTATTGACAAACTCAGGGGTTCAACCACCATCTTCAAGCATCAAACAGGTGTACCCATGTGTCCACACGTGTGCCAAGAGAACATACCCCCTCAATCTGACCTTGCACGTGTTCACTTGCAGAACAGTGACCTTACCGACACCTGAGACCCCCACTCCGCCACCGGAATACTCATTACGCCCCTCTGAACTTTAAAACCCCCTGAGATCCCACCAAATAAGCTAGCACTCCCACTGCTATACTACTAGTCACTAAACGAGTTAATTTCGCCGCATGAAATTAAATGAACGAGTAACTTGACTACAATCCAAGCACATGTTCGATGGTTATGTTTTTCAAAACAACACTTTCACAAAAACCACTGCGATGTGTTTGGTACTACACTACGTAGAACATTATTTTGCATCTTATGGTGTTCAAATCAAGAATATCAGAGTAATGGTTTGTAGAACAACTGCACAAAAACACGATGTAAACAAATAAAAATCCATATTGTTCTGCCATTACTAGACATGCTCGCGTTGGCCTTGCGCGGTTGCTTGACTCAAATGCAAAAATCTAGGCAATAGTTTTAAAATATTTGGAAGGTAGAGCTTCGGTAAATTTAACTAGAAATTTACGTTCAAAAATACTGTCAAACTAAAACTGCATCGTCACAGTTTTTATCAAGAAAAGGTAAAATCTGACTTTATTTTTGTAAAAAATTATATAAATATTTGCTTCCACCCCCGAATTTTATAATTCTTTATCACATTTTAGCTAAAAGAAAACATTGCAACAAGAAAATTGCTATTTCAAGTGTGGTAGGTATTCTACAATCCAGCCCATGTAGCTTACAATATACAACGTATTCATCAAGAATAGGCAAAATCTGACTTTATTTTTGTAAAAAATCATATAAATATTTGCTTCCGCGCCCGAATTTTATAATTCTTTATCATATTTTAGCTAAAAGAAAACATTACAACAAGAAAATTGCTATTTCAAATGTGGTATATATTCTAGAATCCAGCCCATGTAGCTTACAATATACAACGTATTCATCAAGAAGCGATTAAATCTGATATTATTTGTGTAAAAAATCATATAAATATTTGCTTCCGCGTCCGAATTTTATAATTTTACATCATATTTTAGATAAAAGAAAACATTGCAACAAGAAAATTGCTATTTCAAGTGTGGTAGGTATTCTAGAATCCAGCCCATGTAGCTTACAATATACCACGTATTCATTAAAACGACACCCGAAAATTGAATTTTTATTATCTGATTAGTACCACGTTTTGGTCACTTTTGCATGTCCAATGCTTAAAACCATCCATAGTATAGATCCTAAAGCATGAATATGAAAGTTTTAACAAAAATTCCATTTCAAGAATAGGTAAAATCTGACTTTATTTTAGTAAAAAAAACCTTATAAATATTTGCTTCCGCGCCCGAATTTTATAATTTTTTATCATATTATAGCTAAAAGAAAACATTGCAACAAGAAAATTGCTATTTCAAGTATGGTAGGTATTCTAGAATCCAGCCCATGTAGCTTACAATATACAACGTGTTCATTAAAATAACACTCGAAAATTTAATGTTTATTATCTGATTGGTACCACGTTTTGATCACTCTTGCATGTCCAATGCTAAAATTATCCATAGTATAGATCCTAAAGCATGAATACAAATATTTTAACAAAAATATCCATTTTAAGAATAAGTAAAATCTGACTTTATTTTTGTAAAAAATCATATAAATATTTGCTTCCGCGCCCAAATTTTATAATTCTTCATCATAATTTAGCTAAAAGAAAACATTGCAACAAGAAAGAAGCTTTTCAAGTGTGGTAGGTATTCTAAAATCAATCCCATGTAGCTTACAATATACAACATATTCATTGAAATGGCACCCGAAAATTGAATGTTTATTATCTGATTGGTACCACGGTTTGGTCACTTTTGCATGTCCAATGCTTAAATCCATCCATAGTATAGATCCTAAAGCTTGAATATGAACGTTTTAACAAAAATATCCATTTCAAGAATAGGTAAAATCTGAGTTTATTTTTGTAAAAATTTATATAAATATTTGCTTCCACGCCCGAAATTTATAATTCTTTATCATATTTTAGTTAAAGAAAACATTGTAACAAGAAAATTTCTATTTTAAGAGTGGTAGGTATTCTAGAATCCAGCCCATGTAGCTTACAATATACAACGTATTCTTTAAGAATAGGTAAAATCTGACTTTATTTTTGTGAAAAATCATATAAATATTTCCTTCCGCGCCTGAATTTTATAATTCTTCATCATATTTTAGCTAAAAGCAAACATTGCAACAAGAAAATTGCTATTTCAAGTGTGGTAGGTATTCTTGAATCCAGCCCATGTAGCTTACAATATACAACGTATTCATCAAAATGACACCCGAAAATTCAATGTTTATTATCTGATTGGTAACACGTTTTTGTCACTTTTGCATGTCCAATGCTCAAAACCATCTATAGTATAGATCCTAAAGCATGAATATGAATGTTTTAACAACAATATCAATTTCAAGAATAAGTAAAATCTAACTTAATTTTTGTAAAAAAATCATATAAATATTTACTTCCGCGCCCGAATTTTATAATTTTTCATCATATTTTAGCTAAAAGAAAACATTGCAACATGAAAATTGCTATTTCAAGTGTGGTAGGTATTCTAGAATCCAGGCCATGTAGCTTACAATATACAGCGTATTCATCAAGAATAGATAAAATCTGACTTAATTTTTGTAAAAAATCATATAAATATTTGCTTCCGCGCCCGAATTTTTTAATTCTTCATCATATTTTAGCTAAAACAAATCATTGCAACCAGAAAATTGCTATTTTAAGGAAATATTTATATGATTTTTCACAAAAATAAAGTCAGATTTTACCTATTCTTGATGAATACGTTGTATATTGTAAGCTACATGGGCTGGATTCTAGAATACCTACCACACTTAAAATAGCAATTTTCTTGTTGCAATGTTTTGTTTTAGCTAAAATATGATGAAGAATTATAAAATTCGGGCGCGGAAGCAAATATTTATATGATTTTTTACAAAAATTAAGTCAGATTTTATCTATTCTTGATGAATACGTTGTATATTGTAAGCTACATGGCTTGGATTCTAGAATACCTACCACACTTGAAATAGCAATTTTCATGTTGCAATGTTTTCTTCTAGCTAAAATATGATGAAAAATTATAAAATTCGGGCGCGGAAGCAAATATTTATATGATTTTTTTGCCAAAAATAAAGTCAGGTTTTACTTGTTCTTGATGAATACGTTGTATGTTGTAAGCTACATAGGCTGGATTCTAGAATACCTCATATTTTAGCTAAAAGAAAACATTGCAACATGAAAATTGCTATTTCAAGTGTGGTAGGAATTCTAGAATCCAGCCCATGTAG
The DNA here is from genome assembly GCA_035578165.1 of Stenolophus ochropezus. NCBI lineage: Eukaryota > Metazoa > Arthropoda > Insecta > Coleoptera > Carabidae > Stenolophus > Stenolophus ochropezus. The sequence continues at coordinate 347,849 of JAQOWZ010000058.1, forward strand.
CTTACAATATACAACGTATTCATCAAGAATAGGTAAAATCTGACTTTATTTATGTAAAAAATCATATAAATATTTGCTTCCGCACCCGAACTTTATAATTCTTTATCATATTTTAGCTAGAAGAAAACAATGCAACAAGAAAATTACTATTTCAAGTGTGGTAGGTATTCTAGAATCCAGCCCATGTAGCTTATAATATACAACGTATTCATTAAAATGACACAAGAAAATTAAATGTTTATTATCTGATTGGTACTACGTTTTGGTCATTTTTGCATGTCCAATGCTAAAATTTTTCATAATATAGATCCTAAAGCATGAATATGAATGTTTTAACAAAAATATCCATTTCAAGAAAATTTAAAATCTAACTTTATTTTTGTAAAAAATCATATAAATATTTGCTTCCGCGTCCGATTTTTAAAATTTTTAATCATATTGTAGCTAAAAGAAAACATTGCAACAAGAAAATTGCTATTTCAAGTGTGGTAGGTATTCTAGAATCCAGCCCATGTAGCTCATAATATAAAACGTATTCATTAAAATGACACCCGAAAATTGAATGTTTATTATCTGATTGGTACCATGTTTTGGTCACTTTTGCATGTCTAATGCTTAAAACCATCCATAGTATAAATCCTAAAGCATGAATATAAATGTTTTAACAAAAATATCAATTTCAAGAATAGGTAAAATCTGACTTTATTTTTTACAAAATCAGATAAATATTTCCTTCCGCACCCGAATTTTATAATTCTTTATCATATTTAAGCTAAAAGGAAACATTGCAACAAGTAAATTGCTATTTCAAGTGTGGTAGGTATTCTAGAATCCAGCCCTTGTAGCTTACAATATACAACGTATTTATTAAGAATAGGTAAAATCTGACTTTATTTTTGTAAAAAATCATATAAATATTTGCTTCCGAGCCCGAATTTTATAATTCTTTATCATATTTTTGCTAAAAGAAAACATTGCAACAAGAAAATTTCTATTTCAAGTGTGGTAGGTATTCTAGAATCCAGCCCATGTAGCTTACAATATACAACGTATTCATCAAGAATAGGTAAAATCTGACTTTATTTTTATTAAAAATCATATAAATTTTTGCTTCCGCGCTCAAATTTTATATTTCTTTATCATATTTTTGCTAAAAGAAAACATTGTAACAAGAAAATTGCTATTTCAAGGGTGGTTGGTATTCTAGAATCCAGCCCATATAGCTTACAATATACAACATATTTATGAAGAATAGGTAAAATCTAACTTTATTTTTGTAATAAATCATATGAATATTTGCTTCCGTGCCCGAATTTTATAATTCTTCATCATATTTTAGCTAAATAAAACATTGCAACAAGAAAATTGGTATTTCAAGTGTGGTAGGTATTCTAGAATTAAGCCCATGCAGCTTACAACATACAACGTTTTCAACAAGAATAGGTAAAATTTCACTTTATTTTTGTAAAAAATCATATAAATATTTGATTCCGCGCCCGAGTTTTATTATTCTTCATCATATTTTAGCGAAAAGAAAACATTGCAACAAGAAAATTGCTATTTTAAGTGTGGTGGGTATTCTGGAATCCACCGCATGTAGCTAAAAATATACAACATAATCATCAAGAATAGGTAAAATCTGACTTTATTTTTGTAAAAATCATATAAATATTTTCTTCCGAGCCCGAATTTTATAATTCTTCATCATATTTTTGCTAAAAGAAAACATTGCAACAAGAAAATTTCTATTTCAAGTGTGGTAGGTATTCTACAATCCAGCCCATGTAGCTTACAATATACAACGTATTCATCAAGAATAGGTAAAATCTGATTTTATTTTTGTTAAAAATCATATAAATATTTGCTTCCGCGCCCGAATTTTATAATTCTTCATCATATTTTAGCTAAATAAAACATTGCAACAAGAAAATTGGTATTTCAAGTGTGGTAGGTATTCTAGAATTAAGCCCATGCAGCTTACAATATACAACGTTTTCAACAAGAATAGGTAAAATTTCACTTTATTTTTGTAAAAAATCATATAAATATTTGATTCCGCGCCCGAATTTTATTATTCTTCATCATATTTTAGCGAAAAGAAAACATTGCAACAAAAATTGCTAATTCAAGTGGGGCACGTATTCTAGAATCCAGCCCATGTAGCTAAAAATATACAACGTATTCATCAAGAATAGGTAAAATCTGACTTTATATTTTTTATAAATAATATAAATTTTTGCTTCCGCGCCCAAATTTTATATTTCTTTATCATATTTTCGCTAAAAGAAAACATTGCAAGAAGAAAATTGCTATTTCAAGGGTGGTAGATATTCTAGAATCCAGCCCATATAGCTTACAATATACAGCATATTTATGAAGAATAGGTAAAATCTAACTTTATTTTTGTAAAAAATCATATGAATATTTGCTTCCGTGCCCGAATTTTATAATTCTACATCATATTTTAGCTAAAAGAAAACATTGCAACAAGAAAATTGCTATTTTAAGTGTGGTGGGTATTCTGGAATCCACCGCATTTAGCTAAAAATATACAACATAATCATCAAGAATAGGTAAAATCTGACTTTATTTTTGTAAAAATCATATATATATATATATGCTTTCGCGCCCGAACTTTATAATTCTTTATCATATTTTAGCTGAAAGAAAACATTGCAACAAGAAAATTGCTATTTCAAGTATGGTAGGTATTCTAGAATCCAGCCCATGTAGCTTACAATATACAACGTATTCATCAAGAATAGGTAAAATCTGACTTTATTTTTGTAAAAAATCATATAAATATTTACTTGCGCGCCCGAATTATATGGTTTTTCATCATATTTTAGCTAAAAGAAAACATTGCAACAAGAAAATTGCTATTTCAAGTATGGTAGGTATTCAAGAATCCAGCCCATGTAGCTTACAATATATAACGTATTTATCAAGAATAGGAAAAATGTGACTTTATTTTTGTTAAAAATCATATAAATATTTGCTTCCGCGCTTAAATTTTATAATTCTTCATCATATTTTCTCTAAAAGAAAAAATTCAACAAGAAAATTTCTGTTTCAAGGGTGGTAGGTATTCTAGAATCCAGGCCATGTAGCTTACAATATACAACGTATTTATCAAGAATAGGTAAAATCTAACTTTATTTTTGTAAAAAATCTGATGAATATTTGCTTTCGCGCCCGAATTTTATAATTCTTCATCATATTTTAGCTAAAAGAAAACATTGCAACAAGAAAATTGTCATTTTAAGTGTCGTGGGTATTCTAGAATCCAGCCCATGTAGCTTACAATATACAACGTATTCATCAAGAATAGGTAAAATCTGACTTTATTTTTGTAAACAATTATATAAATATTTGCTTCCGCGCCCGAATTTTATAATACTTCATAATATTTTAGCTAAAAGAAAACATTGCAACAAGAAAATTACTATTTCAAGTGTGGTAGGTATTCTAGAATCTAGCCCATGTAGCTTACAATATACAACGTATTCATTAAAATGACACCCGAAAATTGAATGTTTATAACCTGATTGGTTCCACGTTTTGTTCACTTTTGCATGTCCAATGCTAAAATTATCCACAGTATAGATCCTAAAGCATGAATATGAATATTTTAACAAAAATATCCATTTCAAGATTAGGAAAAATCTGACTTTATTTTTGTAAAAAATCATACAAATATTTGCTTCCGCGCCCGAATTTTATAATTTTTCATCATATTTTAGCTAAAAGAAAATATTACAACAAGAAAATTGCTATTTCAAGTGTGGTAGGTATTCTAGAATCAAGCCCATGTAGCTTACAATATACAACGTATTCATTAAAATGACACCCGAAATTTGAATGTTTATTATCTGATTGGTACCACGTTTTGCTCACTTTTGCATGGCAAATGCTTAAAACCATCCATAGTATAGATCCTAAAGCATGAATATGAATGATTTAACAAAAATATCCATTTCAAGAATAGGTAAAATCTGACTTTATTTTTGTGAAAAATCATATAAATATAAAAACAGTCCACATAGATAATGAGTATATCCTAATTAGTCTAGATGTCAAATCATTATTTAGAAATATTCACCTTGATCTCACGTTACAAGCAATAGAACTTAAATGGGATATAATAAAATTAAAAACTTCTATACCAAAAGCCGAATTTTTGGAAATGGTCACTTTCTGCTATCAACAAGGATACTTTGCCTTCCAAGGAAAATTCTACCAACAACAGTTCGGTTTTGCCATGGGTTCTTGTCTGTCCCCCATTGCCGCTTGTCTCGTCATGGATGCTCTACTTGACTTCTTTATACCACAGCTACCTTTTGAAATACCTTCCTTGTTCAAATACGTGGATGATATTCTTACAGCTATTCCTATTGATGCAAAAGAAATTACCCTCGACATCTTTAATAATTACAACCAACATCTGCAATTCACTATAGAAGTAGAAAAGAATGGTGAAATCGCTTTTCTCGATACAACCATATGTAGTCAAAACGATGGATCCATCAAATATGAGTGGTACAGAAAACCTACGTCTACTACACGATACATAAATTATAATTCTAGTCATCCAAAAACACAAATTATTAACGTAGGACATAACTTAAAAACAAGAGCCATACATCTATCATCCCCTAAGTACAGAAAAGAAACACTATTAAAAGTAAAACAAATCCTAATTGACAATAGTTATCCGCAAAAAACAATATATAAAATACTATATAATTATCAACCACAAAACAAAAAACATAACCATCAAAATGTAATGAAAATCAAACAAACAATGGCCTTGAACGAAAAAGTATGTCTCTATTCCGAACATAGATTGATTAGCGGGAAATTTAAAACGTATGCTTGAACAAAATTTAGCCATCAACATAACTTTAAAACCTGTTAAAAACATAAAACAACTTTTTAGTACATTAAAAGACAAAATAGATACAATGTTACATACTAATACGATTTATAAAATTCCTTGCCTAAACTGTACCAAGACTTACACAGGACAAAGTAAAAGATATTTAAAAACACGAATGACTGAACACAAAAGAAATTCAAAGAAAACTAACAATAACGGAACTTGTGCCCTCACACAACACTGTATACAAACTGGACACACTTTCGACTTCGACGGAGTAAATATTTTAGACAAAGAACCTATTTTACACAAACGACTGATACTAGAAATGCTACACATTCAAAATGACAATAACAACATAAATTTCAGGACCGACATACAAAATTTAAGCTCCATCTACTGTAACATTTGTAAATTATTTAAAGAGAAATCAAGTTAATCCCTTTAAGTATAAAATATTGATAACAATTGCAATTTTACAAAAAATTATTTTGTATTACATGAAGTGCTTTAATTATTTATTTATTTATTTTTTATTGTATGACGATATCTACTTGATTAATTTTCTGTATATGATCACAATATTTTAAAATAGTCTGTAAGTATTTGTATGTAAGTAAAACCACATAATTTGTTAAAACATGTGTTTTCCCAGTTTGCCCTGATTGGTAGCGAAACGTCGGCCTTAGACTAATAAAATTCATCAGTTGACTGCAATCCTGCTTATTTCTTCACTCCATCATTCCTCCAGTCGTTCAACACCATTTTCTTACATAAATACTTGCATTTGCGCCCGAATTTTATAATTCTTCTTCATATTTTAGCTAAAAGAAAACATTGCAACAAGAAAATTGCTATTTCAAGTGTGGTAGGTATTATAGAATCCAGCCCATGTAGCTTACAATATACAACGTATTCATTAAAATGACACCCGAAAATTAAATGTATATTATCTGATTGGTACTACGTTATGGTCACTTTTGCATGTCCAACACTAAAATTAACCATAGTATAGATCCTAAAGCATGAATATGAATGTTTTAACAAAAATATCCATTTCAAGAATAAGTAAAATCAGACTTTATTTTTGTAAAAAATCATAAAAATATTTGCTTCCGCGCCCGACTTTTATAATTCTTCATCATATTTTATTTTTGTAAAAAATTATATAAATATTTGCTTTTGCGCCCGAATATTATAACTTTTCATCATATTTTAGCTAAAAAAAACATTGCAACAAGAAAATTGCTATTTCAAGTGTGGTAGGTATTCTAGAATCCAGCCCATGTAGCTTACAATATACAACTTATTCATTAAAATGACACCCGAAAATTTAAAGTTTTGTATCTGATTGGTACCACGTTTTTGTCACTTTTGCATGTCCAATGCTAAAATTATCCATAGTATAGATCCTAAAGCATGAATATGAATGTTTTAACAAAAATATCCATTTCAAGAATAGGCAAAATCTGACTTTATTTTTGTAAAAAATTATTTAAATATTTGCTTCCGCGCCCGAATTTTATAATTCTTTATCGTATTTTAGCTAAAAAAAACATTGCAACAAGAAAATTTCTATTTAAAGTGTTGTATGTATTCTAGAATCCTGCCCATGTAGCTTACAATATACAACGTATTCATCAAAAAAAGATAAATTCTGACTTTATTTTTGTAAAATATCATATGAATATTTGCTTTCGCGCCCGAATTTTATAAATTTTCATCATATTTTAGCTAAAAGAAAATATTGCAACAAGAAAATTGCTATTTCAAGTATAGTTGGTATTCTAGAATCCAGCCCATGTAGCTTACAATATACAACGTATTCATTAAAATGACACCTGTAAATTGAATGTTTATTATCTGATTGGTACCACGTTTTGGTCATATTTGCATGTCCAATGCTTAAAACCATCCATAGTTTAGATCTTAAGCATGAATATGAATGTTTTAACAAAATATCCATTTTAAGAATAGGTAAAATCTGACTATATTTTTGTAAAATATCATATAAATATTTGCTTCCGCGCCCGAATTTTATAATTCTTCATCATAATTTAGCTAAAAGAAAACATTGCAACAAGAAAATTGCTATTTTAAGTGTGGTAGGTATTATAGAATCTGTAACTGTACGTTAACTACCTCCTTCGCACACATTCATAAATTAGCCAAAGATCGTCTCGTGGAAGGTTTAACTTACCCTACGTTGTGTTTATTTAAATAAATAACCCTTCATCGTCGTAATACAGAATAGCTGTTAAGAGTGGAGGAATCGGGACAGGTATTTGATAAATTAAAAGAATGATATTCACTCCAAAAGACAGACAAAATATCTGACTTGTGCATTTATTATAATTAAATAAAATCAGAAAGTGCCGTGGAATATTACGCTCTCTGGTATTCACCTTATGAACCTGAGGGAAACCACAGCCAAAACCTCAGGTAGAGAGACAATTTTGAACATTTAACAATCATATAAAAATATTGCATTCGATTCATAAAGAGTTGTCCCAATAATTTATTACAATCATTTATGGTAAAATTTAGTCATTGCGACCAAACTGATATTGGAAGTCATTGACAATTGTAAGTGTATGCGTGTTGGTTTGCGTGGATTTTTATTATTTGGTTCAGAGCCGGCATGCCGTTGCTCTGATATCTTTTGTTTCAGGGGGCGCTCGGCATTGCCTGAGGGCCGTTGTTTTGGGGTAGACACCCAGCTGAGCTGGCGAGTCTAAAGCTATTACCACTGAGTGGTCGCACGCTCCTCGTGATACCGGTGCCGCACCACGGTTGTGTATTGTTTATTTATACCCAAGTGATCGTTCGTTCGTGCTGATACGGCACATTCTTGAGCCTGAGAGTTTGTGCAGAGCACAAAGTCTCGCAAATTACAATTGTTAGACAACCAATATTAGATCGGTTATATATAATAAGATAATATGATATCATTGTGACAACTATAATTAATATACCAAAATCAAATCAAATAAATAGCGTGTCCGAAGTAATATTTGATATAAGGTCAAAGTGGAAGGTGCTGACTTATTCCTGGCAGAGCCATTGAACAAAGTCAGTAGGAAAGGTGCTGACTTATTCCTGGCAGAGCCATTGAACAAAGTCAGTAGGAAAGTTGCTGACTTATTCCTGGCAGAGCCATTGAACAAAGTCAGTAGGAAAGGTGCGGACTTATTCCTGGCAGAGCCATTGAACAAAGTCAGTGGGAAAGGTGCTGACTTATTCCTGGCAGAGCCATTGAACAAAGTCAGTGGGAAAGGTGCTGACTTATTCCTGGCAGAGCCATTGAACAAAGTCAGTGGGAAAGGTGCTGACTTATTCCTGGCAGAGCCATTGAACAAAGTCAGTGGGAAAAGTTTGGAGTTCGAGAGACCAGGAGGACTTACCTCGGACACGCCAAGTATAAGGGAGTCCTGGATCATACTCTTCGAGTACAGCTTTGGACTCGGGTTATATTCAAAAATATCCCTCTTCTCTCCTTCAAAATGAGGGCGTTTCGGGGGTAGCATCTTCCCTCACCACCACGATCCAGACGAGTGATTGCGGAATCTTCTAGAATCTAAATATCAACCCTGCAGGTACAGGCTCAGCGTCTTGCAGTCTATCCCTTTCAAGTGGTTTGGCCATCTGGCTTTAGCGCCAAGACGTGGAGTCCATGGGCGTGCGGATAATCCCTTTAGTACTTTGGTGCATTTCAAAATATAAACGAAAACATTATATTCTCTGTTATGTTACATATTTATTTAAATTAACAGTACCATCTGCAAATATTATATTCTGTCACCTGTAATAGCGTGACATAGGTAAATTTATATTAGTTAAAATTGAATATCCTATTTATTTAGTACGTATTTTATTAAGGAATATTTGAACTGATGTGTTGTAATAACACATCATTTTAGAGAATTTCAGAATGATTCAAATAAATAATAGTTTATCAACTTTATATTGTTAAAGTTATTATTTGTAGTTAAATGATAACTGAAAGGACATGGTTTTTACCAATATGATACTGAAATAGATATTTCTGTTATTTAAAATACTTGATTTGCACATCCGAACATATTTAAACAACGATATAATTTTATATAATTATCTATAGCAGTATATGAATATCATAGAGAAATTTGTGAAATCTACGCCTATGTTCAAGTGTCTAATATTCCTACATGTAGCAAAGTGTCGACCCATATTCTTCGCAGGTCATAATGAAACTAAGATAAAAAAAATTTGTTACACTATGCTGAGTTTAAAAATACAAATAGATGTCTATACAATAAATTGTTCAAAAAAAATTATTGTATCTAAACAAACAATATTTTAAATATTAGTAACAAAATTATACATGCTAGCAGTACTGCTTCAAATCCAGCCCATGTAGCTTAAAATATACAACGTATTCATCAAGAATAAGTAAAATCTGACTTTATTTTTGTAAAAAATCATATAAATATTTGCTTCCGCGCCCGAATTTTATAATTCTTCATTATATTTTAGATTAAAGAAAACATTGCAACAAGAAAATTGCTATTTCAAGTGTGGTACGTATTCTAGAATCCAGCCCATGTAGCTTAGATTATACAACTTATTCATTAAAATTACACCCGAAAATTGAATGTTTATTATCTGATTGGTACCACGTTTTGGTCACTTTTGCATGTCCAATGCTAAAATTATTCATAGCATAGATCCTAAAGCATGAATATGAATGTTTTAACAAAAATATCCATTTCAAGAATAGGCAAGATCTGACTTTATTTTTGTAACAAATCATTTAAATATTTGCTTCCGCGCCCGAATTTTATAATTCTTCATCGTACTTTAGTTAAAAGAAAACATGGCAACAAGAAAATTGCTATTTTAAGTGTTGTAGGTGTTCTAGAATCCAGCCCATGTAGCTTATAATATACAACGTATTCATCAAGAATAGGTAAATTTTGACTTTATTTTTGTAAAATATCATATAAATATTTACTTCCGCGCCCGAATTTTATAATTTTTTATCATATTTTAGCTAAAAGAAAACATTGCAACAAGAAAATTGCTATTTCAAGTGAAGTTCGTATTTTAGAATCCAGCCCATGTAGCTTACAATATACAACGTATTCATTAAAATGACACCTGAAAATTGAATGTTTATTATCAGATTGGTATCACGTATTGGTAACCTTTGCATGTCCAATGCTTAAAACCATCCATAGTATAGATCCTAAAGCATGAATATGAATGTTTTAACAAAAATATCCATTTCAAGAATAGGTAAAATCTAACTTTATTTTTGTAAAAAATCATATAAATATTTGCTTCCGCGCCCACATTTTATAATTCTTTATCATATTTTAGCTAAAGGAAAACATTGCAACAAAAAAATTGCTATTTGAAGTGTGGTAGGTATTCTAGAATCCAGCCTATGTAGCTTACAATATACAACGTATTCATCAAGAATAGGTAAAATTAGACATTATTTTTGTAAATAATCATATAAATATTTCCTTCCGCGCCCGAATTTTAAAATTCTTCATCATATTTTAGCAAAAAGAAAACATTGCAACAAGAAAATTGCTATTTCAAGTATTCTAGAATCCAGCCCATGTAGCTTACAATATACAACGTACTCATTAAAATGACACCCGATAATTGAATGATTATTATCTGATTGGTACCACGTTTTGGTCACTTTTGCATGTCCAATGCTTAAAACCTTTCATAGTATATATTCTAAAGCATGAATATGAATGTTTTAACAAAAATATCCATTTAAAATCTGACTTTATTTTTGTAAAAAATCATATAAATATTTGCTTCAGCGCCCGAATTTTATATTTTTTCATCATATTTTAGTTAAAGAAAACATTGCTACAAGAAAATTGCTATTTCAAGTGTGGTTGGTATTCTAGAATCCAGCCCATGTAGCTTACAATATACAACATATTCAATAAGAATAGGTAAAATTTCACTTTATTTTTGCAAAAAATCATATAAATATTTACTTCCGCGCCCGAATTTTATAATTTTTTATCATATTTTAGCTAAAAGAAAACATTGCAACAAAATAATTGCTATTTCAAGTGTTGTAGGTATTCTAGAATCCAGCCCATTAAGCTTACAATATACAACGTATTCATCAAGAAAAGTTAAAATCTGACTTTATTTTTGTAAAAAATCATGTAAATATTTACTTCCGCGCACGAATTTTATAACTTTTCATCATATTTCAGCTAAAAGAAAACATTGCAACAAGAAAATTGCTATTTCAAGTGTGGTAGTTATTCAAGAATCTAGCCCATGTAGCTTACAATATACAACGTATTAATTAAAATGACACCCGAAAATTGAATGTTTATTATCTGATTGGTACCACGTTTTGGTCACTTTTGCATGCCTAATGTTAAAATAATCCATTGTATACGTCCTAAAGCATGAACATGAATGTTTTAACAAAAATATCCATTTCAAAGATAGGTAAAATCTGACTTTATTTTTGTAAAAAATCCTATAAATATTTGCTTCCGCGCACAATTTTTATAGTTTTTATCATATTTTAGCTAAAAGAAAACATTGCAACAAGAAAATTGCAATTTCAAGTGTGGTAGGTATTCTAGAATCCAGCCCATGTAGCTTACAATATACAATCTATTCATTAAAATGACACCCGAAAATTGAATGTTTATTATCTGATTGGTACCACGTTTTGCTCTCTTTTGCATGTCCAATGCTTAAAACCATCCATAGTATAGATCCTAATGCTTGAATATGATTGTTTTAACAAAAAGAATAGGTATAAACTCACGTTATTATTGTAAAAAGTCATATAAATATATGCTTCCGCGCCCGAATTTTATAATTATTCATCATAGTTTAGCTACAAGAAAACATTGCAACAAGAATATTGCCATTTTAAGTGTTGTAGGTATTCTAGAATCCATCCATGTAGCTTACAATATATAACGTATGCATCAAGAATAGGACAAATCTGCTTTTATTTTTGTAAAAATTCATATAAATATTTGCTTCCGCGCCAAAATTTTATAATTCTTTATCATATTTTAGCTAAAAGATAACATTGCAACAAGAAAATTGCTATTTCAAGTGTGGTAGGTATTCTAGAATCCAGCCCATGTAGGTTACAGTATACAACGTATTCATCAAGAATAGGTAAAATCTGACTTTATTTTGTAAAAAATCATATAGCTATTTGCTTCCGCGCCCGAATTTTATAATTCTTCATCATATTTTAGCTAAAAGAAAACATTGCAACAAGAAAATTGCTATTTCAAGTGTGGTAGGTATGCTAGAATCCAGCCCCTGTAGCTTACAATATACAATGTATTCATAAAAATGACACCCGAAAATTGAATGTTTATTATCTGATTGGTACCACGTTTTCGTCATATTTGAATGTCCAATGTTAAAATTATCCATAGTATAGATCCGAAAGCATAAATATGAATGATTTAACAAAAATATCCATTTTAGGAATAGGCAAAATCTGACTTTATTTTTGTAAAAAATCATATAAATATTTGCTTCCGCGCTCGAATTTTATAATACTTCATCATATTTTGGCTAAAAGAAAACATTGCAACAAGAAAATTGTTATTTCAAGTGTGGTAGGTATTCTAGAATCCAGGCCATATAGCTTAGAATATACAACGTATTCATCAAGAATAGAAAAAATCTGACTATATTTCTGTAAAAAATCCTATAAATATTTGCTTCCGCGAACGAATTTTATAATTCTTCATCATATGTTAGCTAAAAGAAAACATTGCAACAAGAATATTGCTATTTCAAGTCTGGTATGTATTCTAGAATCCAGCCCATGTAGCTTACATTATACAACGTATTCATCAAGAATAGGTAAAATCTGACTTTATTTTTGTAAAGAATCATATAAATATTTGCTTCCGCGCCCGAAATTAATAATTCTTCATCATATTTTAGCAAAAAGAAAACATTGCAACAATAAAATTGTTATTTCAAGTGTGGTAGGTATTCTACAATCCAGCCAATGTAGCTTACAATATACAACGTATTCATTAAAATAGCACCCAAAAATTTAATGTTTATTATATGATTGGTACCAAGTTTTGGTCAGTTTTGCATGTCCAATGCTAAAATTATCTATAGTATAGATCCTAAAGCATGAATATGAATGTTTTAACAAAAATATCCATTTCAAGAATAGGTAAAATCTGACTTAATTTTTGTAAAAAATCATATAAATATTTGCTTCCGCGCCCGAATTTTATAATTCTTCATCATATTTTAGCAAAAAGAAAACATTGCAACAAGAAAATTGCTATTTCAAGTGTGGTAGGTATTCTACAATCCAGCCCATGTAGCTTACAATATACAACGTATTCATTAAAATAACACCCGAAAATTTAATGTTTATTATCTGATTGGTACTATGTTTTGGTCACTTTTGCATGTCCAATGCTTAAATCCATCCATAGTATGGATCCTAAAGAATCAATAAGAATGTTTTAACAAAAATATCCATTTCAAGAATGGGTAAAATCTGACTTTATTTTCGTAAAAAATCATATAAATATTTGCTGCCGCGCCTGAATTTTATAATTCTTTATCATAAATTAGCTAAAAGAAAACATTGCAATAAGATAATTGCTATTTCAAGTGTGGTAGGTATTCTAGAATCCAGCCCATGTAGCTTACAATATACAACGTATTCATCAAGAATAGGTAAAATCTGACTATATTTTGTAAAAAATCATATAGCTATTTGCTTCCGCGCCCATATTTTATAATTCTTCATCATATTTTAGCTAAAGAAAACATTGCAACAAGAAAATTGCTATTTCAAGTGTGGTAGGTATGCTAGAATCCAGCCCATGTAGCTTACAATATACAACGTATTCATAAAAATGACACCCGAAAATTGAATGTTTATTATCTTATTGGTACCACGTTTTCGTCACATTTGTATGTCCAATGCTAAAATTATCCATAGTATAGATCCTACAGCATGAATATGAATGATTTAACAAAAATATCCATTTTAGGAATAGGTAAAATATGACTTTATTTAAAAAAAAAATCATATAAACATTTGCTTCCGCGCATAATTTTTGTAATTTTTTATCATATTTTAGCTAAAAGAAAACATTGCAACAAGAAAATTGCAATTTCAAGTGTGGTAGGTATTCTACAATCCAGCCCATGTAGATTACAATATACAACGTATTCATTAAAATGACACCCGAAAATTGAATGTTTATTATCTGATTGGTACTATGTTTTGGTCACTTTTGCATGTCCAATGCTTAAAACCATCCATAGTATAGGTCCTAAAGAATCAATAAGAATGTTTTAACAAAAATATCCATTTCAAGAATAGGTAAAATCTGACTTTATTTTCGTAAAAAATCATATAAATGTTTGCTGCCGCGCCCGAACTTTATAATTCTTTATCATAAATTAGCTAAAAGAAAACATTGCAACAAGAAAATTGCCCATGTAGCTTACAAAATACAAAGTATTTATCAAGAAAAGGTAAAATCTGACTATATTTTTGTAAAAAATTCATATAAATATTTGCTACCGCGCCAGAATTTTATAATTCTTTATCATATTTTAGCTAAAAGAAAACATTGCAACAAGAAAATTGCTATTTCAAGTGTGGTAGATATTCTAGAATCCAGCCCATGTAGCTTACAGTATACAACGTATTCATTAAAATGACACCTGAAAATTTAATGTTTATTATCTGACTAGTACCACGTTTTGGTCACTTTTGCATGTGCAATGCTTAATCTATCCATATTATAGATCCTAAAGCATGAATATGAATGTTTTAACAAAAATATTCATTTTAAGAATAAGTAAAATCGGACTTTATTTTTGTAAACAATCAAATACATATTTGCTTCCGCAACAACTTTTATAATTTTTTATCATATTTTAGCTAAAAGAAAATATTGCAACAAGAAAATTGCTATTTCAAGTGTGGTAGGTATTCTAGACTCCAGCCCATGTGGCTTACAATATACAACTTATTCATCATGAATAGGTAAAATCTGACTTTATTTTGTAAAAAATCATATAGCTATTTGCTTCCGCGCCCGAATTTTATAATTCTTCATCATATTTTTGCTAAAAGAAAACATTGCAACAAGAAAATTGCTATTTCAAGTGTGGTAGGTATTCTACAATCCGGCCCATGTAGCTTACAATTTACAACGTATTCATTAAAATGACACCCGAAGATTGAATGTTTATTATCTAATTGGTACTATGTTTTGGTCACTTTTGCATGTCCAATGCTTAAAACCATCCAGAGTATAGGTCCTAAAGAATCAATAAGAATGTTTTAACAAAAATATCCATTTCAAGAATATGTAAAATCTGACTTTATTTTCGTAAAAAATCATTTAAACATTTGCTGCCGCGCCCGAATTTTATAATTCTTTATCATAAATTAGCTAAAAGAAAACAATGCAACAAGAAAATTGCCCATGTAGCTTACAAAATACAAAGTATTTATCAAGAAAAGGTAAAATCTGAGTTAATTTTTGTTAAAAATTCATATAAATATTTGCTTTCGCGCCCGAATTTTATAATTCTTCATCATATTTTAGCTAAAAGAAAACATTGCCACAAGAAAATTGCTATTTCAAGTGTGGTAGGTATTCTAGAATCCAGCCCATGTAGCTTACAATTTACAACGTATTTATTAAAATGACACCCGAAAATTGAATGTTGATTATCTGATTGGTACCACGTTTTAGTCACTTTTGCATGTCCAATGCTTAAAACCATCCATAGAATAGATCTTAAAGCATGACTATGAATGTTTTAACAAAAATATCCATTTTAAGAATACGTAAAATCTGACTTTATTTTTGTAAAGAATCATATAAATATTTGCTTCCGCGCCCAAATTTTATAATTCTTCATCATATTTTAGCTAAAATAAAACATTGCAACAAGAAAATTGTTATTTCAAGTGTGGTAGGTATTCTAGAATCCAGCCTATGTAGCTTACAATATACAACGTATTCATATAAATGACACCCAAAAATTGAATGTTTATTATCTGATTGGTACCACGTTTTGGTCAGTTTTGCATGTCCAATGCTAAAATTATCTATAGTATAGTTCCTAAATCATGAATATATATTTCAAGAATAAGTAAAATCTGACTTAATTTTAGTAAAAAATCATATAAAAATTTGCTTTCGCGCCCGAATTTTATAATTCTTTATCATATTTTAACAAAAAGAAAACATTGCAACAAGAGAAATGCTATTTCAAGTGTGGTAGGTATTCTACAATCCGGCCCATGTAGCTTACAATATACAACGTTTTCATTAAAATGACACCCGAAAATTGAATGTTTATTATCTGATAGGTACTATGTTTTGGTCACTTTTGCATGTCCAATGCTTAAAACCATCCATAGTATAGATCCTAAAGAATCAATAAGAATGTTTTAACAAATATATCCATTTCAAGAATAAGTAAAATCTGACTTTATTTTCGTATAAATTCATATAAATATTTGCTGCCGCGACCGAATTTTATAATTCTTTATCATAAATTAGCTAAAAGAAAACATTGCAACAAGAAAATTGCCCATGTAGCTTACAAAATACAAAGTATTTATCAAGAAAAGGTAAAATCAGACTTTATTTTTGTAAAAAAATCATATAAAAATTTTCTTCCGCTGTAACAGAAAATTTATAAAAGAAATATTGAAATTAAAAAAAGAAAGATATTAATTGTTTCAATATTTAAGATACGGTTAAGAGAGATAAATTTTTAGCTGCCACCAGGTTATTTTTATAATTTAGAATAACCAAACTAAATTTAGGAAATTTAAAATACTTGGGAGAAACAAAGCGATAAAGAAAACTTAACAAAATATATTAAATATAATAAAAGAATTATAATTAAAATTATACAAGTTAAAATAATAGGATACACAATACAAAACAGTTACATGTGAGAATAAATAAACTTACTTACATCTAATATATGTTAATATGACGACGAGTCATGACTGACTCTTTTTCTATAGTTTTTCAACTTCTTCCATGATACAACTGTCTTTATTGAATATTTCTCGAGTTTATATAGTACACAACATTAGAAACGGAGCAACCAAAAATAAATCCTTAATTACATAACTAATTAACAGAATTTTTCCAACATTTACTTAAATAATTTTCAATAACAACTTAATGATTATCGGTTTATCACATTCCTTTCCCCTTACTTGAGCCATATTTCTAAAAGAAATTAGCTCAAATTACCCTAGCTGCGGAAGTCTGCATATGCTCTAGTTTCAATCTGGCCGACGTACATGTTATCAGGCTTGCTGTCTCTCGATTGTTGGTCCGAGATGAGCTGCTTTTTCGTCTAATTCGTTCCCCAGGACGACTACCGGCTTCGGCATCCCACCTTGATCGGTTTCCTACACGATCTTCACAATAGTCTGGGTCCTTGCTCTCGGCTCGTCGGGATGAACCTGCTTTCCTCTGCAGCACCACCTGTTGACCTGTCAACTCAGTCTGCAGCAAGCAGCATCATGTGCATCGATCTCATATCTGCTATAACATAACAAACTTCCAGCAGTAATTCGTCTTATAGTTCAAGGAGTGAGATAACCCGATAATTCGCCTTGCTTCATACGGACGATTTTTTTTTTAATCAATACAAATTAACCTAATCTTCTATACTAAATACCCTAGATCTTAGCTTGGGGATTATATTTATATCATATAATAGTCACGTGTTCCCCAGCCTAAGACATAGGTTGGCTATCATGGGCAGGTGTGCCAATTCCCTGGGTACGTACATCTCTACGACCTGACTACCCGTTATGTACGTTTAACAAATTAAAATCTTAACTAACCGTATGTCTTAGCTTGGCAAGGTAATTTAATAAAATAATTCAAAATACATCATCTTCCAGCCTAAAACATACGTTGGCTATCAATCGGGCAGGAGTGCCAATATCCTGGATATATATCAACATTTATAATCTGATTACCCGAGGGATTACAAAACAAAACGAAATCTTTTCTATCTGTGCCGCTTTCGGCATTTATAAACATGGTAAACTAATCCCTTTGCCTTTACCAACTTATTTTTATTTCCAAATTTTAAAATCCTGTGATCATTTTGAAAATCTATTTTATTTAATTGAAATTTCATATTGGCTTCTATTTTCATATTAAAACAATTTTTTATCTGTTTACAGTTTCTTTTTAAAATATTATATTCTTTTTGACTAAAATTTGAATCTAATTTCACAAATGTTGTTTTAAATTTATCATCTGATTTAACAAACAATTTCTTACCTTTCTTATGTGTTTTTTGGTCTATAATCCTGTGTTTTCCATCCGAACCTTGGCCGTTCGTTTTCCATCTGGGCCGATGGTATAAACAGCCCCGCGCCCGAGTTTTTTGGCCTTTCCTTTGGCGGTCTTTCTTCCTCCTGCTGAATCGGTTGCTCATAATCCTCTTTGCCACTGAGTTACTAACATCGCCGACGTCTCCATCAGGACAACCCACCGAGTGTTCTTACTCGATCAAAACTAATGAGCACGTATCTGCTGAATCCACGTCGTGCGCCGCTGAATCACTCAAGTCTTTCACAACATCTGTTTCAACGCACTCGGCGACTGCTTCTTGCTCAGGAGATGTGACAGTATGCTCTTCTTTAGCCGTTTTCCTGGATTCTGCGACTCTAGCGCCAGAATCATCTCTCTCAGGTGCCTTTTCTGAGCCATACTTCACCGCGTTCTCCTCTTCTAAACTTAAACAATACGCCGAGGCATTTACTTGCTCTTCTTTTGTTGTCCTGGATGCCTCTGCCTCGACGTCTCTCTCTAGTTTTTCTTCGACGCTATGAACTGCACTCCTTGGTGGGCCGAAATCTTTGTTCGTCTTCTCCGCGTAGTTCAGCTCATCATAGTTACAAATCACAGTTCGTTCACATTTCCTATCGTTATATTTATTGTTCCAATCTGGATAAACCCTATTTTCACTTTTATCACTCATACACTTATCATAATTAACACTCGTTTCAATCATACGCTCATTTTTATCACACAAATTATCTAATCTTTCTTTCTCACATGTGACTGTATTGTTAACTGTTTGCTCTGGTCGGGATGAGTTGTTCAATGGACAATCTTTCTGTATGTGCCCCATATTTTCGCACTTGAAGCACATACGATTTGCAAATTTTGTGGGACAGTTCCATTGCATATGTCCCATTTTTTCACATCGAAAACACATCAGTTCTTGTAAAGAAATCCCATCCCGGTAATTTTGATAATTTCCTGTACGATTGTCAGATTTTAAATTTAATTCTCTGAGGTTGGTTATAATTTTGATTTTGTATTCTTGTCTCAAAAACTGCCGCGCATCTGATGTTATTTTCCAAAACATTATTATAATTAATTTTCTCAAATTTGTTTCCCATGCGTTTTTTAAAAAGGTGTCAATTTCCCTTGAATTCCTCGGCATGTAAATATGCATATCGCTTTGCTTTCCCCGTACATAACATAAAACCAATATTAACTAACTGCTCATCTGTACAATTGGTAAGTACTTTATATCCTTCTAAATTACTTACAAATTGTTCCAGAGATTCATGCTCTTTCCCACTAAAAGTCATAGATTGGTTTGACATTTTGTCTAAAAAATTTAATTAATTTTGAAAAGGTAGCGGCGTTAAGGCAACAGGAATATTCGTACCCAGCGCTTGCCACCAGAAAATTTAACAGGAAATTTATAAAAGAATGATTGAAATTAAAAAAAAAAAGATACTTATGTTTCAATATTTAAGATACTGTCAAGAGAGATAAATTTTAAGCTGCCACTAGGTTATTTTTATAATTTAGAATAACCAAACTAAATTTGGTAAATTTAAAATACTTGGGAGAAACAAAGCGATAAAAAAAACTTAACAAAATATATTCAATAAAATAAAGGAATTATAATTAAAATTATTCAAGTTAAAATAATAAGACTTACAAAACAGTTACATGTGAGAATAGATAAGCTTACTTACATCTAATATATGTGTATATGACGTTTAGTCATGACTGACTCTTTTTCTATGGTTTTTCAACTTCTTCCATGATACAACTGTCTTTATTGAATATTACCCGAGTTTATATAGTACACAACATTAGAAAGGAAGCAACCAAAAATAAATCCTTAATTACATAACTAATTAACATAATTTTTCCTACATTTACTTACATAATTTTCAATAACATCTTAATGGTTATCGGTTTGTCACACCGCGACCGAATTTTATAATTTTTCATCATATTTTAGATAAAAGAAAACATTGCAACGAGAAAATTGCTATTTCAAATGTCGTAGGTATTCTAGAATCCAGCCCATATAGCTTACAATATACAATGTATTCATTAAAATGATACCCGATAATTGTATGTTTATTATCTGACTGGTACCACGTTTTGGTCACTTTTGCATGTCCAATGCTTAAAACCATCCATAGAATAGATCCTAAAGCATGACTATGAATGTTTTAACAAAAATATCCATTTTAAGAATAGGTAAAATCTGACTTTATTTTTGTAAAGAATCATATAAATATTTGCTTCCGCGCCCAAATTTTATAATTCTTCATCATATTTTAGCTAAAATAAAACATTGCAACAAGAAAATTGCTATTTCATGTGTGGTAGGTATTCTAGAATCCAGCCTATGTAGCTTACAATATACAACGTAATCATTAAAATGACACCCAAAAATTGAATGTTTATTATCTGATTGGTACCACGTTTTGGTCAGTTTTGCATGTCCAATGCTAAAATTATTCATAGTATAGATCCTAAAGCATGAATATGAAAGTTCAAACAAAAATATCCATTTCATGAATACGTAAAAACTGAATTTATTTTTCTAAAAAATCATATAAATATTTGCTTCCGCGCCCGAATTTTATAATTCTTCATCAAATTTTAGCTAAAAGAAAACATTGCAATAAGAAAATTGCTATTTCAAGTGTGGTAGGTATTCTAGAATGCAGCCATGTAGCTTACAATAAATTAGACGCAAGTGAGACTAAGATCGATGAAATCAATAAAGAAATAAGTACATTCCTTAAAGGTATCGAGGAAGTAAGAAAATCCTGTTCATTCCTTGAAAACAAGCTAGACTTGCTAGACAATCAAAACGAAAAAATCAAAAATTGGAAATACAAGTAAAAAAGAAGAACCTCGTATTCATAGGTATAAAAGAAGACGAATCGAATAAAGTTGATCTCGAATGTAAGGTTATAACGATCATTGACCAATTATTCCATATTCCAATCACGGCAAACCACATCGAAGAAGTATTTAGGATTGGAAAATTGTAACAAGACTATAGTAGACCAGTAATAGTAAAACTTGCAACACTGAAACTCAGAAAGAAAATTATCAATAACAGAAATAATCTAAAAGGTACGGGGATATTTATAAACGAAGATCTCACCACAAAAGCTTGGGAAGAACAGAAACATCTCCTGGAGGAAGTAAAACAGCTAAGGAGGGATTGTAAACAAGCTAAACTCGTAGGAAAGAAAATCATAGTAAATAACATACCGAAGGGTAAAAGAAACAGAACTTCACCTGGAGACGATTCACACTCAAGACAACGACAGCGTGTTGAAAAAGGATACGTAGAGAAGCAGAGTAACATCACAGAATTTTTTCGCCCCCATCTATCCAACAACGAAGAAGAGATCAGCATTGTCCCCCAACAAAAATGGGAAGTTAAGTACATTAACGTCCTACAAAACTAATAATCGTTCATGTAATAATTTAAAAATAATATTTTGGAATTTAAGCGGGTACAATTCATTATTTAATTTAGATTTGGAAATTAAAGAAAAATTAGCAATGTGTGAAATACTTTGTTTTTGTGTAATATGGCAACATAATGAAATAACTATAATACCTAATTAATAGTTGTCGTATCCAAAATTATAATTTAGGATATGAAGTAGTCGGAATTTGGACAAGGTGTAAGCAAAAACAAATGTAGATCGCTTACGTTTCGATATATTTAATATCATCATCAGAGCTAAAAAACATTGAAAGTATTATTTACTACAATAATATGTTACAAATATCAGAATTATAACAATAATTAACATACCATTGTTGATTTACGCAGATTAACGATTATTACAGGATATTTATACATTGTTAAAATTATTACAAACGTTGAAACAATTTGTAACATTTGAAAAGAAACGGAGAGTACAATGTAGGTGTTCTTGTGTGAGCGAGTTGTGTGTGACTGACTGCAATGTTGGCCAAAGTAAACAATATCTTTCAAATAGATTAAAACAGCATAGTAATGTTTAGATGATAAATTTATAATTTCAAAGTTAGAAAACTCATTAGAATCTTTTGTAGGTAATACAGATCCACATACCAAAGTCATTATACAAGGGGACTTCAATTCTAAGATAGGACAGCTTAACCAGATAGATGAAGAAGTACTTCAAAATTTAAACATAACCGAATCTCGCGTATCCCTACATGAAGACACCGACCTTTGAGGTAAAGAGCTAGTCAAAACTATGGAGTATCTCGGGTTGTATGTACTCAACGGGCGTACCGCTGGAGATATACCTGGCAAGTATACTTTTTTCAATCACAACGGCAAAAGTACTATAGATTTGGTTTGGACAGATTTACATACGATGAATTCAATTTTTGAGTTCGAAATTCTTACTACTCTCGAAGCAACAAATCACTGCCTTTGTGTACTGTCATTAGTAACAAATCATTGTGAAATAGTAAATAAAAAAGTAAACAAACTTGCCAACAAATTTGTAGTAAAATTCGAATTTTTAGAAAACAAATCCGAAGCATTTGTTAAATCATTAAATGATTCACCAAATATTTATTTTAATAGTCAAAATGTATTGGAATTAAATAACAATATTATAAATGCAATTAAAGATGCTGGAGTACATTCTGACTTGTTACAAATAAAGACAATAACGGAAAATAAGAATTTTAATACTAATATACCGTGGTTTAATATTCATTGCAAACAGCTAAAGAAAGAAAGTAAAATAATGTTAAAATTATACAAAAAACAGCCCACAGACTATAACTTAAAAAAAATTATTGAAAGTAAACGCAAATACCGTACAATGATACATCAATCTAAAAAGATTTATCGAGAAACAGTCTCAAATAATTTAATAAATACTAAAAATAATATTAATTTTTGGCAAACAATTCGAAAACTCAAACCCAGAAATAATTTCGTAAATGATATAAGCGCCGAAGAATGCTCAAATTTTTACAAAAACCTATACAGTTATGAAAATAATATGCTATATATGCTATATGATGAATACGTTGTATAATGTAAGCTACATGGGCTGGATTCTAGAATACCTACCTCACTTGAAACAGCAAATTTCTTGTTGCAATGTTTACTTTTACCTAAAATATGATGAAGAATTATGAAATTCGGGCGCGGAAGCAAATATTTATATGATTTTCTACAAAAATAAAGTCAGATTTTACCTAATCTTGAAATGGATATTTTTGTTTAAACATTCATATTCATGCTTTAAGATCTATACTATGGATAGTTTTAAGCATTGGACATGCAAAAGTAACCAAAACGTGGTACCAATCAGAAAATAAACATTCAATTTTCGGAGGTGCGTGAAGTTAGCAGAATGAAGTAAAGCACTAACGAAACAATTTATATACAAAGTTAGTGCCTCGTTAGTGCTCTTTGGTGCTTCTTCAATTTTTCTAGCAGGAGTCACCATGCCGCTACAAAAAGCATTCGACTTTTTTTCCTGCCAAGTTCACACTAGCAGGAACTTTGAAAGATAAATTAATGAACTTGGTATCAAAAGTTAGTGCTTCGTTAGTGCTCTTTAGTGCTTCTATTAAAAAAATCACAAATCATACTATATCGCTACCAGGAGCATTCGACTGTTTTTCCTGCCAACTTCACACTAGCAGGAACTTTGAAAGATAAATTAATGAACTTGGTGTCAAAAGTTAGTGCTTCGTTAGTGCTCTTTAGTGCTTCTATTAAAAAAATCACAAATTATACTATATCGCTACCAGGAGCATTCGACTGTTTTCCTGCCAAGTTCACACTAGCAGGAACTTTGAAAGAAAAATTAATGAACTTGATATCAAAAGTTAGTGCTTCGTTAGTTCTTTTTAGTGCTTCTATTAAAAAAAATCACAAGTCACACTACGTCGCTACAAGAAGCAGTCGTCATTTGCTAATTTATGTTGATCGAAAGTATGTTATAAAGTTTATAATAAAATATCAAAAATTATTTTTATTATTAGCAACTATTTGCTCATTTTGTGCTATTTATTGCTACATTGTATTAATTTTGTGCTCATTTCTAACAATTGTCATTATCAAAATAAAATTAATACGATGTGTTTACGTTTGCTTATTCACTCAGAAAAATTTAAAATTAGTATAGCAGTAATTTTTCTGATCTCGTTTCATTTATAGCTTTATTTTTAAAATTTTTTATTCATCTCGGTTTATTACACTTGCTAATAGCCTTACAATTTTTATATAAATAAAGTAGCACATAACTAGAGGATTGCAATTATCTTATCTTATTGCTTATTGTTTCGTAGCTATAATAGTATTACGTTAAGTAAGCTTATCTACATTATTTTTATTATTATATGTTTTATATATATATATATATATATTATATATAAATAAAAACGCGGAAAATAATGTGTTCGCCGTACAAAATTTATATAATAAAAGTATCATAAAAGTTTAGGAACACATTCTTTATACCGAGTTATACGAGTATATTTGAAGATTTGTTTATACGAGTAACAAATATGATTTTTTGTAAATCAAAGAATTAGATACATTTTTATTTCAAAAGATCTCATGCTTCAGTAATCGAGTCAACTCTAAAATAAAATCATTGTAACAATATTCACGCGGAATAAGCGTACTTGTATAGGGATCACAATGTTAATTTTTAAATGTGTAGGTATTAAGTTATTTCTTTCTCAATTATTTCTCATTAAAACATATAAAAAGATTGGGAAAATAAATTATATCTTCCAACGCCAAAACCTATATTCAAATTAATTATTTTTATTTTTTGTAATGTGCGTTTATTGAAAAAATAATAATACTTTACGTTTGTTTAGTATTATAATAACAATTTTATTGTATTATATTCCTATTATACATAGATAATCACACTAATTCTGTTAAGGATGTTGCTGGCTCTTAGCAATGTTATTAAAAATTGTGATCTGTAGAAATAATTGTAAAACCTGTCATTTCCATATTTTATTTAATATCTGCTATTGTTATTGGCTGATGATGTTAGTAACGTTGCTAAGAGCTAGCAACTTCCTTACAGAATTAGGGTGAATATGTATTAATAGATTTATTCGCCGAACTGTTATTACTAATCCTTCGAAATAGTTATTTACGTATAGAGGGTTGAAAGAGAATGTTTATGCCCACGGACGAAATTTGAAGCCCGGCGAGCAGCGGAGTGCTTTTATTCGTCCATGGGCGTAAATCTCTTTCGGCCCGAGGTATGTACAACGTTTTACGCACAATTGCATAAGAATATATAATTATTTTTATCTCGAAATTTTAAAAACGTTGGAAAAGGTGCCGATGGTAACAAAGACTCATATCATGTTGTCATGTGTCAAACAATTAATTTTGTTTATATGTAAACAAAGATCGTAAAAATTAGTAAATTGTGTACGACATAGAGATTCCAAACGGAATTTTGGCTGAAGCTGAAGAAGCGTTGGGGGATTTGTGTCCCAAGAAATCACAAGAGAGGTGTAAAAAAGAGTTTAAAGACATGGAAAACTGGACGACAGTAAAAAAAATAGAAACCATCAACGAAACTGTTTTGTTGGCATATGTTAACCAACTGGTAAATAACACAATCATGTTTTCCACATTTCTTACATAATTTAAATTTTTCGATTTTCGGTCTCAAGTACCTATACAAATGCAGTTCTTTGTCAAAATATTCCATGCTTAAAAAGATGCTTATAATTAAGAAAAATGTGAATATTACCACTTACTACAAGCTAATTTCATTTTAAAAAAAAAGTATTGGCCATGAACCAAAGAAAGCTATGGTGTTGTCCAAAAATAATATAATAAAATTTATGACTGAATCTCTAGACTGCTCATATCTGATGATTAAGGTATGACAATTATTAAAATTCTGAAATTTTATTGAGTTAAACATTATGATGTTTTGAATTGTAAATTGCTTTATTATTTGGTATATATGGAGCTTGTCATAGAGAAGAACTCGCAAATATTGAAATAGACGATGTAGAAGACAGGGGTTCCGTCATTCTTGTGACCATACCAAATACAAAAACTAATAAAAAACGTCAGTTTAGTATAGTAGATGACGAAATAGCTGCATTGGAGCTTTGTAGAAAATATATTGCTATGCGGCCAGGGAATTTGATCCATCGTCGTTTTTTTCTTCAATTTAGAAATAAAATCAGCACTTCCCAGCCTGTGGGTAAAAATACTTTCGGAGCTATTCTCAAAACTATTGCAAAATATCTCTAGCTTCCTAATCCAGAGAGATATACTGGGCTACTGGGCATACCTTTCACAAAACATCTGCGACATTACTAGCAGATAGTGGGGCAGATATAACATCTGTAAAAAGGCATGGGGGTTGAAAAAGTACTTAGGTTGCAGAAGGATACCTAGAAGACTCTGTAGAATCAAAAACTAAGACGGCTAGATTAATTCTCAATATTAAGACTAATGCAAGTACATCGAGCAATATATCTACAGTCACACAGGAGGAGAACGAAATAAATAATTTAAATATTCAATTAAATAAATCGGCTGGCGGAGTTTCATTCCATTATTTAAATATTAATTTTTCACATTAATAAGTAAATAAAAATTAATTGTATTTTTCACATTAATAAATAAATTAATTCCCTCGCTCACCATAACTTGACTTTATAAACAATAGCAAACAAAACAGAGTTTAATACTTTACCGCCCATGGGCATTTTTCTCTACTTTACCGCCCAAGGGCGTAAAGTAAAACTTACCGCCATGGTAACCACGTTATAATTAAACAATTACAATACAGTTGTGCATAAAATATATATTTTTTTCTTTTGTGTAATACTAATACATTTCTAAATTTTTAGGCAGTCAGTGATATAACAATAACAATAGGCAGTTACAATTTTGATGTTATATGCAAAAATAAAAAGGAAGTAGATCAGAATACCGACTACGAATATTACTAATTTGAAATAATTGCCAGGGCCGGATCTAGATTTTCGAGCGCCCCGGTTGAAAAAAATTTTGGCGCCCTTTTTATCCGATAACGTAATGTATAATATAATTTTACTGTTTTGAAAATAAAAGTAATATTGCTACAACATAAAAAAATAACAAAAATATAATTATATTTATAAAGGTAATACATAATTTAATTTAAACAAATATAATATATTTTATTAAATAATGTTAGTTTAATATAAAAATCACAGTAAATATTTTTCACAAACAAAAACAAAACTATTAAACAAAAATTGACACTATTATAAACCAAAATATATACATAAAACAAAACTTGTACTAAGGTATGAATAAATATAGATAATTTAAAAATATTTTTTTCTGGCTTTTAAATCGGCAAAATTTTTAATATTATCTGTAATGTCTATGTTCTTCGCAATTTCATTTTCTATAGACAAAATTGCCAAATTATTTATCCTTTCGTTTATCATTTTAGACCGCAGGTATGTTTTAATAAGTTTTAACTTCCTAAAACTACGTTCACAAGCTGCAACAGTCACAGGAATTGTTAATAATATTCTTAAAGATGTCCACAAATTCGGCATAAGCGTATACAAGTCATTAGATTTTAAAAATTCAAATATTTTGACCGCCATCTAGTGAGTTGAAAAGCAAATTTAGTGGCTAGATTCAGTGGCCATCTATTGAGTAGAAAAATATTTAATAATTAGTTATGTAGTGAACAATGTTTAGCTCTAGGAGTTTGACGTTTATCACCAGATGCACCACGTGACTTTAGTGATATTGCATTCTGATTGGGTGAATTGACCTTGCTAGCTTCGATTGTAAATGCACCTTAAATTTTTTGCACAAAATAAACAATTTAAATATATAAATCAATAAATATTACTGATATTAAAATTTATTTATTTTTTGATTCGGCTCCTAAAAAATTAGCGCCCCTGGCGGCCGCCCGTTTCGCCCGCCCCTTTATCCGGCCCTGATAATTGCCTCGTTGGTGACTACATAACGTTTTATTGTTTTGTGAGTAACTATAGGTACTGTTACACTTAAAATTGAATTTAACATATAATAATAAAAATAGTGTAGATAAGCTTACTTAACGTAATAGGTAATACTATTATAGGTACGAAACAATAAGCAATGAGAAAAGATACTTTTAACCCACTAATGGCTTATGAGCTACTTTATTTATATAAAAATGATAAGGCTATTAGCAGGTGTTGGATAAAATAACAATGCAATATGAATATTAACATAAAAATTAAAGAAAACCATAATTTTAAACTAATGCTGTCTCAACCTCTGATAAAAATAAACAATTAAAAAAGATTAGGCTAAATATATGGCTATAGTTAGTAGGTACCTAATGTAATGGTTTCTTCGATCAATTGAATAGTATATATTTCCTCCAGCTTACTTATAATCAACCGAAATGAATAAAAAATTTTAAAAATAAGGCAATAAATGGAACGAGATCAGAAAAAATTACTGCTATATTAATTTTAAATTTTTTATTATGAATGAGCAAACGTAAACATATCGTATTCATATTATTTTGATAATGACGATTGTAGGAGATGAGCACAAAAGTAATACACTGTAGCAATAAATAGCACAAAATGAACAAAAAAGTTGCAAATAATAAAAATAATTTTTGATATTTTATTACCTACAATAAAAAATAAATTAATAAAAAAAAATTAATAGAAGCACTAAAGAGCACTAACGAAGCACTAACTTTTGACACCAAGTTCATTAATTTATCTTTCAAAGTTCCTGCTAGTGTGAACTTGGCAGGAAAAACAGTCGAATGCTCCTGGTAGCGATATAGTATGATTTGTGATTTTTTTAATAGAAGCACTGAAGAGCACTAACGAAGCACTAACTTTTGACACCAAGTTCATTAATTTATCTTTCAAAGTTCCTGCTAGTGTGAACTTGGCAGGAAAAAAAGTCGAATGCTTTTTGTAGCGGCATGGTGACTCCTGCTAGAAAAATTGAAGAAGCACCAAAGAGCACTAACGAGGCACTAACTTTGTATATAAATTGTTTCGTTAGTGCTTTACTTCATTCTGCTAACTTCACGCACCTAATTTTCGGGTGTCATTTTAATGAATACGTTGTATATTGTAAGCTACATGGGCTGGATTCTAGAATACCTACGACACTTGAAATAACAATTTTCTTATTGCAATGATTTCTTTTAGCTAAAATATGATGAAAAATTATAAAATTCGGGCGCGGAAGCAAATATTTATATGATTTTTCACAAAAATAAAGTCAGATTTAACCTATTCTTGATGAATACGTTGTATATTGTAAGCTACATGGGCTGGATTCTAGAATACCTACGACACTTGAAATAGCAATTTTCTTGTTGCAATGTTTTATTTTAGTTAAAATATGATGAAGAATTATAAAATTCGGTCGCGGAAGCAAATATTTATGTGATTTTTTACAAAAATAAAGTCAGATTTTACATATTCTTGATGAATACATTGTATATTGTAAGCTACATGGGCTGGATTCTAGAATACCTACCACACTTGAAATAGCAATTTTCTTGTTGCAATGTTTTCTTTTAGCTAAAATATGATGAAGAATTATAAAATTCGGGCGCGGAAGCAAATATTTATATGATTTTTTACTAAAATAAAGTCAGATTTTACGTATTCTTGAATTGGATATTTTTGTTAAAACATTCATATTCATGCTTTAGGATCTATACTATGGATGGTTTTAAGCATTGGACATGCAAAAGTGACGAAAACGTGGTACCAATCAGGTATAAAACATTTAATTTTCGGGTGTTATTTTAATGAATACGTTGTATATAGTAAGCTACATGGGCAGGATTCTAGAATACCTACCACACTTGAAATAGCAATTTTCTTGTTGCAATGTTTTCTTTTAGCTAAAATATGATAAAGAATTATAAAATTCGTGCGCGAAAGCAAATATTTATATGATTTTTTACAAAAATAAAGTCAGATTTTACCTATTCTTAAAATGGATATTTTTGTTAAAACATTCATATTTATGCTTTAGGATCTACAGTATGGATGGTTTTAGCATTGGACATGCAAAAGTGACAAAAACGTGGTACCAAAAAGATAATAAACATTTAAAATATGATGAAAATTAATAAAATTCGGGCGCAGAAGCAAATATTTATATGAATTTTTTACAAAAATAAAGTCAGATTTTACCTTTTCTTGATAAATACGTTGTATATTGTAAGCTATATAGGCTGGATTTTAGAATACCTACCACACTTAAAATAGCAATTTTCTTGTTCCTATGTTTTCTTTTAGCTAAAATATAAAGAAGAATTATAAAATTCGAGCGCGGAATCAAATATTTATATTATTTTTTACAAAAATAATGTCAGATTTTACCTAATATTGAAATGGATAATTTGGTAAAACATTCATATTCATGCTTTAGGATCTAAACTATGGATAATTTTAGCATTGGACATGCAAAAGTGACCAAAATGTGGTACCAATCAGATAATAAACATTCAATTTTCGGGTGTCATTTTAATGAATACGTTGTATATTGTAAGCTACCTTGGCAGGATTCTAGAATACCTACAACACTTGAAATAGCAATTTTCTTGTTGCAATGTTTTCTTTTAGCTAAAATATGTTGAAGAATTATAAAATTCGGGCGCGGCAGCAAATATTTATATGATTTTTTACAAAAATATAGTCAGATTTTACCTATTCTTAATGAATATGTTGTATATTGTAAGCTACATATGCTGGATTCTAGAATACCTACCACACTTGAAATAGCAATTTTCTTATTGTAATGTTTTCTTTTAGCTGAAATATGATGAATAATTATAAAATTTGGGCGCGGAACCTAATATGTATATGATTTTTTACAAAAAAGTTGTAAATTGTAAGCTACATGGGCTGGATTCTAGAATACCTACCACACTTGATATAGCAATTTTCTTGTTGCAATGTTTTCTTTTAGCTAAAATATGATGAAGAATTATAAAATTCGGGTGCGAAAGCAAATATTTATATGAATTTTTACAAAAATAAAGTCAGATTTTACCTATTTTTGTAATGGATATTTTTGATAAAACAATCATATTTATGCTCTAGGATCTATACTATGGATGGTTTTAAGCATTGGACATGCAAACGTGACCGAAACGTGGTACCAATCACATAATAAAAATACAATTTTCGAGTGTCATTTTAATGAGTACTTTGTATAGTATAAGCTACATGGGCTGGATTCTAGAATACCTACCGCACTTGAAATAGCAATTTTCTTGTTGCAATGTTTTCTTTTAGCTAAAATATAATAAAGAATTATGATATACGGGCGCGGAAGCAAATATTTATATGATTTTTTACAAAAATTAAGTCAGATTTTAATTATTCTTGATAAATACGTTGTATATTGTAAGCAACATAGGCTGGATTCTAGAATACCTTCCAAACTTGAAATAAAAATTTTCTTGTTGCAATGTTTTCTTTTAGCTAAAATATGATAAAGTATTATTAAATTCGGACGCGGAAGCAAATATTTATATGATTTTTTACAAAAATAAAGTCAGATTTTACCTATTCTTGAAATGGACATTTTTGTTAAAACATTTATATTTATTCTTTAGGATCTAAACTATGGATGGTTTTAAGCATTGGACATATAAAAGTGACCAAAACGTGGTAACAATCAGTTAATAAACATTCAATTTTCGGATGTCATTTTAATGAATGCGTTGTATATTGCAAGCTACATGGGCTGGATTCTAAAATAACTATCACACTTAAAATAGCAATTTTCTTGTTGCAATGTTTTCTTTTAGCTAAAATATGTTGAAGAATTATAAAATTTGGGCGCGGAAGCATATATTTATATGATTTTTTACAAAAATATATTCATATTTTACCTATTCCTTATGAATATGTTGTATATTTTAAGCTACATATGCTGGATTCTAGAATACCTACCACACTTGAAATAGCAATTTTCTTGTTGCATTGTTTTCTTTTAGCTAAAATATAATAAAGAATTATAATATTCGGGCGCGGAAGCAAATATTTAAATGATTTTTTACAAAAATAATGTCAGATTTTACTTATTCTTGATGAATACGTGGTATATTGTAAGCTACTTTTGCTGGATTCTTGAATACCTACCACACTTGAAATAGCAATTTTCTTGTTGCAATGTTTTCTTTTAGCTAAAATATGATGAAGAATTATAAAATTGGGACGCGGAAGCAAATATTTATATGATTTTTTACAAAAATAATTTCAGATTTTACCTATTCTTGAAATGGATATTCATGCTTTAGGATCTATACTATGGATAATTTTAACATCGGACATGCAAAAGAGACCAACACGTGGTACCAATCAGATAATAAACATTAAATTTTCGGGTGTCATTTTAATGAATACGTTGTATATTGTAAGCTACATGGGCTGGTTTCTAAAATATGTACCACACTTGAAATAGCAATTTTTTTGTTGCAATATTTTCTTTTAGCTAAAATATGATGCAGAATTGTAAAATTCGGGCGCGGAAGCAAATATTTATATGATTTTTTACAAAAATAAAGTCAAATTTTACATATTTTTAATGAATACTTTGTATATTGTAAGCTACATAGACTGGATTCTAGAATACGTACCACACTTGAAATAGCAATTTTCTTGTTGCAATGTTTTCATTTAGCTAAAATATGATAAAGAATTAAAAAATACGGTCGCGAGAGCAAATATTTATATGATTTTTTATAAAAATAATTTCAGATTTTACCTTTTCTTCATGAATACGTTGTATAGTGTAAGCTACATAGGCTGGATTCTAGAATACCTACCACACTTGAAATAGCAATTTTCTTGTTGCAATGTTTTCTTTTAGCTAAAATATGATGAAGAATTATAAAATTGGGGCGCGGAAGCAAATATTTATGTGATTTTTTACAAAAATAAAGTCAGATTTTACATATTCTTGATGAATACATTGTATATTGTAAGCTACATGGGCTGGATTCTAGAATACCTACCACACATGAAATAACAATTTTCTTAATGCAATGATTTCTTTTAGCTAATATATGATGAAAAATTATAAAATTCGGGCGCGGAAGCAAATATTTATATGATTTTTCACAAAAATAAAGTCAGATTTAACCTATTCTTGATGAATACGTTGTATATTGTAAGCTACATGGGCTGGATTCTAGAATACCTACGACACTTGAAATAGCAATTTTCTTGTTGCAATGTTTTATTTTAGTTAAAATATGATGAAGAATTATAAAATTCGGTCGCGGAAGCAAATATTTATGTGATTTTTTACAAAAATAAAGTCAGATTTTACATATTCTTGATGAATACATTGTATATTGTAAGCTACATGGGCTGGATTCTAGAATACCTACCACACTTGAAATAGCAATTTTCTTGTTGCAATGTTTTCTTTTAGCTAAAATATGATGAAAAATTATAAAATTCGGGCGCGGAAGCAAATATTTATATGATTTTTTACTAAAATAAAGTCAGATTTTACGTATTCTTGAATTGGATATTTTTGTTAAAACATTCATATTCATGCTTTAGGATCTATACTATGGATGGTTTTAAGCATTGGACATGCAAAAGTGACGAAAACGTGGTACCAATCAGGTATAAAACATTTAATTTTCGGGTGTTATTTTAATGAATACGTTGTATATAGTAAGCTACATGGGTAGGATTCTAGAATACCTACCACACTTGAAATAGCAATTTTCTTGTTGCAATGTTTTCTTTTAGCTAAAATATGATAAAGAATTATAAAATTCGTGCGCGAAAGCAAATATTTATATGATTTTTTACAAAAATAAAGTCAGATTTTACCTATTCTTAAAATGGATATTTTTGTAAAACATTCATATTTATGCTTTAGGATCTACAGTATGGATGGTTTTAGCATTGGACATGCAAAAGTGACAAAAACGTGGTACCAAAAAGATAATAAACATTTAAAATATGATGAAAATTAATAAAATTCGGGCGCAGAAGCAAATAATTATATGAATTTTTTACAAAAATAAAGTCAGATTTTACCTTTTCTTGATAAATACGTTGTATATTGTAAGCTATATAGGCTGGATTTTAGAATACCTACCACACTTAAAATAGCAATTTTCTTGTTGCTATGTTTTCTTTTAGCTAAAATATAAAGAAGAATTATAAAATTCGAGCGCGGAATCAAATATTTATATTATTTTTTACAAAAATAATGTCAGATTTTACCTAATATTGAAATGGATAATTTGGTAAAACATTCATATTCATGCTTTAGGATCTAAACTATGGATAATTTTAGCATTGGACATGCAAAAGTGACCAAAATGTGGTACCAATCAGATAATAAACATTCAATTTTCGGGTGTCATTTTAATGAATACGTTGTATATTGTAAGCTACCTTGGCAGGATTCTAGAATACCTACAACACTTGAAATAGCAATTTTCTTGTTGCAATGTTTTCTTTTAGCTAAAATATGTTGAAGAATTATAAAATTCGGGCGCGGCAGCAAATATTTATATGATTTTTTACAAAAATATAGTCAGATTTTACCTATTCTTAATGAATATGTTGTATATTGTAAGCTACATATGCTGGATTCTAGAATACCTACCACACTTGAAATAGCAATTTTCTTGTTGTAATGTTTTCTTTTAGCTGAAATATGATGAATAATTATAAAATTCGGGCGCGGAACCTAATATGTATATGATTTTTTACAAAAAAGTTGTAAATTGTAAGCTACATGGGCTGGATTCTAGAATACCTACCACACTTGATATAGCAATTTTCTTGTTGCAATGTTTTCTTTTAGCTAAAATATGATGAAGAATTATAAAATTCGGGTGCGGAAGCAAATATTTATATGAATTTTTACAAAAATAAAGTCAGATTTTACCTATTTTTGTAATGGATATTTTTGATAAAACAATCATATTCATGCTCTAGGATCTATACTATGGATGGTTTTAAGCATTGGACATGCAAACGTGACCGAAACGTGGTACCAATCACATAATAAAAATTCAATTTTCGAGTGTCATTTTAATGAGTACTTTGTATAGTATAAGCTATATGGGCTGGATTCTGGAATACCTACCGCACTTGAAATAGCAATTTTCTTGTTGCAATGTTTTCTTTTAGCTAAAATATAATAAAGAATTATGATATTCGGGCGCGGAAGCAAATATTTATATGATTTTTTACAAAAATTAAGTCAGATTTTAATATTCTTGATAAATACGTTGTATATTGTAAGCAACATAGGCTGGATTCTAGAATACCTACCACACTTGAAATAGCAATTTTCTTGTTGCAATGTTTTCTTTTAGCTAAAATATGATAAAGACTAAAAAAATTCGGGCGCGGAAGCTAATATTTATATGAATTTTTACAAAAATGAAGTCAAATTTTACCTTTTCTTGAAATGGATATTTTTTTAAAACATTCATATTCATGCTTTAGGATCTATACTATGGATGGTTTTAAGTATTCGACATGCAAAAGTGACCAAAAAGTGGTACCAATCACATAATAAACATTCAATTGTCGGGTGTCATTTTAATTAATACGATGTATAGTGTAAGCTACATGGGCTGGATTCTGAAATACCTATCACACTTGAAATAGCAATTTTCTTGTTGCATTGTTTTCTTTTAGATAAAATATAATAAAGAATTATAATATTCGGGCGCGGAAGCAAATATTTAAATGATTTTTTACAAAAATAATGTCAGATTTTACTTATTCTTGATGAATACGTGGTATATTGTAAGCTACATGGGCTGGATTCTTGAATACCTACCACACTTGAAATTGCAATTTTCTTGTTGCAATGTTTTCTTTTAGCTAAATTATGATGAAAAATTATAAAATTCGGGCGCGGAAGCAAATATTTATATGATTTTTCACAAAAATAAAGTCAGATTTAACCTATTCTTGATGAATACGTTGTATATTGTAAGCTACATGGGCTGGATTCTAGAATACCTACCACACTTGAAATAGCAATTTTCTTGTTGCAATGTTTTCTTTTAGCTAAAATATGATGAAGAATTATAAAATTCGGGCGCGGAAGCAAATATTTATATGATTTTTTACTAAAATAAAGTCAGATTTTACCTATTCTTGAATTGGATATTTTTGTTAAAACATTCATATTCATGCTTTAGGATCTATACTATGGATGGTTTGAAGTATTGGACATGCAAAAGTGACGAAAACGTGGTACCAATCAGATATAAAACATTAAATTTTCGGGTGTTATTTTAATGAATACGTTGTATATAGTAAGCTACATGGGCAGGATTCTAGAATACCTACCACACTTGAAATAGCAATTTTCTTGTTGCAATGTTTTCTTTTAGCTAAAATATGATAAAGAATTTTAAAATTCGTGCGCGAAAGCAAATATTTATATGATTTTTTACAAAAATAAAGTCAGATTTTACCTATTCTTAAAATGGACATTTTTGCTAAAACATTCATATTTATGCTTTAGGATCTACACTATGGATGGTTTTAGCATTGGACATGCAAAAGTGACAAAAACGTGGTACCAAAAAGATAATAAACATTTAAAATATGATGAAAATTAATAAAATTCGGGCGCAGAAGCAAATATTTATATGAATTTTTTACAAAAATAAAGTCAGATTTTACCTTTTCTTGATAAATACGTTGTATATTGTAAGCTATATAGGCTGGATTTTAGAATACCTACCACACTTAAAATAGCAATTTTCTTGTTGCTATGTTTTCTTTTAGCTAAAATATAAAGAAGAATTATAAAATTCGAGCGCGGAATCAAATATTTATATTATTTTTTACAAAAATAATGTCAGATTTTACCTAATATTGAAATGGATAATTTGGTAAAACATTCATATTCATGCTTTAGGATCTAAACTATGGATAATTTTAGCATTGGAAATGCTAAAGTGACCAAAATGTGGTACCAATCAGATAATAAACATTCAATTTTCGGGTGTCATTTTAATGAATACGTTGTATATTGTAAGCTACCTTGGCAGGATTCTAGAATACCTACAACACTTGAAATAGCAATTTTCTTGTTGCAATGTTTTCTTTTAGCTAAAATATGTTGAAGAATTATAAAATTCGGGCGCGGAAGCAAATATTTATGTGATTTTTTACAAAAATATAGTCAGATTTTACCTATTCATAATGAATATGTTGTATATTGTAAGCTACATATGCTGGATTCTAGAATACCTACCACACTTGAAATAGCAATTTTCTTGTTGTAATGTTTTCTTTTAGCTGAAATATGATGAATAATTATAAAATTCGGGCGCGGAACCTAATATGTATATGATTTTTTACAAAAACGTTGTAAATTGTAAGCTACATGGGCTGGATTCTAGAACACCTACCACACTTGATATAGCAATTTTCTTGTTGCAATGTTTTCTTTTAGCTAAAATATGATGAAGAATTATAAAATTCGGGTGCGGAAGCAAATATTTATATGAATTTTTACAAAAATAAAGTCAGATTTTACCTATTCTTGTAATGGATATTTTTGATAAAACAATCATATTCATGCTTTAGGATCTATACTATGGATGGTTTTAAGCATTGGACATGCAAACGTGACCGAAACGTGGTACCAATCACATAATAAAAATTCAATTTTCGAGTGTCATTTTAATGAGTACTTTGTATAGTACCTACCACATTTAATGAATGAATTTTTACAAAAATAAAGTCAGATTTTACCTATTCTTGTAATGGATATTTTTGATAAAACAATCATATTCATGCTTTAGGATCTATGCTATGGATGGTTTTAAGCATTGGACATGCAAACGTGACCGAAACGTGGTACCAATCACATAATAAAAATTCAATTTTCGAGTGTCATTTTAATGAGTACTTTGTATAGTACCTACCACATTTAAAACAGCAATTTACTTGTTGCAATGTTTTCTTTTAGCTAAAATATGATAAAGACTAAAAAAATTCGGGCGCGGAAGCTAATATTTATATGAATTTTTACAAAAATGAAGTCAAATTTTACCTTTTCTTGAAATGGATATTTTTGTTAAAACATTCATATTCATGCTTTAGGATCTATACTATGGATGGTTTTAAGCATTCGACATGCAAAAGTGACCAAAAAGTGGTACCAATCACATAATAAACATTCAATTATCGGGTGTCATTTTAATTAATACGATGTATAGTGTAAGCTACATGGGCTGGATTCTAAAATACCTATCACACTTGAAATAGCAATTTTCTTGTTGCATTGTTTTCTTTTAGCTAAAATATAATAAAGAATTATAATATTCGGGCGCGGAAGCAAATATTTAAATGATTTTTTACAAAAATAATGTCAGATTTTACTTATTCTTGATGAATACGTGGTATATTGTAAGCTACATGGGCTGGATTCTTGAATACCTACCACACTTGAAATAGCAATTTTCTTGTTGCAATGTTTTCTTTTAGCTAAAATATGATGAAGAAATATAAAATTGGGGCGCGGAAGCAAATATTGATATGATTTTTTACAAAAATAATGTCAGATTTTACCTATTCTTGATGATTACGTTGTATATTGTAAGCTACAGGGACTGGATTCTAGAATACCTATCACACTTGAAATAGCAATTTTCTTGTTGCAATGTTTTCTTTTAGCTAAAATATGATGAAAGATTATAAAATTCGGGTGCGGAAGCAAATGTTTATATGATTTTTTACAAAAAAAAGTCAGATTTTACCTATTCTTCATGAATACGTTGTATAGTGTAAGCTACATGGGCTGGATTCTAGAATACCTACCACACTTGAAATAGCAATTTTCTTGTTGCAATGTTTTCTTTTAGCTAAAATATGATAAAGAATTCTAAAATTGGGGCGCGGAAGCAAATATTTATATGATTTTTTACATAAATAATGTCAGATTTTACCTATTCTTAACGAATACGTTGTATATTGTAAGTTACATGTGCTCGATTCTAGAATACCTACCACACTTGAAATAGCAATTTTCATGTTGCAATGTTTTCTTTTAGCTAAAATATGATAAAGAATGATAAAATTCGGGCGGAGAAGCAAATATTTATATGATTTTTTACAAAACTCAGATCAGATTTTACCTATTCTTGAAATGAATATTTTTGTTAAAACATTCATATTCATGTGTTAGGATCTATACTATGGATAATTTTAGCATTGGACATGCAAAAGTGACCAAAACGTCGTACCAATCATATAATAAACATTCAATTTTCGGGTGTTATTTTAATGAACACGTTGTATATTGTAAGCTACATGGGATGGATTCTAGAATACCTACCATACTTGAAATAACAATTTTCTTGTTGCAATGTTTTCTTTTAGCTAAAATATGATGAAGAATTATAAAATTCGGGCGCGGAAGCAAATATTTAAATGATTTTTTACAAAAATATAGTCAGATTTTACCTATTCTTAATGAATACGTTGTATATAGTAAGTTACATGTGCTGGACTTTAGAATATCTACCACACTTGAAATAGCAATTTTCATGTTGCAATGTTTTCTTTAGCTAAAATATGATGAAGTATTATAAAACTCGGGTGCGGAAGCAAATGTCTATATGATTTTTTACAAGAATAAAGTCACATTTTACCTATTCTTAATGAATACGTTGTATATTGTAAGCTACATGGGCTGGATTATAGAATACCTACCACACTTGAAATAGCAATTTTCTTGTTGCAATGTTTTATTTTAGCATAAATAGAATAAAGAATTATAAAATTCGGGCGCGGAAGCAAATATTTATATGATTTTTAACAAAAATAAAGTCAGATTTTATCTATTCTTGAAATTTATATTTTTGTTAAAACATTCATATTCATGCTTTAGTATCTATACTATGGATAATTTTAGCATTGGACATGCAGAAGTGACCAAAACGTAGGACCAATTAGATAATAAACATTCAATTTTCTGGTGTTTTTTTATTTATTACATTTACAACTGGCGTCCCGGAGGCCATTAAGCAAATTTGATACAATACATATAACAAGTGTGAGGATCGCCTCCAGTGAAGCGTCCTCGCAGTAATTGAATATAGTCTATTTAATTTTTAGATAAGTGGTCATTTAAAATTTACATGAATTTTAGGTCTAGTGGATTCGTTCTTTTCAGTCTTCTTGTGTTCTCGTTGGTTAGTAGCTTAGCGGCCAGCTCGTTCGGATGGACGATTTGTTTTTTCTCATGAGATGTAGCGTATTTTTTTATTTGTTCGTGGATATAGGGAATTTTAAAATCTTTGTGTATTGTTCGATTGTTTACATACCATGGTACTTTCGTAATCATTCGTAGTGTTTTGTTTTGGTATCTTTGAATTATATTTCTGTTACTTTTCTTCGCGCATCCCCAGAGTTGGATACCATATGTCCAAATAGGTATTAGTGTAACTTTTTATAAGAGTAGTTTGTTCTCTAGAGACAGTTGAGACTTGGGGCCTAACAGCCAGTACATCTTTTATGTCTTTATGTCGAGCTGTTTACGTTTTAATTTTATATGTTTCTGCCATGTTACACGTTTGTCTAATAGCATACCTAAGTAATTTACCTCATCTTTGGTCTCTAAAGTTTTATTGTTTATTTTGACTGCTGGGCAAGTAACCATTCTGTTAGTAAACAGTACGTGGGTAGATTTTTTTTCGCTTATATTTATTTTCCACTTATTTGCCCATTCCTGGATTTCGTTTAACGATTTTTGTAGGATCTTTGACACTTCACTGGGATCTTCGTGACATGCTAATATGGCAGTGTCGTCCGCGTATGTGGCTGTTGTAGTCTCCTCGGTGTGTGGTAAGTCTGCTGTAAAGGTTTGATATAGTGTGGGTCCCAATACACTTCCTTGTGGCACACCTGCTTTAATAGGGTAGATTTGAGATTTGCTTTCTTCATGGCAAACTTGAAAGTATTGTTCGTCGAGGTATGATTTCAGCAGCAGATAATACTGGTGTGGCAGTAAGGTTTTGATTTTGTAAAGAAGTCCTTTGTGCCATACACGGTCAAATGCTTGACTGATGTCTATGAATACACCAGAACATATTTTCTTGTTATTTAGACTGTTTTCAATCACGTCTACCACTCTGTGGGTTTGCTGAATTGTAGAGTGAAGTTCTCGGAACCCGAATTGGTGTGTGAATGTGTGAATTATTTTTAACCTTTTAAGAAGGATTTTTTTCAAACAATTTGGATAGCAAGGGGAGGAGTGAAATGGGTCTATAGGATGTTGTTTCATAGGCGGATTTTCCTGGTTTATGAATAAGGATAATTTGCGCAAATTTCCATTGTACTGGAAACTAAGGTAATTTCAGGATAGCATTGAATGTCTGGATTAGGTAAACTATTGTTTTCTTGGCTAATTCCTTTAGCAGTTTTGCGCTTATTAAGTCGTAGTCAGGTGTTTTTCTGTTGTTTAGATATTTAATTTCATGTGTAATTTCTGTTGGAGTTACGTGTCTAATCGGTAGTGATAACTGTAAAGGGGATGCTAAGAAGTCATTTATTTTATTTTCTTGCAGTATTCTTTCGTCAGTTGGCAATACAGAAGAATTTTGTTGGAATGTATTTGCCAGGTGTTTTGCAAAAGTTTCTGCCTTTTCTGAGTCTTCTTTGGCCCAGCTTCCATCATCCTTTTTGATTGGAGGTATAGGCTGTATTGGTCGTTTCAATTTCTTAGTTGCCTTCCATAGTGAGTAATCATCTTTTGGACGTGCGGATAAATTTTGTAGATAAACTTGAAAGTTTTCGTTTTTGATACTTTTTGCTAAACTTTTTATTTCTTTGGCTAGTTGGTTTAATTTAGATTTGTCGCTTGGGTGTCTTGTGCGATGCCATTTGTGTCTTAGGCTCCTTTTTTCTTATCTCTTAGCATTTTTGGATATTGTATTGCGTACACCTTGTTATCGTTGGTAATTGGAGTGGAGTTCCATGCAGCTCTCTGTATTAATTGGGTAACGTTCTCGACTGCATCTTCAATATCTTTAGGTGTTTTAAGTGTTTTTTGTAGACACGTGTTTTCCGAAAGGTATGTCCTATATAATTCCCAATTAGTTTTATTATTGTATAGTGAAGGTTTTCTTTGCTTTGTTAAGATATTTGTATTTAATGTGATTATGACAGGGGAATGGTCAGAGGATAGTTCATAGCTGGGTTCTATCCCAATGTAGTTTTGCGATAGACTTTTAAGAACAAAGAAGTCCAGAAGATCAGGAATTTTCTTGGGGTCACTGGGCCAGTATGTCGGTTTCCCCGTGCTGAGAGGTTTATAGTTGTTTGATGTGATTGTCTTTTGCAGTTCTCTACCTTTAGGATTTATAAGTCTTGAGCCCCAGAGTGTGTGCTTGGAGTTCAAATCTCCTCCAGCGATGAATTTGTTTCCTAAGGTGTTAAAGTAATCTTCAAATGCACTTTGACTGATTGAGTGCTTAGGTGGACAATATGCTACAGATAGAGTAATTGTATCATGAGTTTCTTTTATTACTAAAGTACATTTATTCAAATTATTAATGTGTGTATTAGATTTAGTGTAATAGCCAGGGGTTATGTCTAATGTAACATTTTCGTTTTGTACAAGAGGAATAGGGATGTCTATTATTATGTCCAAAATGAATTTTTCATATTTACAATATGTTTTAACCAATTGTTAGTTTTGCCAATTTTTGATTACAAGGTATTTTAGACTGTTTGGTAATAATTTATTAATTTCTCTTTTAACGTCGTCTCTCGATAAAATACCAAAATATAAATTGTTTGTTTCGCAAAAATCAAAAGTAGTTTCAATTTCGTTAAGAATACTTATCAAATTTGTGGCTGCAAATGTTAGTTGTGTTATTATATTTTCTATATAAAGTTTATCGTTCGTATCTATTATTTTTCCTAAAACAATATGCATTTCATTAATTTTATTTTGAATAATTTTGTTATTAACGTTAATTTTCTCTACTTGTTTATTGAAATATTCCGAAATATTTTTATTAAAAGTAATTACTTGATTTAGATTGTCTTTCAGGATATTTTCATTTTCTTGAATTAATCTTAAGGCGTTATCATATTTTTCTTGATCAGTGGCGTCTTAATTGCCAGTGATACTTTTTATTATAGAACCTATTCCGTTTATAAGTCCACGTTTCTCTTTGTTGTCATATAAGAGAATTTGAATTTTACTATTTACAATGTCCAAGAAGTTTTCTAACATAATAAAGCTATTACTTAAGTCTTCTACATATTTCTTATATTTATTATTTAATTCTAATTTTAATTGGTTATAATAATATGTAAGGTTATTATACGTTTCTTTAATTCTATCTAAATTAAGCTTAACATAAATGTACTTATTATTAGTTGAAATTAGAGCATTTCCTAGCTTCAGGACGTTAATTCCGGAGTTGTGTGTTTCGTCTTTGAGGTTGATGGTTGTTGTAAATTGACGGTGAGGTTTTATTTTGTCAATTTTTATTTTTTTTTGTTCTTGTCAGTTATTAATTGAGCTTTGTCTTTTACATATGTTTTGATTTTTTGTTTCTTATAGCGGGGTTTCTCGACTTTACCGGTGTTTCTTTTGGCTTGTTCTTCAAATACTTTATCAGGTAATTTAATACTATCTACTTGTGACGTAGCGTACTTCTTTTTACTGCTATCTAATAACAATTTAGTTTCATTGTAAATTTTCTTCATAATTCTTTGTGGGTCTGAACATAGTTGTCAGTAACAATTTCAGGAGAAATTTCTTTTTTCAATTCATTATAATGGCCGAAAAGTATTTCATTCGGTGTACGTTTTGTAACTGAGTGAATAGTCTGGTTATACGCT
This sequence comes from Stenolophus ochropezus, assembly GCA_035578165.1. Taxonomy (NCBI): domain Eukaryota; kingdom Metazoa; phylum Arthropoda; class Insecta; order Coleoptera; family Carabidae; genus Stenolophus; species Stenolophus ochropezus. The sequence goes on from JAQOWZ010000058.1 coordinate 391,979, forward strand.
TGGAGAGCATAACGGGCTTTATTACTAATTGTTAAATCGTTAAAATCTTTATTTTGTTCTAATATTCTAACATGTTCTATTATTGTTGAATGGAACCTTTCAATATTTCCATTACTTTTTGGATTATTGACACTAATAAGATAAATACGAATATTTTTAGTTGATAAAAAGTTATATATCAATTGGTTATTAAATTGTAAACCATTATCTGATATTATTAATTTAGGAATGCCGAAAATGGAGAAATATTTTATTAATTTTTGTATAATAGTTACGGTGTTGGTTTCTGACAAATGATAAATTTGTGCATGCTTGGAGAAACTGTCGATTATTGTTAGGAATTTTTCTTTCTTTAATGATAAAATATCAATATGAATAATTTCGAGGGGCTTGTTCGCTGTTCGTGTTTTTATAATGGGTAATTTTATGGGATTTATTTCATATTTGTTTTCTTGACATACATCACAGTTGTTTATGAATCTAGAGACAGTTTGCTGCATGTTTGGCCAATAGTACTGTTGTTTTAGTTTCTGGTAGGTTTCAATTATGCCTCGATGGTTCGTTTTGCCTAAATGATAATTTTTTACTAAATCAATTTGTTCGTCTGATGATTCTATGTCTTGTAATTGAGTTTTACAATTAGTTAAAATATAAGTGCCTGGTTGGAAATAAATTTGTAAAATTGAATTTAAAATTTTTTGAAATTGTACCTGAACAATGCAATAATAATGTATTGCAGGTATGAGGTACTCTTTGATAAATTTTAAGAGGATATTTTTAAAATTAGTTTTGTTTAGGTAAATATAAATTCTTTGTTTTTCGTGTCCAAACATTTTTTTTATTTCTACACAGCTTTTCGAATTTGTTTCTTTAAAAATAATTCGATTTTTACCGAAATTTATTGAAGTGTCTTTGTAATGAAGGCCGTTGATAGGAGATTCGTCATCAGAATGCTGAGTACAGCTGTCCGTGTCTTTTTCAGCGATAACGGAGTTTGCGTAGTTCTCGATTTTGTTTGAAGCAAAAACATTAATTTGAATGTTTGTATTTTCAAAAATTTGTCTTAGTAAATTTTCTATATCTAACCAATTTTGCTTATCTAAACCACATGCAATTTTTGGCATGTTAATTGAATTAATATTATTTTCGATTAGGTAATGTCTTAATTGTTTTAAACTATTTTCGATGCTTTTTAAAGTTGGTTTATTAAAATAATTTTCTTTTGTAATTAAATGTATGATTAATCTAGGTGATGTTTGTATGGCAATATTATTTACTATTTTTATTTTATCTAAATCGTTCTTAGTATGATAATTTTCATTAATCTGTTTTGCGAAGCCTTGGCCCATTTCAAAATCTTTGGAAATGCAGTGTATTATGGGTTCTTTGTGGTCAAAAATATTTGAAGTTATATAATTTATCTCGAAAGGTTTGGGAATTCTGGATAGATAGTCTGCAACGTAATTTTGTTTGCCTTTTTGATATTCTATGTCATAATTATATTGTGATAATTTTAATTTCCAACGTACAAGTTTTAAATTTGGTTTTTTTATACTGTTAAGCCAAATAAGGGGTTTGTGATCTGTTATTAATTTAAATTTGTGACCGTATAAATAGGGATGAAAATGTTTCGTAGCCCAGATAATAGCAAGTAGTTCTTTTTCGGTTATTGAATAATTTATTTCATAATCGTTGAGTGTCCGGCTTGCGTAAGCTATAGGTAGATCTTTTCCATCTATATTTTGGGATAGGACTGCACCCAAAGAATAATTTGAGGCGTCGGTCGTTAGACGGAATTGTTTTGAAAAGTCAGGATACTGTAATATTGGTGCGTTCGAAAGTAATAATTTACATTTTTTTAAAACGTGAAATGTATTCCTTGTCTTCAATATTAATTTTGGCATTTTTCTTTAAACATTTGGTAAACGGTTTAGTTAATTTGGAAAAATCTTTTATAAATCTGCGGTAATAACCAAGAAAGCCTAAAAATGATTTGATATCTTTTTGAGTCTTTGGAAGAGTAAATTTTTTAATAGTTTCAATTTTATCTGGATTCGGTTTAATGCCTTCGGTGGTAATCATATGTCCGAGATACGCGACTTCTTTTCTAAGAAATTCGCTCTTATCGAGTTGTAATTTAAGATTTGCCTCTCTTAGTCTTTGGAAAACAATTTTGATATTTTGAATGAGTTCTTGTAATGATTTGCCTAATATTATTATATCATCTAAATAAACGAAACATATTTTATTAATGAGGTCTTTTAAAACAAAATTCATTAGTCTTTGAAATGTACTCGGTGCGTATTTGAGACCAAAAGGCATTCTAAGAAATTTAAAATGTCCTTGATCAGTTGAAAAGGCAGTTTCTTCTATTGAGTCAGAATCCATTTCAATTTGGTGAAAGCCGCTTTTTAAATCAATTGTAGTGAAATAATTACATTTACCAAGATGGTCCAAAATATCCGCGATGTCAGGTATCGGAAATTTGTCATCAATTGTTTTAGAATTTAATTTACGGTAATCTATAACCATACGAAATTTGTTTTCACCCGAAGCATCCTGTTTTTTCGGAACAATCCATATTTGACTACTCCAAGGAGAGTATGAATGTCTAATTATTTCTTGATCTAATAATTTATTAATTTGTTTGTCAACTTCTTCTTTGTATATAATTGGATATTTATATGATCTTTGATAAACTGGATTTTCGTCGCTTGTCTTAATTTTGTGTTTTATAACATTAGTAAAAGTTTAGTTTTGTCGTCGTCAATAATCAAGTCTTCGAATACTTTAATAACTTTATTTAGCTCTTTGATTTCTATGTCATTTAAATGATCAGTTCTTAATTTTAATTTTTCTGAAATTTCTTGACAATTCATTTCTAATTTGTTTTTGTTAAAATAGCTAAATTTAAATTTATGTTTTTCTAGTAAAATAGATTCATCTGATTAATTAATTTTCGCATTTAATAATTTTAAGCCAGAATTTCCTATTACAATATCAAAATCTTTATGAAATTCAAAAATGAAACATTTTAAATTTTGCTTAAGTAGTTCAACAAATGTAAATTGAGTACCGTTTGAAACAGCGTTTGCGGTTTGTATCTCAAAATATTCATCAAAAATTTTAAATTTGTTTTTATTTTTGTTAACGAAACTTTGACTAATAAAATTTTCAGAGGAGCCAGTGTCTATTAAAACACGGCAATTTTTAAATTGGATAAATGGTAGACGTGAAGTGTAGGTTGCTAGGGTTTCGAATCTTCTAAAAGTTCTATGGGAAAATTTTCAGTTTGTGACTCTAGTTCGTTGTTTACTTCAATGTTTTGTTCGTCGTGTGTTTGTTCATAGTCATAATATTCAAATAATTCGTTATCATCGTTGGGTTCAACAAAGGCTTCGACATTACTGTCTAGCATTTGTAAGTCCTGTCTCTGTCTTTTTTGTTGTGATCTAAAAGTGTTTGTACTGATGGACATAGGCTGAGGATAATTATTTACTCTCGGTTTTGGATGTATTGATTGATTCGGGAAGTTTCGTTGTTGTTGAGGGTAGCGGAACATTGGTGATCGATGTTGGAATTGATTTGGATTTAAATTTGGATTTTGGTTTTGTGTTGCAGGTTTGTAAACAGGTGTTGGAACGTTTATCTTCGGTTTGATAGTGTTCTGCTTGTGTATGTCTGTGTGAATGTACTGGAAGTCATTTTTGATTAAATTTTGAATATCACTTAAAGATTTTGGATTTCGAGCAGCCAGCTGACTTCTATATGGCTCTCTACAGTTTATTATGAAATTGTGTGAAGCATATGAAGACATAAATATTATAATATTTTCTGAATTGTTGCTAAAGTTCAATTTTAATAAGCTGATAAGTCTATTGTAAATATCTTCATATTTATCAAAATAGCTAAAAATATCTTCATTGTGTTTCTGTTCTAAGTGTGATAGTTCAGTGAGGAAGTGTACTTCGTTTCGCTTGCCTCCGTACTCCTCAATTAAAAGGTATTTTAAGGATTTCCAATCTTGATATGTTTTTATCGCTAATTTTATGTATGCGTCTTTAATAATTTTCTTTCTTATAGTGTGTATGATAATTCGTTTTACAATGATTGATAAATTTTGTTTATCGATTATTTCGAGAATTTCGTCGCACATATTTATGAAATGGGGTAGTGTGCCCGTACTTCCATCGTACTCGGGTATTTTTTCTATTAATTCCTTGATTTCTGAAGGAATTTTGGGTAAGGGGTTAAGTGTAACGGGTTGTACAATTGTGTTGTTGGGCATTTTTACGTGTGTTTTGTTTTATAATAATTATAACAGTAAGTTTCTTAATAAAATTGGGTTATACAAATTACAATTGATGCTACGTTAGTTTGTAAGTCAGTGATTCGTACAGCAATTCAAAAATAGTAATAATAAAGTTTTGAATAATAACTCATAGTAACACTAGGATTGAGTTGATGAAGGCCAACTTCATGGTCCAGGTGTCCAGGAGACGAAAGTTTGGTTGTCACTGATGTTCGCTCAGCGGGTGAAGGAGCTGGAGGTGCCGTCTGCAGCCGATGTACTCTCGGTAGTCAGGCCTCTCGGAACTCACGGAATTAACGACGATATGTTGAGCCTTTCTTCGTCGGAGGTTATGCAGTTTTTGTAGATGTCTGTTGCACTTGCGTTTGTGTTTTGAGTGTATAATCTATTTTTACTTCAGATTTTTATAACACTCTGGAGAACGATGATTCGGATGCCGAATAAACACTTAAAAGTGACGACTTTACTTTTAAACGAATTGGACAATAATTTATTAGGTCTTCGAAGTAAAAGTCTTTCAGCAATCCAACCCGACTGCACCAATTAAATCAATGAAATATGATTAAATGTTTTTCAAAAGTTTTTATTTAACATACAAGATACAACTAGAATAATACGAAGTTAATTATTCTACAGACTTACATAATCTAACGGATTCTAGTAGAGTTGGTCTATTTATTACCTTTGTGTCGTTTGATGTTTATGCTGTGTTTTTACAGAGTGGAAACATACATAAAATGATGCAACAAGGGATGTGCGTCTACATAATTTATATATATATATATATATATATATATATATATATATAATTTTTTTACAAAAATTAAGTCAGAATTTACCTATCCTTGAAATGGATATTTTTGTTAAAACATTCATATTCATGTTTTAGGGTCTATTCTATGGATTGTTTTAAGCATTAGACATGCAAAAGTGACCAAAACGTGGTACCAATCAGATAATAAACATTCAATTTTCGGGTATCATTTTGATAAATACGTTGTATATTGTAGGCTACATGGGTTGGATTCTAGAAAACCTACCACACTTGAAATAGCAATTTTCTTGTTGCAATGTTTTTTTCTTAGCTAAAATATGATGAAGAATTATTAAATTCGGGTGCGGAAGCCAATATTTATATGATTTTTTACAAGAATAAAGTCAGATTTTACCTATTCTTGATGAATACGTTGTATATTGTAAGCTACATGGGCTGGATTCTAGAATACCTACCACAATTGAAATATAAATTTTCTTGGTGCAATGTTTTCTTTTAGCTAAAATATGATAAAGAATTATAAAATTCGGGCGCGGAAGCAAATATTTATATGATTTTTGGCAAAAATAAAGTCAGATTTTACCTATTCTTTAAATGGATATTTTTGTTAAAACATTCATATTCATGCTTTAGTATCTATACTATGGATAATTTTAGCAGTGGACATGCAACAGTGACCAAAACTTGGTACCAATCAGATATTAAACATTCAATTTTCGGGTATCATTTTAATAAATACGTTGTATATTGTAAGCTACTTGGCCTGGAATCTAGAACACCTACCACACCTGAAATAGTAATTTTCTTGTTGCAATGTTTTCTTTTAGCTAAAATATGATAAAAAATTATAATATTCGGGCGCAGAAGCAAATATTTATATGACTTTTTTAACAATAAAGTCAGATTTTACATATTCTTGATTAATACGTTGTATATTGTAAGCTACATGGGCTGGATTCTAGAGTACCTACCACACTTGAAATAGCAATTTTCTTGTTGCAATGTTTACTTTTAGCTAAAATATGATGAAGAATTATAAAATTCGGGCACGGAAGCAAATATTTATATGATTGTTTACAAATATATAGTCAGATTTTACCTATTCTTGGAATGGATATTTTTATTAAAACATTCATATTCATGTTATTGATGAAAATTCCCAGTTGATTCTGCATAGTTGATATTATGCTATTGTTGGAGAGTGGGTAATGCAGAAATGAAAAAAAAACACTATTTAATAAAATAGTATATTTTATAGTTATTCGTATCAGCGCGATCGATTTCGGTCTGAGACCATCTTCTGGCGCGATGCTGAAAAAATACATTGTATTTAATTTACATTGTTTTATATAATATAATAATGTTCTTAAATTTAATATATTGGAATATATATATAAAGATATAAATTAGGATTTTATTAATTTGTTTTTTAATTTTTTTTTTTTTTTATTTAATGATCATTCAAATTCATGCTTTAAGTTTTATACTATGGATAGTTTTAGCATTGGACATGCAAAAGTGACCAAACGTGGTACCAATGAGATAATAAACATTCAATTTTCGGGTGTCATTCTAATGAATACGTTGTATATTGTAAGCTACATGGGCTGGATTCTAGAATACGTACCACACTTGAAGAAACAATTTTCTTGTTGCAATGTTTACTTTTAGCTACAATATGATAAAGGATTATTAAATTCGGATGCGGAAGCAAATATTTTTATGATTTTTTACAAAAATAAATTCAGATTTTACCTATTCTTGAAATGGATATTTTTGTTAAAACATTCATATTTATGCTTTAGGATCTATACTATGGATGGTTTTAGCATTGAACATGCAAAAGTGACCAAAACGTGGTACCAATCAGATAATAAACACGAGAGCTATGTATTTTTAAATGCGAAATTTTGTGCCTTAGGTGCTTGAGGAATTTTCAGATGGGTTCGGCTAGCCGTGCTACTGAGAATTTCGTTAGAAAATTTTCATCCAGTTATAATTTGCGGCTAAATGGTGCTTATAAACCATAAAATTTATACTATAAAATTTGTTTATAATTCAATTTTACATATGATTCGTACATTTTATTTATAATTTTGCTATTTTTTTGGGGTCGGTTCCACTAACGAAGGTAAATCGATGATGATTATGTCCAATTCCCCTTACAGTGCACGGTGATTTGGACTGTTAACCAATGTCTGCCTCGGACGCATTTAGTTAAATTTTATCATATCATTCAATTTTCGGGTGTCATTTTAATGAATACCTTCTACATTGTAAGCTACATGGGCTGGATTCTAGAATACCTACCAAACTTGAAATAGATATTTTCTAGTTGCAATGTTTTCTTTTAGCTAAAATATGATGAAGAATTATAAAATTTGGGCGCGGAAGCAAATATTTATATGATTTTTTACAAAAATAAAGTCAGGTTTTACCTTTTCTTGATAAATACGTTGAATATTGTAAGTTACATAAGCTGGATTCTAGAATACTTACCACACTTGAAGTAGCAATTTTCTTGTTGCAATGTTTTCTTTTAGCTGCAATATGATGAAGAATTATAAAATTTGGATGCGGAAGCATATATTTTTATGATTTTTTACAAAAATTAAGTCAGATTTTACTTATTCTTGAAATGGATATTTTTGTTAAAACATTCATATTCATGCTTTAAAATCTATACTATGGATGGTTTTAAGCATTGGACATGCAAAAGTGACCAAAACGTGGTACCAATCAGATAATAAACATTCAATTTTTAAGGTGTCATTTTAATGGATACGTTGTATATTGCAAGCTACATGGGCTGGATTCTAGAATACGTACCACACTTGAAATAGGAATTTTCTTGTTGAAATGTTTTCTTTTAGCTAAAATATGATGAAAAATTAAAAAATTCGGGCGAGGAAGCAAATATTTATATGATTTTTTACAAAAATAAAGTCAGATTTTACCTATTCTTGATAAATACGTTAAATATTGTAAGCTACATGGGCTGGATTCTAGAATACCTACCACACTTGAAATAACAATTTTCTTGTTGCAATGTTTTCTTTTAGCTATAGAATGATGAAGAATTATAAAATTCGGATGCGGAAGCAAATATTTATATGTTTTTTTACAAAAATAAAGTCAGATTTTACCTATTCTTGAAATGGATATTTTTGTTAAAACATTCATATTCATGCTTTAAAATCTATACTATGGATGGTTTTAAGCATTAAACATGCAAAAGTGACCAAAACGTGGTACCAATCAGATAATAAACATTCAATTTTCGGGTGTCATTTTAATGAATACGTTGTATATTGTAAGCTACATGGGCTGGATTCTAGAATACCTACGACACTTGAAATAGCTATTTTCATGTTGCAATGTTTTATTTTAGTTAAAATATGATGAAGAATTATAAAATTCAGTCGCGGAAGAAAATATTTATGTGATTTTTTACAAAAATAAAGTCAGATTTTACATATTCTTGATGAATAGATTGTATATTGTAAGCTACATGGGCTGGATTCTAGAATACCTACCACACTTGAAATAAAAATTTTCTTGTTGCAATGTTTTCTTTTAGCTAAACTATGATAAAGTATTATTAAATTCGGACGCGGAAGCAAATATTTATATGATTTTTTACAAAAATAAAGTCAGATTTTACCTATTCCTTATAAATATGCTGTATATTTTAAGCTACATATGCTGGATTCTAGAATACCTACCACACTTGAAATAACAATTTTCTTGTTGCATTGTTTTCTTTTAGCTAAAATATAATAAAGAATTATAATATTCGGGCGCGGAAGCAAATATTTAAATGATTTTTTACAAAAATAATGTCAGATTTTACTTATTCTTGATGAATACGTGGTATATTGTAAGCTACATGGGCTAGATTCTTGAATACCTACCACACTTGAAATAGCAATTTTCTTGTTGCAATGTTTTCTTTTAGCTAAAATATGATGAAGAATTATAAAATTGGGGCGCGGAAGCATATATTTATATGATTTTTTACAAAAATAATTTCAGATTTTACCTATTCTTGAAATGGATATTCATGCTTTAGGATCTATACTATGGATAATTTTAACATCGGAAATGCAAAAGAGACCAAAACGTGGTACCAATCAGATAATAAACATTCAATTTTCGGGTGTCATTTTAATGAATACGTTGTATATTGTAAGCTACATGGGCTGGTTTCTAAAATATGTACCACACTTGAAATAGCAATTTTTTTGTTGCAATATTTTCTTTTAGCTAAAATATGATGCAGAATTGTAAAATTCGGTCGCGGAAGCAAATATTTATATGATTTTTTACAAAAATAAAGTCAGATTTTCCATATTTTTGATGAATACGTTGTATATTGTAAGCTACATAGACTGGATTCTAGAATACGTACCACACTTGAAATAGCAATTTTCTTGTTGCAATGTTTTCATTTAGCTAAAATATGATAAAGAATTATAAAATTCGGTCGCGAAAGCAAATATTTATATGATTTTTTAAAAAATAATTTCAGATTTTACCTATTCTTCAAGAATACGTTGTATAGTGTAAGCTACATAGGCTGATTCTAGAATACCTACCACACTTGAAATAGCAATTTTCTTGTTGCAATGTTTTCTTTTAGCTAAAATATGATGAAGAATTATAAAATTGGGGCGCGGAAGCAAATATTTATATGATTTTTTACAAAAATAATTTCAGATTTTACCTATTCTTAATGAATACGTTGTATATTGTAAGTTTCATGTGCTTGATTCTAAAATACCTACCACACTTGTAATAGCAATTTTCTTGTTGCAATGTTTTCTTTTAGCTAAAATATGATGAAGAATTATAAAATTGGGGCGCGGAAACAAATATTTATATGATTTTTTACAAAAATAATTTCAGATTTTACCTATTTCTTATGAATATGTTGTATATTTTAAGCTGCATATGCTGGATTATAGAATACCTACCACACTTGAAATAGCAATTTTCTTGTTGCAATGTTTTCTTTTAGCAATAATATAATAAAGAATTATAAAATTCGGGCGCGAAAGCAAATATTTTAATGATTTTTTACAAAAATAAAGTCAGATTTTACCTATTCTTGAAATGGATATTTTTGTTAAAACATTCATATTCATGTGTTAGGATCTATACTATATAATTTTAGCATTGGACATGCAAAAGTGACCAAAACGTGGTACCAATCATATAATAAACATTCAATTTTCGGGTGTTATTTTAATGAACACGTTGTATATTGTAAGCTACATGGGATGGATTCTAGAATACCTACCATACTTGAAATAACAATTTTCTTGTTGCAATGTTTTCTTTTAGCTAAAATATGATAAAGAATTATAAAATTCGGGCGCGGAAGCAAATATTTAAATGATTTTTTACAAAAATAAAGTCAGATTTTACCTATTCTTAATGAATACGTTGTATATAGTAAGTTACATGTGCTGGATTTTAGAATACCTACCACACTTGAAATAGCAATTTTCATGTTGCAATGTTTTCTTTAGCTAAAATATGATGAAGTATTATAAAACTCGGGTGCAGAAGCAAATATTTATATGATTTTTTACAAGAATAAAGTCACATTTTACCTATTCTTAATGAATACGTTGTATATTGTAAGCTACATGGGCTGGATTATAGAATACCTACCACACTTGAAATAGCAATTTTCTTGTTGCAATGTTTTATTTTAGCAAAAATAGAATAAAGAATTATAAAATTTGGGCGCGGAAGCAAATATTTTAATGATTTTTTACAAAAATAAACTCAGATTTTACATATTCTTTAAATGGATATTTTTGTTAAAACATTCATATTCATGCTTTAGGATCTATACTATGGAGGGTTTTAAGCATTAGACATGCAAAAGTGACCAAAACGTGGTACCAATCAGATAATAAACATTTAATTTTCTGGTGTTTTTTTATTTATTACATTTACAACTGGCCTCCCGGAGGCCATCAAGCAAATTTGATACAATACATATAACAAGTGTGAGAATCGCCTCCAGTGAAGCGTCCTCGCAGTAATTGAATATATTCTATTTAATTTTTAGATAAGTGATCATTTATAATTTACATGAATTTTAGGTCTAGTGGATTCGTTCTCTTCAGTCTTCTTGTGTTCTCGTTGGTTAGTAGCTTAGCGGCCAGCTCGTTCGGATGGACGATTAGTTTTTTCTCATGAGATGTAGCGTATTTTTTTATTTGTTCGTGGATATAGGGAATTTTAAAATCTTTGTGTATTGTTCGATTGTTTACATACCATGGTACTTTCGTAATCATTCGTAGTGTTTTGTTTTGGTATCTTTGAATTATATTTCTGTTACTTTTCTTCGCGCATCCCCAGAGTTGGATACCATATGTCCAAATAGGTATTAGTGTAACTTTGTATAAGAGTAGTTTGTTCTCTAGAGACAGTTGAGACTTGGGGCCTAACAGCCAGTACATCTTTTATGTCTTTATGTCGAGCTGTTTACGTTTTAATTTTATATGTTTCTGCCATGTTAGGCGTTTGTCTAATAGCATACCTAAGTAATTTACCTCATCTTTGGTCTCTAAAATTTTATTGTTTATTTTGACTGCTGGGCAAGTAACCATTCTGTTAGTAAACAGTACGTGGGTAGATTTTTTTTCGCTTATATTTATTTTCCACTTGTTTGCCCATTCCTGGATTTCGTTTAACGATTTTTGTAGGATCTTTGACACTTCAATGGGATCTTCGTGACATGCTAATATGGCAGTGTCGTCCGCGTATGTGGCTGTTGTAGTCTCCTCGTTGTGTGGTAAGTCTGCTGTAAAGGTTTGATATAGTGTGGGTCCCAATACACTTCCTTGTGGCACACCTGCTTTAATAGGGTAGATTTGAGATTTGCTTTCTTCATGGCAAACTTGAAAGTATTGTTCGTCGAGGTATGATTTCAGCAGCAGATAATACTGGTGTGGCAGTAAGGTTTTGATTTTGTAAAGAAGTCCTTTGTGCCATACACGGTCAAATGCTTGACTGATGTCTATGAATACACCAGAACATATTTTCTTGTTATTTAGACTGTTTTCAATCACGTCTACCACTCTGTGGGTTTGCTGAATTGTAGAGTGATGTTCTCGGAACCCGAATTGGTGTGTTGGTACTATATTTTCTGTTTCTAAGATTATTTTTAACCTTTTAAGAAGGATTTTTTTAAACAATTTGGATAGCAAGGGGAGGAGTGAAATGGGTCTATAGGATGTTGTTTCATAGGCGGATTTTCCTGGTTTATGAATAAGGATAATTTGCGCAAATTTCCATTGTACTGGAAAGTAAGGTAATCTCAGGATAGCATTGAATATCTGGATTAGGTAAACTATTGTTTTCTTGGGTAATTCCTTTAGCAGTTTTGCGCTTATTAAGTCGTAGTCAGGTGTTTTCCTGTTGTTTAGATATTTAATTTCATGTGTAATTTCTGTTGGAGTTACGTGTCTAATCGGTAGTGATAACTGTAAAGGGGATGCTAAGAAGTCATTTATTTTATTTTCTTGCAGTATTCTTTCGTCAGTTGGCAATACAGAAGAATTTTGTTGGAATGTATTTGCCAGGTGTTTTGCAAAAGTTTCTGCCTTTTCTGAGTCTTCTTTGGCCCAGCTTCCATCATCCTTTTTCATTGGAGGTATAGGCTGTATTGGTCGTTTCAATTTCTTAGTTGCCTTACATAGTGAGTAATCATCTTTTGGACGTGCGGATAAATTTTGTAGATAATCTTGAAAGTTTTCGTTTTTGATACTTTTTGCTAAACTTTTTATTTCTTTGGCTAGTTGGTTTAATTTAGATTTGTCGCTTGGGTGTCTTGTGCGATGCCATTTGTGTCTTAGGCTCCTTTTTTCTTATCTCTTAGCATTTTTGGATATTGTATTGCGTACACCTTGTTATCGTTGGTAATTGGAGTGGAGTTCCATGCAGCTCTCTGTATTAATTGGGTAACGTTCTCGACTGCATCTTCAATATCTTTAGGTGTTTGAAGTGATTTTTGTAGACACGTGTTTTCCGAAAGGTATGTCCTATATAATTCCCAATTAGTTTTATTATTGTATAGTGAAGGTTTTCTTTGCTTTGTTAAGATATTTGTATTTAATGTGATTATGACAGGGGAATGGTCAGAGGATAGTTCATAGCTGGGTTCTATCCCAATGCAGTTTTGCGATAGACTTTTAAGAACAAAGAAGTCCAGAAGATCAGGAATTTTCTTGGGGTCACTGGGCCAGTATGTCGGTTTCCCCGTGCTGAGAGGTTTATAGTTGTTTGATGTGATTGTCTTTTGCAGTTCTCTACCTTTATGATTTATAAGTCTTGAGCCCCAGAGTGTGTGCTTGGAGTTCAAATCTCCTCCAGCGATGAATTTGTTTCCTAAGGTGTTAAAGTAATCTTCAAATGCACTTTGACTGATTGAGTGCTTAGGTGGACAATATGCTACAGATAGAGTAATTGTATCATGAGTTTCTTTTATTACTAAAGTACATTTATTCAAATTATTAATGTGTGTATTAGATTTAGTGTAATAGCCAGGGGTTATGTCTAATGTAACATTTTCGTTTTGTACAAGAGGAATAGGAATGTCTATTATTATCTCCAAAATGAATTTTTCATATTTACAATATGTTTTAACCAATTGTTAGTTTTGTCAATTTTTGATTACAAGGTATTTTAGACTGTTTGGTAATAATTTATTAATTTCTCTTTTAACGTCGTCTCTCGATAAAATACCAAAATATAAATTGTTTGTTTCGCAAAAATCAAAAGTAGTTTCAATTTCGTTAAGAATACTTATCAAATTTGTGGCTGCAAATGTTAGTTGTGTTATTATATTTTCTATATAAAGTTTATCGTTCGTATCTATTATTTTTCCTAAAACAATATGCATTTCATTAATTTTATTTTGAATAATTTTGTTATTAACGTTAATTTTCTCTACTTGTTTATTGAAATATTCCGAAATATTTTTATTAAAAGTAATTACTTGATTTAGATTGTCTTTCAGGATATTTTCATTTTCTTGAATTAATCTTAAGGCGTTATCATATTTTTCTTGATCAGTGGCGTCTTAATTGCCAGTGATACTTTTTATTATAGAACCTATTCCGTTTATAAGTCCACGTTTCTCTTTGTTGTCATATAAGAGAATTTGAATTTTACTATTTACAATGTCCAAGAAGTTTTCTAACATAATAAAGCTATTACTTAAGTCTTCTACATATTTCTTATATTTATTATTTAATTCTAATTTTAATTGGTTATAATAATATGTAAGGTTATTATACGTTTCTTTAATTCTATCTAAATTAAGCTTAACATAAATGTACTTATTATTAGTTGAAATTAGAGCATTTCCTAGCTTCAGGACGTTAATTCCGGGGTTGTGTGTTTCGTCTTTGAGGTTGATGGTTGTTGCTGTTCGTATGAGTCTGTAAATTGACGGTGAGGTTTTATTTTGTCAATTTTTATTTTTTTTTTGTTCTTGTCAGTTATTATTTGAGCTTTGTCTTTTACAGATGTTTTGATTTTTTGTTTCTTATAGCGGGGTTTCTCGTCTTTACCGGTGTTTCTTTTGGCTTGTTCTTCAAATACTTTATCAGGTAATTTAATACTATCTACTTGTGACGTAGCGTACTTCTTTTTACTGCTATCTAATAACAATTTAGTTTCATTGTAAATTTTCTTCATAATTCTTTGTGGGTCTGAACATAGTTGTCAGTAACAATTTCAGGAGAAATTTCTTTTTTCAATTCATTATAATGGCCGAAAAGTATTTCATTCGGTGTACGTTTTGTAACTGAGTGAATAGTCTGGTTATACGCTTGGAGAGCATAACGGGCTTTATTACTAATTGTTAAATCGTTAAAATCTTTATTTTGTTCTAATATTCTAACATGTTCTATTATTGTTGAATGGAACCTTTCAATATTTCCATTACTTTTTGGATTATTGACACTAATAAGATGAATACGAATATTTTTAGTTGATAAAAAGTTATATATCAATTGGTTATTAAATTGTAAACCATTATCTGATATTATTAATTTAGGAGTGCCGAAAATGGAGAAATATTTTATTAATTTTTGTATAATAGTTACGGTGTTGGTTTCTGACAAATGATAAATTTGTGCATGCTTGGAGAAACTGTCGATTATTGTTAGGAATTTTTCTTTCTTTAATGATAAAATATCAATATGAATAATTTCGAGGGGCTTGTTCGCTGTTCGTGTTTTTATAATGGGTAATTTTATGGGATTTATTTCATATTTGTTTTCTTGACATACATCACAGTTGTTTATGAATCTAGAGACAGTTTTCTGCATGTTTGGCCAATAGTACTGTTGTTTTAGTTTCTGGTAGGTTTCAATTATGCCTCGATGGTTCGTTTTGCCTAAATGATAATTTTTTACTAAATCAATTTGTTCCTCTGATGATTCTATGTCTTGTAATTGAGTTTTACAACTAGCTAAAATATAAGTGCCTGGTTGGAAATAAATTTGTAAAATTGAATTTAAAATTTTTTGAAATTGTACCTGAACAATGCAATAATAATGTATTCCAGGTATGAGGTACTCTTTGATAAATTTTAAGAGGATATTTTTAAAATTAGTTTTGTTTAGGTAAATATAAATTCTTTGTTTTTCGTGTCCAAACATTTTTTTATTTCTACACAGCTTTTCGAATTTGTTTCTTTAAAAATAATTCGATTTTTACCGAAATTTATTGAAGTGTCTTTGTAATGAAGGCCGTTGATAGGAGATTCGTCATCAGAATGCTGAGTACAGCTGTCCGTGTCTTTTTCAGCGATAACGGAGTTTGCGTAGTTCTCGATTTTGTTTGAAGCAAAAACATTAATTTGAATGTTTGTATTTTCAAAAATTTGTCTTAGTAAATTTTCTATATCTAACCAATTTTGCTTATCTAAACCACATGCAATTTTTGGCATGTTAATTGAATTAATATTATTTTCGATTAGGTAATGTCTTAATTGTTTTAAACTATTTTCGATGCTTTTTAAAGTTGGTTTATTAAAATAATTTTCTTTTGTAATTAAATGTATGATTAATCTAGGTGATGTTTGTATGGCAATATTATTTACTATTTTTATTTTATCTAAATCGTTCTTAGTATGATAATTTTCATTAATCTGTTTTGCGAAGCCTTGGCCCATTTCAAAATCTTTGGAAATGCAGTGTATTATGGGTTCTTTGTGGTCAAAAATATTTGAAGTTATATAATTTATCTCGAAAGGTTTGGGAATTCTGGATAGATAGTCTGCAACGTAATTTTGTTTGCCTTTTTGATATTCTATGTCATAATTATATTGTGATAATTTTAATTTCCAACGTACAAGTTTTAAATTTGGTTTTTTTATACTGTTTAGCCAAATAAGGGGTTTGTGATCTGTTATTAATTTAAATTTGTGACCGTATAAATAGGGATGAAAATGTTTCGTAGCCCAGATAATAGCAAGTAGTTATTTTTCGGTTATTGAATAATTTATTTCATGATCGTTGAGTGTCCGGCTTGCGTAAGCTATAGGTAGATCTTTTCCATCTATATTTTAGGCTAGGACTGCACCCAAAGCATAATTTGAGGCGTCGGTCGTTAGACGGAATTGTTTTGAAAAGTCAGGATACTGTAATATTGGTGCGTTCGAAAGTAATAATTTACATTTTTCAAAACGTGAAATGTATTCCTTGTCTTCAATATTAATTTTGGCATTTTTCTTTAAACATTTGGTAAACGGTTTAGTTAATTTGGAAAAATCTTTTATAAATCTGCGGTAATAACCAAGAAAGCCTAAAAATGATTTGATATCTTTTTGAGTCTTTGGAAGAGTAAATTTTTTAATAGTTTCAATTTTATCTGGATTCGGTTTAATGCCTTCGGTGGTAATCATATGTCCGAGATACGCGACTTCTTTTCTAAGAAATTCGCTCTTAGCGAGTTGTAATTTAAGATTTGCCTCTCTTAGTCTTTGGAAAACAATTTTGATATTTTGAATGAGTTCTTGTAATGATTTGCCTAATATTATTATATCATCTAAATAAACGAAACATATTTTATTAATGAGGTCTTTTAAAACAAAATTCATTAGTCTTTGAAATGTACTCGGTGCGTATTTGAGACCAAAAGGCATTCTAAGAAATTCAAAATGTCCTTGATCAGTTGAAAAGGCAGTTTCTTCTATTGAGTCAGAATCCATTTCAATTTGGTGAAAGCCGCTTTTTAAATCAATTGTAGTGAAATAATTACATTTACCAAGATGGTCCAAAATATCCGCGATGTCAGGTATCGGAAATTTGTCATCAATTGTTTTAGAATTTAATTTACGGTAATCTATAACCATACGAAATTTGTTTTCACCCGAAGCATCCTGTTTTTTCGGAACAATCCATATTTGACTACTCCAAGGAGAGTATGAATGTCTAATTATTTCTTGATCTAATAATTTATTAATTTGTTTGTCAACTTCTTCTTTGTATATAATTGGATATTTATATGATCTTTGATAAACTGGATTTTCGTCGCTTGTCTTAATTTTGTGTTTTATAACATTAGTAAAAGTTTAGTTTTGTCGTCGTCAATAATCAAGTCTTCGAATACTTTAATAACTTTATTTAGCTCTTTGATTTCTATGTCATTTAAATGATCAGTTCTTAATTTTAATTTTTCTGAAATTTCTTGACAATTCTGTCTTTTTTGTTGTGATCTAAAAGTGTTTGTACTGATGGACATAGGCTGAGGATAATTATTTACTCTCGGTTTTGGATGTATTGATTGATTCGGGAAGTTTCGTTGTTGTTGAGGGTAGCGGAACATTGGTGATCGATGTTGGAATTGATTTGGATTTAAATTTGGATTTTGGTTTTGTGTTGCAGGTTTGTAAACAGGTGTTGGAACGTTTATCTTCGGTTTGATAGTGTTCTGCTTGTGTATGTTTGTGTGAATGTACTGGAAGTCATTTTTGATTAAATTTTGAATATCACTTAAAGATTTTGGATTTCGAGCAGCCAGCTGACTTCTATATGGCTCTCTACAGTTTATTATGAAATTGTGTGAAGCATATGAAGACATAAATATTATAATATTTTCTGAATTGTTGTTCAATTTTAATAAGCTGATAAGTCTATTGTAAATATCTTCATATTTATCAAAATAGCTAAAAATATCTTCATTGTGTTTCTGTTCTAAGTGTGATAGTTCAGTGAGGAAGTGTACTTCGTTTCGCTTGCCTCCGTACTCCTCAATTAAAAGGTATTTTAAGGATTTCCAATCTTGATATGTTTTTGTCGCTAGTTTTATGTTTGCGTCTTTAATAATTTTCTTTCTTATAGTGTGTATGATAATTCGTTTTACAATGATTGATAAATTTTGTTTATCGATTATTTCGAGAATTTCGTCGCACATATTTATGAAATGGGGTAGTGTGCCCGTACTTCCATCGTACTCGGGTATTATTTCTATTAATTCCTTGATTTCTGAAGGAATTTTGGGTAAGGGGTTAAGTGTAACGGGTTGTACAATGGTGTTGTTGGGCATTTTTACGTGTGTTTTGTTTTATAATAATTATAACAGTAAGTTTCTTAATAAAATTGGGTTATACAAATTACAATTGATGCTACGTTAGTTTGTAAGTCAGTGATTCGTACAGCAATTCAAAAATAGTAATAATAAAGTTTTGAATAATAACTCATAGTAACACTAGGATTGAGTTGATAAAGGCCAACTTCATGGTCCAGGTGTCCAGGAGACGAAAGTTTGGTTGTCACTGATGTTCGCTCAGCGGGTGAAGGAGCTGGAGGTGCCGTCTGCAGCCGATGTACTCTCGGTAGTCAGGCCTCTCGGAACTCACGGAATTAACGACGATATGTTGAGCCTTTCTTCGTCGGAGGTTATGCAGTTTTTGTAGATGTCTGTTGCACTTGCGTTTGTGTTTTGAGTGTATAATCTGTTTTTACTTCAGATTTTTATAACACTCTGGAGAACGATGATTCGGATGCCGAATAAACACTTAAAAGTGACGACTTTACTTTTAAACGGACAACAATTAAATCAATGAAATATGATTAAATGTTTTTCAAAAGTTTTTATTTAACATACAAGATACAACTAGAATAATACGAAGTTAATTATTCTACAGACTTACATAATCTAACGGATTCTAGTAGAGTTGGTCTATTTATTACCTTTGTGTCGTTTGATGTTTATGCTGTGTTTTTACAGAGTGGAAACATACATAAAATGATGCAACAAGGGATGTGCGTCTACATAATTTATATATATATATATATATATATATATATATATATATATATATATATAATTTTTTTACAAAAATTAAGTCAGAATTTACCTATCCTTGAAATGGATATTTTTGATAAAACATTCATATTCATGTTTTAGGGTCTATTCTATGGATTGTTTTAAGCATTAGACATGCAAAAGTGACCAAAACGTGGTACCAATCAGATAATAAACATTCAATTTTCGGGTGTCATTTTAATAAATACGTTGTATATTGTAGGCTACATGGGTTGGATTCTAGAAAACCTACCACACTTGAAATAGCAATTTTCTTGTTGCAATGTTTTTTTCTTAGCTAAAATATGATGAAGATTTATTAAATTCGGGTGCGGAAGCAAATATTTATATGATTTTTTACAAGAATAAAGTCAGATTTTACCTATTCTTGATGAATACGTTGTATATTGTAAGCTACATGGGCTGGATTCTAGAATACCTACCACAATTGAAATATAAATTTTCTTGGTGCAATGTTTTCTTTTAGCTAAAATATGATGAAGAATTATAAAATTCGGGCGCGGAAGCAAATATTTATATGATTTTTGGCAAAAATAAAGTCAGATTTTACCTATTCTTTAAATGGATATTTTTGTTAAAACATTCATATTCATGCTTTAGTATCTATACTATGGATAATTTTAGCAGTGGACATGCAACAGTGACCAAAACTTGGTACCAATCAGATATTATACATTCAATTTTCGGGTATCATTTTAATAAATACGTTGTATATTGTAAGCTACTTGGCCTGGAATCTAGAACACCTACCACACTTGAAATAGTAATTTTCTTATTGCAATGTTTTCTTTTAGCTAAAATATGATAAAAAATTATAAAATTCGGGCGCAGAAGCAAATATTTATATGATTTTATTAACAATAAAGTCAGATTTTACATATTCTTGATGAATACGTTGTATATTGTAAGCTACATGGGCTGGATTCTGGAGTACCTACCACACTTGAAATAGCAATTTTCTTGTTGCAATGTTTACTTTTAGCTAAAATATGATGAAGAATTATAAAATTCGGGCACGGAAGCAAATATTTATATGATTGTTTACAAAAATATAGTCAGATTTTACCTATTCTTGGAATGGATATTTTTATTAAAACATTCATATTCATGTTATTGATGAAAATTTCCAGTTGATTCTGCATAGTTGATATTATGCTATTGTTGGAGAGTGGGTAATGCAGAAATGAAAAAAAAAACACTATTTAATAAAATAGTATATTTTATAGTTATTCGTATCAGCGCGATCGATTTCGGTCTGAGACCATCTTCTGGCGCGATGCTGAAAAAATACATTGTATTTAATTTACATTGTTTTATATAATATAATAATGTTCTTAAATTTAACATATTGGAATATATATATAAAGATATAAATTAGGATTTTATTAATTTGTTTTTTAATTTTTTTTTTTTTTTATTTAATGATCATTCATATTCATGCTTTAAGTTTTATACTATGGATAGTCTTAGTATTGGACATGCAAAAGTGACCAAACGTGGTACCAATGAGATAATAAACATTCAATTTTCGGGTGTCATTCTAATGAATACGTTGTATATTGTAAGCTACATGGGCTGGATTCTAGAATACGTACCACACTTGAAGAAGCAATTTTCTTGTTGCAATGTTTACTTTTAGCTACAATATGATAAAGGATTATTAAATTCGGATGCGGAAGCAAATATTTTTATGATTTTTTACAAAAATTAAGCCAGATTTTACCTATTCTAGAAATGGATATTTTTGTTAAAACATTCATATTTATGCTTTAGGATCTATACTATGGATGGTTTTAGCATTGAACATGCAAAAGTGACCAAAACGTGGTACCAATCAGATAATAAACACGAGAGCTATGTATTTTTAAATGCGAAATTTTGTGCCTTAGGTGCTTGAGGAATTTTCAGATGGGTTCGGCTAGCCGCGCTACTGAGAATTTCGTTGGAAAATTTTCATCCAGTTATAATTTGCGGCTAAATGGTGCTTATAAACCATAAAATTTATACTATAAAAGTTGTTTATAATTCAATTTTACATATGATTCGTACATTTTTATTTATAATTTTGCTATTTTTTTGGGGTCGGTCCCACTAACGAAGGTAAATCGACGATGATTATGTCCAATTCCCCTTACAGTGCACGGTGATTTGGACTGTTAATCAATGTCTGCCTCGGACGCATTTAGTTAAATTTTATCATATCATTCAATTTTCGGGTGTCATTTTAATGAATACCTTCTACATTGTAAGCTACATGGGCTGGATTCTAGAATACCTACCAAACTTGAAATAGATATTTTCTAGTTGCAATGTTTTCTTTTAGCTAAAATATGATGAAGAATTATAAAATTTGGGCGCGGAATCAAATATTTATATGATTTTTTACAAAAATAAAGTCAGGTTTTACCTTTTCTTGATAAATACGGTGAATATTGTAAGTTACATAAGCTGGATTCTAGAATACTTACCACACTTGAAGTAGCAATTTTCTTGTTGCAATGTTTTCTTTTAGCTACAATATGATGAAGAATTATAAAATTTGGATGCGGAAGCATATATTTTTATGATTTTTTACAAAAATTAAGTCAGATTTTACTTATTCTTGAAATGGATATTTTTGTTAAAACATTCATATTCATGCTTTAGGATCTATACTATGAATGGCTTTAGCGTTGGACATGCAAAAGTGACCAAAACGTGGTACCAATCAGATAATAAACACAAGAGCTACGTATTTTTAAATGCGAAATTTTGTGGCTTAGGCGCTTGTGGAATTTGCAGATGGGTTCGGCTAGCCGCGCTACCGAGAATTTCGTTGGAAAATTTTCATCCAATTATAATTTGCGGCTAAATGGTTCTTATAAACCATAAAATTTATACTACAAAAGTTGTTTATAATTCAATTTTACATATGATTCGTACCTTTTTATTTATAATTTTGCTATGTTTTTGGGGTCGGTCTCACTAACGAAGGTAAATCGACGATGATTATGTCCAATTACCCTTACAGTGCACGGTGATTTGGACTGCCTCTGCGGAAGCAAATATTTATATGTTTTTTTACAAAAATAAAGTCAGATTTTACCTATTCTTGAAATGGATATTTTTGTTAAAACATTCATATTCATGCTTTAAAATCTATACTATGGATGGTTTTAAGCATTAAACATGCAAAAGTGACCAAAACGTGGTACCAATCAGATAATAAACATTCAATTTTCGGGTGTCATTTTAATGAATACGTTGTATATTGTAAGCTACATGGGCTGGATTCTAGAATACCTACCACACATGAAATAACAATTTTCTTATTGCAATGATTTCTTTTAGCTAAAATATGAAGAAAAATTATAAAGTTCGGGCGCGGAAGCATATATTTATATGATTTTTCACAAAAATAAAGTCAGATTTAACCTATTCTTGATGTATACGTTGTATATTGTAAGCTACATGGGCTGGATTCTAGAATACCTACGACACTTGAAATAGCAATTTTCATGTTGCAATGTTTTATTTTAATTAAAATATGATGAAGAATTATAAAATTCGGTCGCGGAAGAAAATATTTATGTGATTTTTTACAAAAATGAAGTCAGATTTTACATATTCTTGATGAATACGTTGTATATAGTAAGCTACATGGGCAGGATTTTAGAATACCTACCACACTTGAAATAGCAATTTTCTTGTTGCTATGTTTTTTTTTAGCTAAAATATAAAGAAGAATTATAAAATTCGAGCGCGGAATGAAATATTTATATTATTTTTTACAAAAATAATGTCAGATTTTACCTAATATTGAAATGGATAATTTGGTAAAACATTCATATTCATACTTTAGGATCTAAACTATGGATAATTTTAGCATTGGACATGCAAAAGTGACCAAAATGTAGTACCAATCAGATAATAAACATTCAATTTTCGGGTGTCATTTTATTGAATACGTTGTATATTGTAAGCTACCTTGACAGGATTCTAGAATACCTAGAACACTTGAAATAGCAATTTTCTTGTTGTAATGTTTTCTTTTAGCTGAAATATGATGAAGAATTATAAAATTCGGGCACGGAACCTAATATTTATATGAATTTTTACAAAAATAAAGTCAGATTTTACCTATTCTTGTAATGGATATTTTTGATAAAACAATCATATTCATGCTTTAGGATCTATACTATGGATGGTTTTAAGCATTGGACATGCAAACGTGACCGAAACGTGGTACCAATCACATAATAAAAATTCAATTTTCGAGTGTCATTTTAATGAGTACTTTGTATAGTATAGGCTACATGGGCTGGATTCTAGAATACCTACCGCACTTGAAATAGCAATTTTCTTGTTGCAATGTTTTCATTTAGCTAAAATATAATAAAGAATTATAATATTCGGGTGCGGAAGCAAATATTTATATGATTTTTTACAAAAATTAATTCAGATTTTAATTATTCTTGATAAATACGTTGTATATTGTAAGCAACATAGGCTGGATTCTAGAATACCTACCACACTTGAAATAAAAATTTTCTTGTTGCAATGTTTTCTTTTAGCTAAACTATGATAAAGTATTATTAAATTCGGACGCGAAAGCAAATATTTATATGATTTTTTACAAAAATAAAGTCAGATTTTACCTATTCTTGAAATGGATATTTTTGTTAAAACATTCATATTTATGCTTTAGGATCTAAACTATGGATGGTTTTAATCAGGTAATAAACATTCAATTTTCGGGTGTCATTTTAATGAATGCGTTGTATATTGCAAGCTACATGGGCTGGATTCTAAAATACCGATCACACTTGAAATAGCAATTTTCTTGTTGCATTGTTTTCTTTTAGTTAAAATATAATAAAAAATTATAATATTCGGGCGCGGAAGCAAATATTTAAATGATTTTTTACAAAAATAATGTCAGATTTTACTTATTCTTGATGAATACGTGGTATATTGTAAGCTACATGGGCTGGATTCTTGAATACCTACCACACTTGAAATAGCAATTTTCTTGTTGCAATGTTTTCTTTTAGCTAAAATATGATGAAGAATTATAAAATTGGGGCGCGGAAGCAAATATTTATATGATTTTTTACAAAAATAAAGTCAGATTTTACATATTTTTGATGAATACGTTGTATATTGTAAGCTACATAGACTGGATTCTAGAATACGTACCACACTTGAAATAGCAATTTTCTTGTTGCAATGTTTTCATTTAGCTAAAATACTAGCGAATTCTCGGCTACGCCGAGCATTCCCTAGAGCTCCGCTGTCAGTACAAAAAAAATAAATGCCAATCGACATAAAACGGTTTTTTAATATCTGTATGTCAGCCCTCACCAATACCTTTCATTAGATTCCAAACATGATATGCATGTAATAACTTTTTGAAAAAACAAAAGCCGGTCGACCTGAAACATTTTTCTCAATTATGCACGCCAGCCATCACCGAGACCTTTCATTTGATACCAAACACAACATACTTCTGACATTTTTTTTGCATAAAACAAAAGTCAATCGACATGGAACATATTTGCAATTTCTACAGGCTAGCCCACACCCCCGAGAACTTTTATTTGATACCAAACACTATAAACTTCTGACAACTTTTTGTAAAAAGAAAAGCAGATCGAAATGGAACACTTTTATCTATTCTGCATGCTAGCCCTCAACGAGACCTTTCATTTGAGACCAAACTCGACATATTTCTGAGAACTTTTCACAAAAAACAAAAGCCGGTCAACAATAAGCAATTTTGTTAATTTTTCACGAAACCCTTATCAAGTCCTTTATTTTGATACCAAACACCACATACTTCTGACAACTATTTGCGAAAAACAAAAGCCGATCGGCATGGAAAATTTTTGTCAATTCTGCACGCTAGCCCTCAATGAAACCTTTCATTTGAGACTAAATACCACATAGTTCTGACAACTATTTGCGAAAAACAAAAGCCGATCGGCATGGAATATTTTTGTCAATTCTGCAAGCTAGCTCTCAATGAAACCTTTCATTTTTGACCAAACTCGACATATTTCTGAAAACTTTTCACAAAAAACAAAAGCCGGTCAACAATAAGCAATTTTGTTAATTTTTCACGAAACCTTTATCAAGTCCTTTATTTTGATACCAAACACCACATACTTCTGACAACTATTTGCGAAAAACAAAAGCCGATCGGCATGGAATATTTTTGTCAATTCTGCACGC
This sequence comes from Stenolophus ochropezus, assembly GCA_035578165.1. Classification (NCBI taxonomy): domain Eukaryota; kingdom Metazoa; phylum Arthropoda; class Insecta; order Coleoptera; family Carabidae; genus Stenolophus; species Stenolophus ochropezus. The sequence continues at coordinate 417,643 of JAQOWZ010000058.1, forward strand.
TAGCCCTCAATGAAACCTTTCATTTGAGACCAAATACCACATACTTCTGACAACTATTTGCGAAAAACAAAAGCCGATCGGCATGGAATATTTTTGTCAATTCTATAAGCTAGCCCTCAATAAAACCTTTTATTTGAGATCAAACACCACACACTTCTGACAACTTTTTGCAAAAAAACAAAAGGCGATTGACATGGCGCATTTTTGTCAATTCTGCAGGCTAGCCCTCAGCTAGACGTTTTGTTTGATACCAAACTCGACATACTTATGAGAAATTTTTGCAGAAAACAAAAGCCGATCTAAATGGATCATTTTTGTCAATTCTGCACGCTAGCCCTCAACGCGACGTTTCATTTGAGACCAAACTCGACATACCTTTAAGAACGTTTTGCACAAAACAAAAGCCGATCGGAATGGAACAGTTTTGTCAATTCTCCTCGCTAGCTCTCAATGAGACCTTTCATTTGAGACCAAACTCGACGTACATTTGAGAAAGTTTTGCAAAAAGCAAAAGCCCTTATCGAGCATTTTCATTTGATACTAAACACTACATACTTCTCACAACTTTTTCCAAACACAAAATATTTCTGACAACATTTTGTAAAAAACAAATTATAATCGACGTAGAATATTTTTGTCATTCGTGCACACCAGTCCACATTATGTCGTTTCATTAAAACCCAAGGACAATATACTTCTAACAACTTTTTGCGCAAAACAAATGCAGATTGACATGACACATTTTTTTGTTATTTTAAAACCGGCCCTTATGGTTTTCTTTCTTTTGATATCACAGCAAAGTGTTCAATTTATTTTATTTAGAAATATTTGATTTTTATTTTGTTACCTACTTCATAATTTGGCAACACTGTTTGTATTAAAAAATAGTAGTTAATTATTAAATTTATAAATTAATATTGTCAATGCTAATAAAACTGTCACCGTCTTCAGAGAAGTTACTTTAGGAATATTTGGTTTTAATTTAGTTACTTCATCACACATTTGGCAACATTGACTTTTGACATTGGAAACGTCAAAATTAATATTAATTAAATACGTTATATTTTAAACTTAAATTAGTTGTAACACCTTTGCTCAAGACTATTATACATGATACTGTATTTACTTCTTTAATATCAATGTTCTATAAAAAGTTATAATCGTTTAAAGTTCATAGACAGATTGTCAAAAGTGACAGATAACAGCGTGACTCTTCTTAAATTTAGACATGGCTACTAGGATCCATTGTTTCAAGTTATTAGTTTTGCACAGTTTTTATTTTTTTACACAAGAACCACTCACAGTAAAAATATGAGACCCCCAAAAGGCACAACTACACATTATTCCCTGCAATCTAAAAAAAAATTTACAAACAATCCCTTTCATGGTTAAGGTAGTTAGGCTGTCCACAAAATTTGGCGATCGTCGTGATGAAAATAAATAAACATCACCGACACATGCCTTTTTAGTATATAGGATGATAAAGAATTATAAAATTCGGTCGCGAAAGCAAATATTTATAAGATTTTTTACAAAAATATTTTCAGATTTTACCTATTCTTCAAGAATACGTTGTATAGTGTAAGCTACATAGGCTGGATTCTAGAATACCTACCACACTTGAAATATAAATTTTCTTGTTGCAATGTTTTCTTTTAGCTAAAATATGATGAAGAATTATAAAATTGGGGCGCGGAAGCAAATATTTATATGATTTTTTACAAAATAATTTCAGATTTTACCTATTCTTAATGAATACGTTGTATATTGTAAGTTACATGTGCTTGATTCTAGAATACCTACCACACTTGTAATAGCAATTTTCTTGTTGCAATGTTTTCTTTTAGCTAAAATATGATGAAGAATTATAAAATTGGGGCGCGGAAACAAATATTTATATGATTTTTTACAAAAATAATTTCAGATTTTACCTATTCCTTATGAATATGTTGTATATTTTAAGCTGCATATGCTGGATTATAGAATACCTACCACACTTGAAATAGCAATTTTCTTGTTGCAATGTTTTCTTTTAGCAATAATATAATAAAGAATTATAAATTTCGGGCGCGAAAGCAAATATTTTAATGATTTTTTACAAAAATAAAGTCAGATTTTACCTATTCTTGAAATGGATATTTTTGTTAAAACATTCATATTCATGTGTTAGGATCTATACTATGGATAATTTTAGCATTGGACATGCAAAAGTGACCAAAACGTGGTACCAATCATATAATAAACATTCAATTTTTGGGTGTTATTTTATTGAACACGTTGTATATTGTAAGCTACATGGGATGGATTCTAGAATACCTACCATACTTGAAATAACAATTTTCTTGTTGCAATGTTTTCTTTTAGCTAAAATATGATGAAGAATTATAAAATTCGGGCGCGGAAGCAAATATTTAAATGATTTTTTACAAAAATAAAGTCAGATTTTACCTATTCTTAATGAATACGTTGTATATAGTAAGTTACATGTGCTGGATTTTAGAATACCTACCACAATTGAAATAGCAATTTTCATGTTGCAATGTTTTCTTTAGCTAAAATATGATGAAGTATTATAAAACTCGGGTGCAGAAGCAAATATTTATATGATTTTTTACAAGAATAAAGTCACATTTTACCTATTCTTAATGAATACGTTGTATATTGTAAGCTACATGGGCTGGATTATAGAATACCTACCACACTTGAAATAGCAATTTTCTTTTTGCAATGTTTTATTTTAGCAAAAATAGAATAAAGAATTATAAAATTCGGGCGCGGAAGCAAATATTTTAATGATTTTTTACAAAAATAAACTCAGATTTTACATATTCTTTAAATGGATATTTTTGTTAAAACATTCATATTCATGCTTTAGGATCTATACTATGGAGGGTTTTAAGCATTAGACATGCAAAAGTGACCAAAACGTGGTACCAATCAGATAATAAACATTTAATTTTCTGGTGTTTTTTTATTTATTACATTTACAACTGGCCTCCCGGAGGCCATCAAGCAAATTTGATACAATACATATAACAAGTGTGAGGATCGCCTCCAGTGAAGCGTCCTCGCAGTAATTGAATATAGTCTATTTAATTTTGAGATAAGTGGTCATTTATAATTTACATGAATTTTAGGTCTAGTGGATTCGTTCTCTTCAGTCTTCTTGTGTTTTTGTAGGTTAGTAGCTTAGCGGCTAGCTCGTTCGGATGGACGATTAGTTTTTTCTCATGAGATGTAGCGTATTTTTTTATTTGTTCGTGGGTATAGGGAATTTTAAAATCTTTGTGTATTGTTCGATTGTTTACATACCATGGTACTTTCGTAATCATTCGTAGTGTTTTGTTTTGGTATCTTTGAATTATATTTCTGTTACTTTTCTTCGCGCATCCCCAGAGTTGGATACCATATGTCCAAATAGGTATTAGTGTAACTTTGTATAAGAGTAGTTTGTTCTCTAGAGACAGTTGAGACTTGGGGCCTAACAGCCAGTACATCTTTTATGTCTTTATGTCGAGCTGTTTACGTTTTAATTTTATATGTTTCTGCCATGTTAGGCGTTTTTCTAATAGCATACCTAAGTAATTTACCTCATCTTTGGTCTCTAAAGTTTTATTGTTTATTTTGACTGCTGGGCAAGTAACCATTCTGTTAGTAAACAGTACGTGGGTAGATTTTTTTTCGCTTATATTTATTTTCCACTTGTTTGCCCATTCCTGGATTTCGTTTAACGATTTTTGTAGGATCTTTGACACTTCAATGGGATCTTCGTGACATGCTAATATGGCAGTGTCGTCCGCGTATGTGGCTGTTGTAGTCTCCTCGTTGTGTGGTAAGTCTGCTGTAAAGGTTTGATATAGTGTGGGTCCCAATACACTTCCTTGTGGCACACCTGCTTTAATAGGTTAGATTTGAGATTTGCTTTCTTCATGGCAAACTTGAAAGTATTGTTCGTCGAGGTATGATTTCAGCAGCAGATAATACTGGTGTGGCAGTAAGGTTTTGATTTTGTAAAGAAGTCCTTTGTGCCATACACGGTCAAATGCTTGACTGATGTCTATGAATACACCAGAACATATTTTCTTGTTATTTAGACTGTTTTCAATCACGTCTACCACTCTGTGGGTTTGCTGAATTGTAGAGTGATGTTCTCGGAACCCGAATTGGTGTGTTGGTACTATATTTTCTGTTTCTAAGATTATTTTTAACCTTTTAAGAAGGATTTTTTCAAACAATTTGGATAGCAAGGGGAGGAGTGAAATGGGTCTATAGGATGTTGTTTCATAGGCGGATTTTCCTGGTTTATGAATAAGGATAATTTGCGCAAATTTCCATTGTACTGGAAAGTAAGGTAATCTCAGGATAGCATTGAATATCTGGATTAGGTAAACTATTGTTTTCTTGGGTAATTCCTTTAGCAGTTTTGCGCTTATTAAGTCGTAGTCAGGTGTTTTTCTGTTGTTTAGATATTTAATTTCATGTGTAATTTCTGTTGGAGTTACGTGTCTAATCGGTAGTGATAACTGTAAAGGGGATGCTAAGAAGTCATTTATTTTATTTTCTTGCAGTATTCTTTCGTCAGTTGGCAATACAGAAGAATTTTGTTGGAATATATTTGCCAGGTGTTTTGCAAAAGTTTCTGCCTTTTCTGAGTCTTCTTTGGCCCAGCTTCCATCATCCTTTTTGATTGGAGGTATAGGCTGTATTGGTCGTTTCAATTTCTTAGTTGCCTTCCATAGTGAGTAATCATCTTTTGGACGTGCGGATAAATTTTGTAGATAAACTTGAAAGTTTTCGTTTTTGATACTTTTTGCTAAACTTTTTATTTCTTTGGCTAGTTGGTTTAATTTAGATTTGTCGCTTGGGTGTCTTGTGCGATGCCATTTGTGTCTTAGGCTCCTTTTTTCTTATCTCTTAGCATTTTTGGATATTGTATTGCGTACACCTTGTTATCGTTGGTAATTGGAGTGGAGTTCCATGCAGCTCTCTGTATTAATTGGGTAACGTTCTCGACTGCATCTTCAATATCTTTAGGTGTTTTAAGTGTTTTTTGTAGACACGTGTTTTCCGAAAGGTATGTCCTATATAATTCCCAATTAGTTTTATTATTGTATAGTGAAGGTTTTCTTTGCTTTGTTAAGATATTTGTATTTAATGTGATTATGACAGGGGAATGGTCAGAGGATAGTTCATAGCTGGGTTCTATCCCAATGTAGTTTTGCGATAGACTTTTAAGAACAAAGAAGTCCAGAAGATCAGGAATTTTCTTGGGGTCACTGGGCCAGTATGTCGGTTTCCCCGTGCTGAGAGGTTTATAGTTGTTTGATGTGATTGTCTTTTGCAGTTCTCTACCTTTAGGATTTATAAGTCTTGAGCCCCAGAGTGTGTGCTTGGAGTTGAAATCTCCTCCAGCGATGAATTTGTTTCCTAAGGTGTTAAAGTAATCTTCAAATGCACTTTGACTGATTGAGTGCTTAGGTGGACAATATGCTACAGATAGAGTAATTGTATCATGAGTTTCTTTTATTACTAAAGTACATTTATTCAAATTATTAATGTGTGTATTAGATTTAGTGTAATAGCCAGGGGTTATGTCTAATGTAACATAAGTGTTGTCGTGTAAAGTAGGAATGGGGGTTCGTTTTGTACAAGAGGAATAGGGATGTCTATTATTATGTCCAAAATGAATTTTTCATATTTACAATATGTTTTAACCAATTGTTAGTTTTGCCAATTTTTGATTACAAGGTATTTTAGACTGTTTGGTAATAATTTATTAATTTCTCTTTTAACGTCGTCTCTCGATAAAATACCAAAATATAAATTGTTTGTTTCGCAAAAATCAAAAGTAGTTTCAATTTCGTTAAGAATACTTATCAAATTTGTGGCTGCAAATGTTAGTTGTGTTATTATATTTTCTATATAAAGTTTATCGTTCGTATCTATTATTTTTCCTAAAACAATATGCATTTCATTAATTTTATTTTAAATAATTTTGTTATTAACGTTAATTTTCTCTACTTGTTTATTGAAATATTCCGAAATATTTTTATTAAAAGTAATTACTTGATTTAGATTGTCTTTCAGGATATTTTCATTTTCTTGAATTAATCTTAAGGCGTTATCATATTTTTCTTGATCAGTGGCGTCTTAATTGCCAGTGATACTTTTTATTATAGAACCTATTCCGTTTATAAGTCCACGTTTCTCTTTGTTGTCATATAAGAGAATTTGAATTTTACTATTTACAATGTCCAAGAAGTTTTCTAACATAATAAAGCTATTACTTAAGTCTTCTACATATTTCTTATATTTATTATTTAATTCTAATTTTAATTGGTTATAATAATATGTAAGGTTATTATACGTTTCTTTAATTCTATCTAAATTAAGCTTAACATAAATGTACTTATTATTAGTTGAAATTAGAGCATTTCCTAGCTTCAGGACGTTAATTCCGGGGTTGTGTGTTTCGTCTTTGAGGTTGATGGTTGTTGCTGTTCGTATGAGTCTGTAAATTGACGGTGAGGTTTTATTTTGTCAATTTTTATTTTTTTTTGTTCTTGTCAGTTATTATTTGAGCTTTGTCTTTTACATATGTTGATTTTTTGTTTCTTATAGCGGGGTTTCTCGACTTTACCGGTGTTTCTTTTGGCTTGTTCTTCAAATACTTTATCAGGTAATTTAATACTATCTACTTGTGACGTAGCGTACTTCTTTTTACTGCTATCTAATAACAATTTAGTTTCATTGTAAATTTTCTTCATAATTCTTTGTGGGTCTGAACATAGTTGTCAGTAACAATTTCAGGAGAAATTTCTTTTTTCAATTCATTATAATGGCCGAAAAGTATTTCATTCGGTGTACGTTTTGTAACTGAGTGAATAGTCTGGTTATACGCTTGGAGAGCATAACGGGCTTTATTACTAATTGTTAAATCGTTAAAATCTTTATTTTGTTCTAATATTCTAACATGTTCTATTATTGTTGAATGGAACCTTTCAATATTTCCATTACTTTTTGGATTATTGACACTAATAAGATAAATACGAATATTTTTAGTTGATAAAAAGTTATATATCAATTGGTTATTAAATTGTAAACCATTATCTGATATTATTAATTTAGGAGTGCCGAAAATGGAGAAATATTTTATTAATTTTTGTATAATAGTTACGGTGTTGGTTTCTGACAAATGATAAATTTGTGCATGCTTGGAGAAACTGTCGATTATTGTTAGGAATTTTTCTTTCTTTAATGATAAAATATCAATATGAATAATTTCGAGGGGCTTGTTCGCTGTTCGTGTTTTTATAATGGGTAATTTTATGGGATTTATTTCATATTTGTTTTCTTGACATACATCACAGTTGTTTATGAATCTAGAGACAGTTTGCTGCATGTTTGGCCAATAGTACTGTTGTTTTAGTTTCTGGTAGGTTTCAATTATGCCTCGATGGTTCGTTTTGCCTAAATGATAATTTTTTACTAAATCAATTTGTTCGTCTGATGATTCTATGTCTTGTAATTGAGTTTTACAATTAGTTAAAATATAAGTGCCTGGTTGGAAATAAATTTGTAAAATTGAATTTAAAATTTTTTGAAATTGTACCTGAACAATGCAATAATAATGTATTGCAGGTATGAGGTACTCTTTGATAAATTTTAAGAGGATATTTTTAAAATTAGTTTTGTTTAGGTAAATATAAATTCTTTGTTTTTCGTGTCCAAACATTTTTTTTATTTCTACACAGCTTTTCGAATTTGTTTCTTTAAAAATAATTCGATTTTTACCGAAATTTATTGAAGTGTCTTTGTAATGAAGGCCGTTGATAGGAGATTCGTCATCAGAATGCTGAGTACAGCTGTCCGTGTCTTTTTCAGCGATAACGGAGTTTGCGTAGTTCTCGATTTTGTTTGAAGCAAAAACATTAATTTGAATGTTTGTATTTTCAAAAATTTGTCTTAGTAAATTTTCTATATCTAACCAATTTTGCTTATCTAAACCACATGCAATTTTTGGCATGTTAATTGAATTAATATTATTTTCGATTAGGTAATGTCTTAATTGTTTTAAACTATTTTCGATGCTTTTTAAAGTTGGTTTATTAAAATAATTTTCTTTTGTAATTAAATGTATGATTAATCTAGGTGATGTTTGTATGGCAATATTATTTACTATTTTTATTTTATCTAAATCGTTCTTAGTATGATAATTTTCATTAATCTGTTTTGCGAAGCCTTGGCCCATTTCAAAATCTTTGGAAATGCAGTGTATTATGGGTTCTTTGTGGTCAAAAATATTTGAAGTTATATAATTTATCTCGAAAGGTTTGGGAATTCTGGATAGATAGTCTGCAACGTAATTTTGTTTGCCTTTTTGATATTCTATGTCATAATTATATTGTGATAATTTTAATTTCCAACGTACAAGTTTTAAATTTGGTTTTTTTTATACTGTTAAGCCAAATAAGGGGTTTGTGATCTGTTATTAATTTAAATTTGTGACCGTATAAATAGGGATGAAAATGTTTCGTAGCCCAGATAATAGCAAGTAGTTCTTTTTCGGTTATTGAATAATTTATTTCATAATCGTTGAGTGTCCGGCTTGCGTAAGCTATAGGTAGATCTTTTCCATCTATATTTTGGGATAGGACTGCACCCAAAGAATAATTTGAGGCGTCGGTCGTTAGACGGAATTGTTTTGAAAAGTCAGGATACTGTAATATTGGTGCGTTCGAAAGTAATAATTTACATTTTTTTAAAACGTGAAATGTATTCCTTGTCTTCAATATTAATTTTGGCATTTTTCTTTAAACATTTGGTAAACGGTTTAGTTAATTTGGAAAAATCTTTTATAAATCTGCGGTAATAACCAAGAAAGCCTAAAAATGATTTGATATCTTTTTGAGTCTTTGGAAGAGTAAATTTTTTAATAGTTTCAATTTTATCTGGATTCGGTTTAATGCCTTCGGTGGTAATCATATGTCCGAGATACGCGACTTCTTTTCTAAGAAATTCGCTCTTATCGAGTTGTAATTTAAGATTTGCCTCTCTTAGTCTTTGGAAAACAATTTTGATATTTTGAATGAGTTCTTGTAATGATTTGCCTAATATTATTATATCATCTAAATAAACGAAACATATTTTATTAATGAGGTCTTTTAAAACAAAATTCATTAGTCTTTGAAATGTACTCGGTGCGTATTTGAGACCAAAAGGCATTCTAAGAAATTTAAAATGTCCTTGATCAGTTGAAAAGGCAGTTTCTTCTATTGAGTCAGAATCCATTTCAATTTGGTGAAAGCCGCTTTTTAAATCAATTGTAGTGAAATAATTACATTTACCAAGATGGTCCAAAATATCCGCGATGTCAGGTATCGGAAATTTGTCATCAATTGTTTTAGAATTTAATTTACGGTAATCTATAACCATACGAAATTTGTTTTCACCCGAAGCATCCTGTTTTTTCGGAACAATCCATATTTGACTACTCCAAGGAGAGTATGAATGTCTAATTATTTCTTGATCTAATAATTTATTAATTTGTTTGTCAACTTCTTCTTTGTATATAATTGGATATTTATATGATCTTTGATAAACTGGATTTTCGTCGCTTGTCTTAATTTTGTGTTTTATAACATTAGTAAAAGTTTAGTTTTGTCGTCGTCAATAATCAAGTCTTCGAATACTTTAATAACTTTATTTAGCTCTTTGATTTCTATGTCATTTAAATGATCAGTTCTTAATTTTAATTTTTCTGAAATTTCTTGACAATTCATTTCTAATTTGTTTTTGTTAAAATAGCTAAATTTAAATTTATGTTTTTCTAGTAAAATAGATTCATCTGATTAATTAATTTTCGCATTTAATAATTTTAAGCCAGAATTTCCTATTACAATATCAAAATCTTTATGAAATTCAAAAATGAAACATTTTAAATTTTGCTTAAGTAGTTCAACAAATGTAAATTGAGTACCGTTTGAAACAGCGTTTGCGGTTTGTATCTCAAAATATTCATCAAAAATTTTAAATTTGTTTTTATTTTTGTTAACGAAACTTTGACTAATAAAATTTTCAGAGGAGCCAGTGTCTATTAAAACACGGCAATTTTTAAATTGGATAAATGGTAGACGTGAAGTGTAGGTTGCTAGGGTTTCGAATCTTCTAAAAGTTCTATGGGAAAATTTTCAGTTTGTGACTCTAGTTCGTTGTTTACTTCAATGTTTTGTTCGTCGTGTGTTTGTTCATAGTCATAATATTCAAATAATTCGTTATCATCGTTGGGTTCAACAAAGGCTTCGACATTACTGTCTAGCATTTGTAAGTCCTGTCTCTGTCTTTTTTGTTGTGATCTAAAAGTGTTTGTACTGATGGACATAGGCTGAGGATAATTATTTACTCTCGGTTTTGGATGTATTGATTGATTCGGGAAGTTTCGTTGTTGTTGAGGGTAGCGGAACATTGGTGATCGATGTTGGAATTGATTTGGATTTAAATTTGGATTTTGGTTTTGTGTTGCAGGTTTGTAAACAGGTGTTGGAACGTTTATCTTCGGTTTGATAGTGTTCTGCTTGTGTATGTCTGTGTGAATGTACTGGAAGTCATTTTTGATTAAATTTTGAATATCACTTAAAGATTTTGGATTTCGAGCAGCCAGCTGACTTCTATATGGCTCTCTACAGTTTATTATGAAATTGTGTGAAGCATATGAAGACATAAATATTATAATATTTTCTGAATTGTTGCTAAAGTTCAATTTTAATAAGCTGATAAGTCTATTGTAAATATCTTCATATTTATCAAAATAGCTAAAAATATCTTCATTGTGTTTCTGTTCTAAGTGTGATAGTTCAGTGAGGAAGTGTACTTCGTTTCGCTTGCCTCCGTACTCCTCAATTAAAAGGTATTTTAAGGATTTCCAATCTTGATATGTTTTTATCGCTAATTTTATGTATGCGTCTTTAATAATTTTCTTTCTTATAGTGTGTATGATAATTCGTTTTACAATGATTGATAAATTTTGTTTATCGATTATTTCGAGAATTTCGTCGCACATATTTATGAAATGGGGTAGTGTGCCCGTACTTCCATCGTACTCGGGTATTATTTCTATTAATTCCTTGATTTCTGAAGGAATTTTGGGTAAGGGGTTAAGTGTAACGGGTTGTACAATTGTGTTGTTGGGCATTTTTACGTGTGTTTTGTTTTATAATAATTATAACAGTAAGTTTCTTAATAAAATTGGGTTATACAAATTACAATTGATGCTACGTTAGTTTGTAAGTCAGTGATTCGTACAGCAATTCAAAAATAGTAATAATAAAGTTTTGAATAATAACTCATAGTAACACTAGGATTGAGTTGATGAAGGCCAACTTCATGGTCCAGGTGTCCAGGAGACGAAAGTTTGGTTGTCACTGATGTTCGCTCAGCGTGTGAAGGAGCTGGAGGTGCCGTCTGCAGCCGATGTACTCTCGGTAGTCAGGCCTCTCGGAACTCACGGAATTAACGACGATATGTTGAGCCTTTCTTCGTCGGAGGTTATGCAGTTTTTGTAGATGTCTGTTGCACTTGCGTTTGTGTTTTGAGTGTATAATCTGTTTTTACTTCAGATTTTTATAACACTCTGGAGAACGATGATTCGGATACCGAATAAACACTTAAAAGTGACGACTTTACTTTTAAACGAATTGGACAACAATTAAATCAATGAAATATGATTAAATGTTTTTCAAAAGTTTTTATTTAACATACAAGATACAACTAGAATAATACGAAGTTAATTATTCTACAGACTTACATAATATAACGGATTCTAGTAGAGTTGGTCTATTTATTACCTTTGTGTCGTTTGATGTTTATGCTGTGTAGGGTTTAATTTTACAGAGTGGAAACATACATAAAATGATGCAACAAGGGATGTGCGTCTACATAATTTATATATATATATATATATATATATATATACATATATATATATATATATATATATATATATATATTTATATCATTTTTTTACAAAAATTAAGTCAGAATTTACCTATCCTTTTATATTTTTGTTAAAACATTCATATTCATGTTTTAGGGTCTATTCTATGGATTGTTTTAAGCATTAGACATGCAAAAGTGACCAAAACGTGGTACCAATCAGATAATAAACATTCAATTTTCGGGTGTCATTTTAATAAATACGTTGTATATTGTAGGCTACATGGGTTGGATCCTAGAATACCTACCACACTTGAAATAGCAATTTTCTTGTTGCAATGTTTTTTTCTTAGCTAAAATATGATGAAGAATTATTAAATTCGGGTGCGGAAGCAAATATTTATATGATTTTTTACAAGAATAAAGTCAGATTTTACCTATTCTTGATGAATACGTTGTATATTGTAAGCTACATGGGCTGGATTCTAGAATACCTACCACAATTGAAATATAAATTTTCTTGGTGCAATGTTTTCTTTTAGCTAAAATATGATGAAGAATTATAAAATTCGGGCGCGGAAGCAAATATTTATATGATTTTTGGCAAAAATAAAGTCGGATTTTACCTATTCTTTAAATGGATATTTTTGTTAAAACATTCATATTTATGCTTTAGTATCTATACTATGGATAATTTTAGCAGTGGACATGCAACAGTGACCAAAACTTGGTACCAATCAGATATTAAACATTCAATTTTCGGGTATCATTTTAATAAATACGTTGTATATTGTAAGCTACTTGGCCTGGAATCTAGAACACCTACCACACCTGAAATAGTAATTTTCTTGTTGCAATGTTTTCTTTTAGCTACAATATGATAAAGGATTATTAAATTCGGATGCGGAAGCAAATATTTTTATCATTCAATTTTCGTGTGTCATTTTAATGAATACCTTCTACATTGTAAGCTACATGGGCTGGATTCTAGAATACCTACCAAACTTGAAATAGATATTTTCTAGTTGCAATGTTTTCTTTTAGCTAAAATATGATGAAGAATTATAAAATTTGGGCGCGGAAGCAAATATTTATATGATTTTTTACAAAAATAAAGTCAGGTTTTACCTTTTCTTGATAAATACGTTGAATATTGTAAGCTATATATGCTGGATTCTAGAATACCTACCACACTTGAAATAACAATTTTCTTGTTGCAATGTTTTCTTTTAACTATAGCATGATGAAGATTTATAAAATTCGGATGCGGAAGCAAATATTTATATGATTTTTTACAAAAATAAAGTCAGATTTTACCTATTCTTGAAATGGATATTTTTGTTAAAACATTCATATTCATGCTTTAAAATCTATACTATGGATGGTTTTAAGCATTAAACATGCAAAAGTGACCAAAACGTGGTTCCAATCAGATAATAAACATTCAATTTTCGGGTGTCATTTAAATGGATACGTTGTATACTGTAAGCTACATGGGCTGGAATCTAGAATACGTACCACACTTAAAGTAGCAATTTTTTTGTTGCAATGTTTTCTTTTAGCTAAAATATGATGAAAAATTAAAAAATTCGGGCGAGGAAGCAAATATTGATATGATTTTTTACAAAAATAAAGTCTGATTTTACCTTTTCTTGATAAATACGTTGAATATTGTAAGCTACATGGGCTGGATTCTAGAATACCTACTACACTTGAAATAAGAATTTTCTTGTTGCAATGTTTTCGTTTAGCTACAGCATGATGAAGAATTATAAAATTCGGGCACGGAAGCAAATAGTTATATGATTTTTTACAAAAAAAATTTAGATTTTACCTTTTCTTGATGAATACGTTGTATATTGTAAGCTACATGGGCTGGATTCTAGAATACGTACCACACTTGAAGAAGCAATTTTGTTGTTGCAATGTTTACTTTTAGCTACAATATGATAAAGGATTATAAAATTCGGATGCGGAAGCAAATATTTTTATGATTTTTTACAAAAATAAAGTCAGATTTTACCTATTCTTGAAATGAATATTTTTGTTAAAATATTTATATTTATGCTTTAGGATCTATACTATGGATGGTTTTAGCATTGAACATGCAAAAGTGACCAAAACGTGGTACCAATCAGATAATAAACACAAGAGCTACGTATTTTTAAATGCGAAATTTTGTGGTTTAGGTGCTTGTGGAATTTGCAGATGGGTTCGGCTAGCCGCGCTACCGAGAATTTCGTTGGAAAATTTTCATCTAATTATAATTTGCGGCTAAATGGTGCTTATAAACCATAAAATTTATACTACAAAAGTTGTTTATAATTCAATTTTACATATGATTCGTACATTTTTATTTATAATTTTGCTATTTTTTTGGGGTCGGTCTCACTAACGAAGGTAAATCGACGATGATTATGTCCAATTACCCTTACAGTGCACGGTGATTTGGACTGCCTCTGCGGAAGCAAATATTTATATGTTTTTTTACAAAAATAAAGTCAGATTTTACCCATTCCTGAAATGGATATTTTTGTTAAAACATTCATATTCATGCTTTAAAATCTATACTATGGATGGTTTTAAGCATTAAACATGCAAAAGTGACCAAAACGTGGTACCAATCAGATAATAAACATTCAATTTTCGGGTGTCATTTAAATGGATACGTTGTATATTGTAAGCTACATGGGCTGGAATCTAGAATACCTACCACACTGGAAATAGCAATTTTCTTGTTGAAATGTTTTCTTTTAGCTAAAACATGATGAAGAATTTTAAAAGTCGGGCGCGGAAGCAAATATTTCTATGATTTTTTACAAAAACAAAGTCAAATTTTACCTATTCTTGATGATTACGTTGTATATTGTAAGCTACATGGGCTGGTTTCTAGAATACCTACCACACTTGAAATAGCAATTTTCTTGTTGCAATGTTTTCTTTTAGCTAAAATATGATAAAAAATTATAAAATTCGGGCGCGGAAGCAAATATTTATATGATTTTTTACAAAAAGATAATAAACATTCAATTTTCGGGTGTCATTTTAATGAATTACCTTGTATATTGTAATCTACATGGGCTGGATTCTAGAATACCTACCACACTTGAAATAGCAATTTTCTTGTTGCAATGTTGTTTTTTAGCTAATATATGATGAAGAATTATAAAATTTGGGCGCGGAAAAAAATATTTATATGATTTTTTACAAAAATAAAGTCAGATTTTACCTATTTTTGATGAATACGTTCTATATTGTAAGCTACATGGGCTGGATTCTAGAATACCTACCATAGTTCAAATAGCAATTTTCTTATTGCAATGTATTCTTTTAGCTAAAATATATTGAAGAATTATAAAATTCGGGTGCGGAAGCAAATATTTATATGATTTTTTACAAGAATAAAGTCAGATTTTACGTATTCTTGATGAATATGTTATATATTGTAAGCTACATGGGCTGGATTCTAGACTACCTACCACACTTAAAATAACAATTTTCTTGTTGCAATGTTTTCTTTTAGCTAAAATATGATGAAGAATTATAAAATTCGGGCGCGGAAGCAAATATTTATATGATTTTTTAAAAAAATAAAGTCAGATTTTACCTATTCTTGATAAATACGTTGTATATTGTAAGTTACATGGGTTGGACTCTAGAATACCTACCACACTTGAAATAGCAATTTTCTTTTTGCAATGTTTTCTTTTAACTAAAAACATGATGAAGAATTATAAAATTCAGGCGCGGAAGCAAATATTTATTTGATTTCTAACAAAAATAAAGTCAGATTTCACCTATTCTAGAAATAGATATATTTGTTAAAATATTCATATTCATGCTTTAGGATCTATCAACAATATTAGACAATGAACAAAATTTACACAAAAGACTTACACTTGAAATGTGACACATAAATAATGACCATAACAATGTCAATTTAAAAACAGATACAATGTATATAAGCAAAATTTATAACAATATTTCAAAAATTCTATAAAAATAATTCTAAAATAAAATAAAATAACACTACATAACAAACTAGGGTATTAAATATTTGATAAAACAATAACTAACTTCAGCTAAAAAAATAGGCGCGCTAAAAAATTTAAAAATTTAAAATTTAAAATAAACTTTTTATACCTTCTTAAAAGATGACTCAACCTTCACTTTAATTAAAATTGCAAGGACACATGATACTTAGTATTAGTTGTCCGTTAGGGTGTGATAAACCGTTTTTTCATTTTATATATATTTTTATATTTCTAATTAAAATTAGATCGACATTTGTTAATTTTAATGTTTAACAAAATAATTTATATTTATTTTACTTCGATTTTTGACTATTTTCATGTTGAAAAAATATCAATTTATTACAAACATAAAACCACAAATATTTAAATTCATGTAAGTGAAAATTATAGTAAACACAGATACACATATTTGTAAAGCTTTTAGATATTAAATAGAATTGTAATTTTGTTATATAGCTCCTGAAGAAGACCCATGTGGGGTCGAAACTGTAGAGGTTGAATTCAATAAAGAGTGGCTGATTTCCAGTAACCATCTTCGTTTTTAATATCAACACCAAGCCAAGAAATATCCCATCTCTCATTTCAAGCAGGAACATAGCACCCACGGACGATCATCAAACAACATGGAAATTATAACTGAAATTACACACACATACGGTAACTTAGCTAAGTATCACGTAAAACAAGTCCTAAACTTAAATTTTAAATTAACATCAGCAATAAATCAAAGAATTTTTCTGTTACGATGCAAACAAAATAAAATATACCCGAATCATATCACCAATAATTTTAAATGTCTCACTAGTATGTTAATAAAAAATAATCCATATAAAAATCATATAAATAAAATAATTGACAATTTCAAAAACCAAACCTTAAACTTAGAAATAAAAATAGCATGTTGGCGCATAAATTATTTAGAGAAAAGATACTATCATCATTATGAATGCATTAAACAAAACATTAGTTACATTCACTGGCATGAAATACAAATATTACTAAACAGAAAATTCAATTATTATAATGCTAAATTTAAAAATACACAGATAAAAAAACTTAACACACTAAGATACAAACAAATCACAAACAATAATAGCAACAATGTAGAGAAAGATTGGTTCTTAAACCTCACAAACACTGAATTTCCTCCTGAAATAACAGAAATTCTATCACTTGGACCAAAATTTAGCTTACCATTAGAACCACACGAAGTTCCAATATTTCATCTTATTACAGAAGTAGAATATATAATAACACACACAAATGACATAGACACAAGAAATACCATTAGAGCTGAATTCACGAACATAGTCACTAATTTTTGTAATAAAAATAAAAATCATAAAAAACAAAATATAATCAATAAAAATTACAATAAAACTAAATTTTTTTTAAAAGAACACAAGGAGATTATCATTATAAAAGCTGATAAATCAAACAAAACGGTTGCCATAAACAAACAAGATTACAAAGACAAAATGGAAAATCTACTGTCAGATGCGAAAACATACAAACGTTTAAAAGAAGACAACACAAAGAAATTACAAAATAAAACAAATAAATTAGTTAAAAAATTACATGAAAAAGTCTCAATAGATACAGAAACAAAAAAGAAATTGACAATAGAAAATGCTATAACACCCCGAATATACGGACTCATCAAAGTACACAAAACAGATCTTCCCTTAAGACCTATTGTATCAGGAATAAATTCCCCAACATACAATCTAGCTAAATATCTGGCCAACATATTAAAAGGACTTCAAGAAGACAAATTTGAGGTGCGAAACTCCTTTGAATTCCAAGAATTCATAAGCAATACCAACTTGCCAGAAGGATACAGCTTGATCTCACTTGATGTAGTATCACTATACACCAATATACCCATAGACTTAGTCATAGCGGCCATAATAAAAAATTGGCATATTATATGTAAAAAAACAAAAATTAGTCAACAAGATTTCATAGAATTACTAACATTTTGTCTTACAGAAAGCTCATTCCAATATGAAGAAACTTATTACAAACAAACATGGGGTGTAGCAATGGGTTCAGCTCTATCTCCAGTTGTAGCGAACATGGTGATGGATGAACTTTTGAACACAGTAGAATCACTCATACCATTTAACATACCGTTCATAAAAAAGTATGTAGATGACCTAATTTTAGCAGTTCCAACAGATCAAATTAATAACACACTAGAAATATTTAACAATTACAACACACACTTACAATTTACAGTAGAAATAGAAACGCATCACACAATAGCCTTCCTGGACATGACGTTAATACATAATGATAATGGTACAATATCAACAAAATGGTACAGAAAGCCAACAGTGAGCTCAAGATATTTAAATTTCAAATCCATGCATCCGTTATCACAACGTATAAATAATGTGAAAAATTTGTTTCACCGAGCACTAAAATTAACCACACAAACATATCATGAGGAAATTTGCAACTATGTTTCGCATCTATTAAAACTAAACAACTACCCTACTAACATCATTAATTCTTTGAAAAATGACAGTAAAAATAAAATTAAAATTAAACAAAACCAGAATAATAACCCCACTAACAACGGAATAACAAATGTAATAACAACAGATAATGAAAACAAAGAGGATACAATAAAACGTTTTTATTCATTAATACATATAGATGGCATAGCAACAAAATTAAAGAAATGCTTCACAAATTACTTAAACATCAGAATTGCATTTAAACAAATAAAAACAGTTCAAACATTATTTAGCAACCTTAAAGCTAAAATACATAAAAATAATCTCTCAAATGTTATTTATAAAATACCATGTCAGGATTGTACTGCGCAATACACAGGACAGACAAAAAGATATTTAAAAATAAGGTTAGAAGAACATAAGAGGAATTGTAACAAAGATAAAAGTAATAATAACAAATGTGCTCTTGTGCAACATGCACAATCACAAAATCATACATTTGACTTTGAAAAAACAACAATATTAGACAATGAACAAAATTTACACAAAAGACTTACACTTGAAATGTTACACATAAATAATGACCATAACAATGTCAATTTAAAAACAGATACAATGTATATAAGCAAAATTTATAACAATATTTTAAAATTCTATAAAAATAATTCTAAAATAAAATAAAATAACACTACATAACAAACTAGGGTATTAAATATTTGATAAAACAATAACTAACTTCAGCTCAAAAAATAGGCGCGCTAAAAAATTTAAAAATTTAAAATTTAAAATAAACTTTTTATACCTTCTTAAAAGATGACTCAACCTTCACTTTAATTAAACTTGCAAGGACACATCATACTTAGTATAAGTTGTCCGTTAGGGTGTGATAAACCGTTTTTTCATTTTATATATATTTTTATATTTCTAATTAAAATTAGATCGACATTTGTTAATTTTAATGTTTAACAAAATAATTTATACTTATTTTACTTCGATTTTTGACTGTTTTCATGTTGAAAAAATATCAATTTATTACAAACATAAAACCACAAATATTTAAATTCATGTAAGTGAAAATTATAGTAAACACAGATACACATATTTGTGAAGCTTTTAGATATTAAATAGAATTGTAATTTTGTTATATAGCTCCTGAAGAAGACCCATGTGGGGTCGAAATTGGAGGTTGAATTCAATAAAGAGTGGCTGATTTCCAGTAACCATCTTCGTTTTTAATAGCAATTTTCTTGTTGCAATGTTTTCTTTTAGCTACAATGTGATAAAGAATTATAAAATTCGGATGTGGAAGCAAATAGTCATATGATTTTTTACAAAAACTAAGTCAGATTTTACCTATTCTTAAAATGGATATTTTTGTTAAAACATTCATATTCATGCTTTAAAATCTATACTATGGATGGTTTTAAGCATGGGACATGCAAAAGTGACCAAAACGTGGTACAAATCAGATAATAAACATTCAATTTTCGGGTGTCATTTTAATAGATACGTTGTATATTGTAAGCTACATGGGCTGGAATCTAGAATACCTACCACCCTTGAAATAGCAATTTTCTTGTTGCAATGTTTTCTTTTAGCTAAAATATGATGAAGTATTATAAAAATCGGGAGCGGAAGCAAATATTTATATGATTTTTTTACAAAAATAAAGTCAGATTTTACCTATTTTTGATGAATACGTTGTATATTGTAAGCTACATGGGCTGGATTCTAGAATACCTACCACAATTGAAATAGCAATTTTCTTGTTGCAATGTTTTCTTTTATCTTAAATATGATGAAGAATTATAAAATTCAGGCGCAGAAGCAAATATTTATATGATTTTTTATTAAAATAAATTCAGGTTTTACCTATTCTTGAAATAAATATTTTTGTTAAAACATTCATATTCATGCTTTAGGATCTATACTGTGGATGGTTTTAAGCATTGGACATGCAAAAGTGAACAAAACGTGGTACCAATCAGATAATAAACATTAAATTGTCGGGTGTCATGTTAATGAATACGTTGTATATTGTAAGTTACATGGGTTGGATTCTAGAATACCTACCACACTTGAAATAGCAATTTTCTTGTTGCAATGTTTTCTTTTAGCTAAAACATGATAAAGAATTATAAAATTCAGGCGCGGAAGCAAATATTTATTTGATTTCTTACAAAAATAAAGTCAGATTTCACCTATTCTAGAAATAGTTATATTTGTTAAAATATTTATATTCATGCTTTAGGATCTATACTATGGATAATTTTAAGCATTGGACATGCAAAAGTGACCAAAACGTGGTACCAATCGGATAATAAACAATTAATTTTCGGGTGTCATTTTAATATATACGTTGTATATTGTAAGTTACATGGGCTGGATTCTAGAATACCTACCACACTTGAAATAGCAATTATCTTGTTGCAATGTTTTCTTTTAGCTTAAATATGATAAAAAAATTATAAAATTCGGGCGCGGAAGCAAATATTTATATGATTTTTTTCAGAAATATAGTTAGATTTTACCTATTCTTGAAATGGATATTTTTGTTAAAACATTCATATTCATGCTTTAGGATCTTCACTATGGATAATATTAGCATTGGAAATGCAAAAGTGACCAAACATGAGACCAATCAGATAATAAACATTGAATTTTCGGGTGTCATTCTAATGAATACTTTGTATATTGTAAGCTACATGGGCTGGATTCTAGAATACGTACCACACTTGAAATAGCAAATTTTCTTGTTGCAATGTTTTCTTTTAGCTACAATGTGATAAAAAATTATAAAATTCGGATGCGGAAGCAAATAGTCATATGATTTTTACAAAAATTAAGTCAGATTTAACCTATTCTTAAAATGGATATTTTTGTTAAAACATTCATATTTATGCTTTAGGATCTATACTATGGATAATTTAGCATTAGAAATGCAAAAGTGACCAAACGTGATACCAATCAGATAATAAACATTCAATTTTCGGGTGTCATTCTAATGAATACTTTGTATATTGTAAGCTACATGGGCTGGATTCTAGAATACCTACCACACTTGAAATAACAATTTTCTTGTTGCAATGTTTTCTTTAGTTAAAATATGATGAAGAATTATAAAATTCGGGTGCGGAAGCAAGTATTTATATGATTTTTTACAAGAATAAAGTCAGATTTTACGTATTCTTGATAAATACGTTGTATATTGTAAGCTACACGGGCTGGATTCTTGAATACCTACCACACTTAAAATAGCAATTTTCTTGTTGCAATGTTTTCTTTTATCTAAAATATGATGAAGAATTATAAAATTCAGGCGCGAAAGCAAATATTTATATGAGTTTTTATTAAAATAAAGTCAGGTTTTACCTATTCTTGAAATAAATATTTTTGTTAAAACATTCATATTCATGCTTTAGGATCTATACTGTCGATGGTTTTAAGAATTGGACATGCAAAAGTGACCAAAACGTGGTACAAATCAGATAATAAACATTAAATTGTCGGGTGTCATGTTAATGAATACGTTGTATATTGTAAGCTACATGGGCTGGATTCTAGAATACCTATCACACTTGAAATAGCAATTTTCTTGATGCAATGTTATCTTTTATCTAAAATATGATAAAAAATTATAAAATTCGGGCGCGAAAGCAAATATTTATATGATTTTTACAAAAATAAAGTCAGATATTACCTTTTCTTGATGAATAAGTTGTGTATTGTAAGCTACATGGGCTGGATTCTAGAATACCTACCACACTTGAAATAGCAATTTTTTTGTTGCAATGTTTTCTTTTCGCTAAAATATGATAAAGAATTATGAAATTCCGGCGCGGAAGCAAATATTTATATGATTTTTTACAAAAATTAAGTCAGATTTTACCTATTCCTGAAATGGATATTTTTGTTAAAACATTCATATTCATGTTTTAGGATCTATACTATGGATAATTTTAGCATTGGACATGCAAAAGTGACCAAAACTTGGTACCAATCAGATAATAAACATTCAGTTTTCGGGCTTCATTTTAATGAATACGTTGTATATTGTAAGCTAGATGGGCTGGATTCTAGAATACCTACCACACTTAAAATAGCAATTTTCTTGTTGCAATGTTTTCATTTAGCTAAAATATGATAAAAAATTATAAAATTATAATTTAATTTTACATATGATTCGTCTTGGTAGCTTATAGTATTGATAGATTAAATACAACTTTAACTTGATAAATCTTTTTATTTTCTGTATTTCACATAAAAATCTATTTTTATTTTATTTATGATTGACAACTATGCTATTTATTTTTATTTTGAGTCTACTTGATTTCGGATGTCATTGTACAATCTAATACTCCTCCTCAATGACATCACTGTAGTCCGCTCCTTGCTCGTTGTTTCTCAACTCGTTTTGCAGATAATGGTTTGGTCAATAAATCAGCTACCATGTCTTCTGTTGGGCAGTATTCATATTTAAATATACCATCTTGGCTGAATTCTTTTACAAAATGATATTTTGTATTGATATGTTTTGTTCTGTTACTAAATCTTTCTCCAGCTATTAGTTTTAAACAACTTTGGTTATCTTCTAGAATAGTTACTGGAGAATTAAAAACATAATTTAAATCCTGTAGCAATCTTCCTAACCAGGATGCTTTTTGCACAGCTAATTTTATTTTCGGGTGTCATTTTAATGAATACGTAGTATATTGTAAGCTACATGGGCTGGATTCTAGAAGACCTACCACACTTGAAATAGCAATTTTCTTGTTGCAATGTCTTCTTTTAGCTAAAATATGATAAAGATTTATAAAATTCGGGCGCGGTAGCAAATATTTATGTGATTTTTTACAAAAAAAGTTAGATTTTACTTATTCTTGAAATGGATATTTTTGTTAAAACATTCATATTCATGCATTAGGATCTATACTATGGATGGTTTTAGCATTGGACATGAAAAAGTGACTAAACGTGGTACCAATTAGAAAATAAACATTCAATTTTCGGGTGTCATTTTAATGAATACGTTGTATATTGTAAGCTACATAGGCTGGATTCTAGAATACCTACCACACTTGAAATAGAAATTTTCTTGTTGCAATGTTTTCTTCTAGCTAAAATGTAATGAAGAATTATAAAATTCAGGTGCGGAATCAAATTTTTATATGATTTTTTACAAAAAATAAAGTCTGATTTTACCTATTCTTGAAATGAATATTTTTGTTAAAACATTTATATTCATGCTTTAGGAACTATACTATGAATGGTTTTAAGCATTGGACATGCAGAAGTGGCCAAAACGTAGTACCAATCAGATAATAAACATTCAATTTTCAGATGTCATTTGAAATGATTACTTTGTATATTGTAAGATACATGGGCTGGATTCTAGAATACCTACCACTCTTGAAATAGCAATTTTCTTGTTGCAATGCTTTCTTTTAGCTAAAATATGATGAAGAATTAAAAAATTTTGGCGCGGAAGCAAATATTTATATGATTTGTTAAAACATTCATATTCATGGTTTAGGATCTATACTATGAATGGATTTAAGGATTGCACATGCAAAAGTGACCAAAACGTAATACCAATCAGATAATAAACTTTTAATTTTCGGCTGTCATTTTAATGAATACGTTGTATATTGTAAGCTACGTGGGCTGGATTCGAATACCTACCACACTTGAAATAGCAATTGTCTTGTTGCAATGTTTTCTTTTAGCCTTAATATGATAAAGAAGTATAAAATTCGGGCGCAGAAGCAAATATTTATATGATTTTTTACAAAAATAAAGTCAGATATTACCTATTCTTGAAATGGATATTTTTGTTAAAACATTCATATTCATGCTTCAGGATCTATACTATGGATGTTTTTAAGCATTGGACATGCAAAAGTGACCAAAACGTGGTACCAATCGGATAATAAACATTCAATTTTCGGGTGTCATTTTAATGAATACGTTGTATAGTGTAAGCTACATGGGCTGGATTCTAGAATACCTACTACACTTGAAATAGCAATTTTCTTATTGCAATGTTTTTTTTTTAGCTAAAATATGATGAAGAATTATAAAATTCGGCCGCGGAAGCAAATATTTATATGATTTTTTACAAAAATAAAGTCAGATTTTACCTAGTCTTGAAATGGATATTTTTGTTAAAACATTTATATTTATGCTTTAGTCTCTATACTATGGATGGTTTCAGCATTGGACATGCAAAAGTGACCAAAACATGGTACCAATCAGACAATAAGCATTCAATTTTCAGGTGTCATTTTCATGAATACGTTGTATACTTAAAGCTACATGGGCTGTATTCTAGAATACCTACCACACTTGAAATAGCAATTTTCATGTTGCAATGTTTTCTTTTATCTAAAATATGATGAAGAATTATAAAATTCGGGCGTAGAAGCAAGTATTTATATGATATTTTACAAAAATAAAGTCAGATTTTACCTTTTCTTGAAATGGATATTTTTGTTAAAACATTCATATTTATTCTTTAGGATCTGTACTATGGTTGGTTCTAAGCATTTGACATGCAAAAGTGACCAAAACGTGGTACCAATCAGATAATAAACATTCAATTTTCGGGTGTCATTTTAATGAATACATTGTATATTGGAAGCTACATGGCTTGGATTCTAGAATCCCTACCACACTTGAAATAGCAATTGTCTTGTTGCAATGTTTTCGTTTAGCTAAATTATGATGAAGAATTATAAAATTCGGGCGCGGAAGCAAATATTTATATGATTTTTTACAAAAATAATGTCAGATTTTCACCTATTCTTGAAATGGATATTTTTGTTTAAACATTCATATTCATGCATTAGGATCTATACTATGGATGGTTTCAAGCATTGGACATGCAAAAGTTACCAAATGTGGTACCAATCAGATAATATACATGCAATGTTCGGCTGTAGTTTTAATGAATACGTTGTATATTTTAAGCTACATGGGATGGATTCTAGAATACCTACCACTCTTGAAATAGCAATTTTCTTGTTGCAATGATTTTTTTTTTATAATTCTTCATCATATTATAGCTAAAAGAAAACATTGCAACAAGAAAATTGCTATTTCTAGTGTGGTATGTATTCTAGAATCCAGCCCATGTAGCTTACAATGTACAACGTATTCATTAAAATGACACCCGAAAATTTATTCTAGGATAACTACCACACTTACACACATATAGCAATTTTCTTGTTGCAATGTTTTCTTTTAGCAAAAATATGATAAAGAATTATAAAATTCGGGCGCGGAAGCAAATATTTATATGATTTTTTCAAAAATAATGTCAGATTTTACCTATTCTTGAAATGGATATTTTTGTTAAAACATTCATATTTATGCTTTAGGCTCTATACTATGGATGGTTTTAGAATTGGACATGCAAAAGTGACCAAAACGTGGTACCAATCAGATAATAAACAGTCATTTTTCGGGTGTAATTTTAATGAATACGTTGTACATTGTAAGCTACATGGGCTAGATTCTGGAATACCCACCACACTTGAAATAGCAATTTTCTTGTTGCAATGTTTTCTTTTAGCTTATAAAATTCGGGCGCGGAAGCAAATATTTAACTTAAATGTCTTAATTGGTTGAACGCGTTTTTAAAAAGTGTTTTATTTATGAGTACAATATAATGTTGATACAGAGTAACAGCAATTCACTATACAAATTTAAGACTAACTAATTATTCTAATTCTACAAGCTTATATAGTTCTTAAACTAAGGAATGACACGTATCACTATAGTGTCTAGCTCATCACTATTAACCACCATAACTCCTCCCTCCTCAGATTCGAACCTCTCGTGGTAGTTCAAGCTCGACCTCTTCTGGATGATTGGAAATAGTGTTCCTCGAAGTCGGTTTTCTCGTTCTTCGTTTCTTCATGTATCGTCGCAGGGCGTAACCGCAGGCGATTATGATAATGGCGTACAAAATGATTGACCATATGCTCGGGATATGCATAGTGAATTGCTCATTTGTTATAGGTACAAGAGAGTTGAAGAAAATATCATTCAGTTTAATGGGGTTTAGATTGATGGAAAAAATAGCAATTTTATGTACTGGGATTTTTGAGTTTAGTGTTGGGAATAGTAAGGGTTGGCCATGGGTTTTGCTTTGGAAAACCAGAATTTGCTCTCTGAAGTGGATTTTGCAGTTTTCTTGGTTATTGATTAGGTAGATTCCTTGTGATGGCTGAATTTTCATTTCCTCCTTGCATTTAATGGTTATTTTTTCCTCCTTGGGAATCACGGCCAGATATTTGTTGATTTCTGGGATTACTTCGACGTGGTTTTCAATGAGGTTTATTTTCGTGAAGTGGCAATGTTTTGCCGTTTGCTGGTTAAAGATTTCTTCTTCGCAAGTTGTAGTGAAGTGCCCATGTTATTTGTTTGGACATTGGAATATTTTCGAGTGGACACATATATCATATAGAGGTACAATCTCCTTGTTAGACTTTAGTAAATATTTAGTGTTTGGAATAAACGTAATAAACCCTGACTCGTATTTTGTTGGAATGGGATACATGTAATAAAGTTCGAAACTTTTTTCAAAATTTATTGGGGTTGATATAAAATAAATTATTTGTGTTGCTTAAATTTTGCAATTTATTTTTAATAACGACTCAATATTTAATAAATTTTCTTGTCTTGATTTGAATGGTAGGTCTAAATGGTAGAGACTAGATATTTTTTGTAATTCGGCCAGAAGTTCCGCGGGGTGTATTATGCTAGGATGTAATGTTCTTAGTTTACAGAAAGTGACAGAATTTTCAATGTCTTGTAGGACGTTCAGTATAGAGTTGTATAATATAATTAACTGGTCGTAAATATTTTTTGCATACAAAATGTTTTGGAAGTGCATATTGTTAATAATTTCGAAAAGTTGCAGAATCTTTGATTTTAATATTTCTTCATTATGTTGAATGTCTGAAATTGTATTATTAAAATTTTGAATAATTTGGTGATATACTGAATATGCCTGTCTAAGTTGACTTTCCAAATTAAGCTCGTTTTCTTGCATATGTGCTAATATTTCATTGTATCTCTTTCCGTCTTCTGCGTCCAAATTTCCGGTGATTGATTTGAATATTGTTCCTAATCCATTGATTAACCCTCGTTTAGTTTTGTGATGATTCAAATGAATTCCGATTTTATTAATTTTAGAGTCTAAATTTGTACGGATAAATTCTAATATTTTGTCATAGTTACTGAGTTCGTTAAAATATTCAGGGTTATTTGCTATGGTTGTTTTTAAAGTGGTGTATTGTGTATTTAAACTGTTGTATTGATTGAAGATGGGTGTGAGGTTGTAATAATGTATGAATGTGTGAGTGGTCTTTTCTAGTTTTGCAGGTCCAAGATTGATGGGGAGTATCCCGAAATTTTCCGTTACATTTTTAATTATTGTTCCTTGCCCCAACGTGAGCAACCTGGAACCGATTAGATTTTTTAAGTATTTTGTCTAGGGCGCTTAAGGTTAGAAATGTGTATAAATTCGGTCGTATTGCCATGGGTGGTTTTAATTTTTCCTGTTTTCAAATTTTTGTTAAGTTTTGTGATAATTTCGGGTTTATATTTATTCTTGGTTTTTTGTTTGTTTTTAACATATACTTTCTTAGGGATATCGGGTAATTCTTCTCTGGTTTGATTACATTTGTCTATAACTTTTTCTTTGTTTTGTTGTATTCTATATTTAATATTTTCGTACAATAATTTTGTTTTATTTTTATGGGTTTCTATATAATTATATAGTTGTTTTTCGATATCAATATTAAATGGTGAATTCAAATCCAAGTGTCCTGTAATAATTTTACTTGGCTTTAATTTGGTGACCGAATGAATTGTGTTGTTGTAGGCTAATAGGGCGTAATTTACTTTTGATTCTATGGGTTCTGTGTTAAATTCTTTCTGATTGTTAAATAATCTAATGTGTTCAATAAGTGTTGAATGGAAACGTTCTATTATGCCGTTAGATTCTGGGTGTTGAGAGTTTATGAAGTGTATATCAATTTTGTGCAAGGCTAGCAGTTCTTTTACAAGTGAATTTTTAAATTCGAGCCCGTTGTCCGAAATAATCTGTTTAGGAATTCCGTGGTGAGTAAAATATTTTATAAGGTTATTAACGACTTCTATGCCTTGTCCCGAATTTAATTTGTATGCTTGCGCATATTTGGAAAATGAATCTATGATGGTTAAAAATTCAGCTTGTTCCAGCGTGATGCTATCTACATGCAGGATCTGGAAAGGTTTTGTAGCTGTAGGTGTTACGTTTAGTTTTAAGTTAGGGGGCTTTTTATCATATTTAGTAACTTGACATATGTCGCAATTGTTTATAAAGAGTTGGATCGTTTTCCTTTGGTTAGGCCAATAGCATTGTTTTTAATGCGCATTTCAGTTTCGTCAATCCCTCTATGGTTTGTTTTTCCACAATGATACACTGATATAATATTTGTGATTTCATCATTTTCAGTAACGTCGGTTAAGAAACTTGCGCATTTTATTAATTTTATCTGTGAATTTGTAAAGTATTTTTGTGGTATACGACTAAATTTCTCACAGAGGTCATTTTTGAAAAATATGTAATATTTTACATTTGGAACAACGTATTGTTTAATAAAAGATATCATTTCGGTTTCGTAATTATCTTTTGAAAATTCGACGGAAAGCCGCATCATTTTGGTTTCGTATAATTTTGAAATATCGACAGGTTTAGGGTTGTATTCACATTCGCTTATGATAATTTGGTTTTTTCCGTAATTCACTGGGTTTTCGATTATAGGAATTCCAACAATAGGGTTTTGACTGCTAGAGTGTATTGTGATAGCGCTATCGCTTGCTGAGTCGTCTATTATTATCGCGTCCTCGTCTTTCTGTCCGTCACCCACCTCAACTATTAAGTATTGAGTGTCATTGTGTTTATCTTTTTTGTTAATTGTTTGTAAAAGTCTTCCATAAACTTATTAAAATGTTCAATGTTTTCCGATTTATTTATGTTAAGTTCAATTTGAGATATTGGTGAATTATTAAAGACTGTCACTAGTATGTCGGAGTCGTTAAAAATGTAATTTAGCATTGATTTGATTTCGTGCCAATTTTGATTATCGTGACTGCAACCTAATTTTGGTATGCCCAATTTTTATTTTATGGAGTAAACAGAATTTCTTTAAATTTAGGAGGGTGTAGAAAATGTCTTGCTTGGTGGGTTTATTATAATGTAGTTCTTTTGTTATTAAGTACAACAGATAGCTTTTTGCGAACTTGAGGTAGACGATATTATGGAGTTTTGGATTTTGGGCTGTTAATTTGTCGACATTAATGAATTTTAATCTGAATTGTTTAGCGATACCTAGTGACATTGTTAAATCTTTGCTCACGCAGTGAGCGAGACTATAATCAGGAGGTGCGTCAAACAGATCACCTGTTACTTTTATTATATTGCTGTGGTTAGAATTTTGATGTTGTTTTTGATCCAAATAATCCTGATAGATAATTAATGGTGATTCGTCTATTAAGGGTGGTGAGTAAGAATTTTGAATTTCGTTATTATTTCCAGATGGTATACGACTAAAGCATCGGCGTTCGTATTGAGTTTTCCTTTCTTATAAATGACTTCATAGTCAAATTCTTCCAATTTGAGGCGCCACCTTATTAATTTTTGGCTGCATTGTTTTAACGAAATTATATGCTGTAAGGGTTGATGGTCGGTATAAATTTTGAATTTACGTCCAAAAAGGTACGGTCTAAAATATTGGGTAGCCCAAATAATAGCGAGTAATTCCTTTTCAATTGTTGCGTAATTTGACTCGGCATCGTTTAGTGTCCTGCTAGCGTAAGCTACTAGTAGGTCATTGCCTAGGCTGCCTTGAGACAACACTGCTCCTATTGCCACGTCACTAGCGTCACATGTCAGGTTGAATTCTTTCTCGAAGTCGGGGTATTGTAGCAAAGGTTCGTTAGTCAACAGATTTTTGCACGTTTCGAAACACTGTCGGTATTCAGGATTGTTGGGGTCTATGACTGCATCTTTCTTTAAACACTTAGTCAATGGTTTTGTAATTTTTGCGAAGTCTTTGATAAATTTCCTATAATAACCTAACAGACCAAGAAATCCTTTAATTTGTTTAGTTGTTTTTGGAATAGGATAATTTAGAATTGCCGAAATTTTGTCAGGATTAGGTTTCACGCCGTCTGGAGTTACTATGTGTCCAAGAAACGCTACTTCCGCGCGATGAATTGCAGGGTACCTATACGATTTCGTATAAGAAGGTAATTCGTCTTTTGTTTTAATCGAATGCTTAACTTGATTGGTAAAGGTTAATTTTTTGTCATATGAGTGAAAGATGTTGGGGAAGTCATTGATTAACTTAGAAATAGCTGTTTTTTCTTCCTGATTCATGGGTTCCTTTCTAATTTTGGAAGTGTCAATTTTAATTATTTCGGACTGAATGGAATTTAGATTAGAAGAAGAGTATGTTACATAATTGAATATACTTTCTACATTGACTGGTTTTACTTGTTTAAATGTTATATAAGAAGCCGATTTGTTAATAACGGTACATAATGCGTAATGGTTTTTTTGCAGTGGCAACGCTTTCAGGGAAGATTAAATTGTTTGTACGTCGTTGTGGTAGTAAGACAGTCCCATTTCTTTGGTTAACTTCGACTTTCATAACTCTTTCTGTTTTTGGTTCTATTGTAACAGTAATGTCTTTATGATTAATATTATTTATATTAATTTAAGAGTTTTGATGTTGAATTTTAATTTTGCAAGTAGGTGTTATAATCCAATTTTTGTTCAAATCTATGGTTACTTTTAGTGATTTCAAATTATCGAGCCCCAAAAGTAGATCAAATTCCTCATGAAAATCGAAAATATGATATTTTAAACTAATTTTTTTTTTTAATTAAATATTTTTGGAATGGGTACAAACGTGCTGTAATTTTCTACTGATGTACCGTGTGCAGTTGAAATTTGGAAGGGGTCTTTTATGATAGAATTTTTGTAGAATTTTTTTGCTATATGAGGTCTTATAAAAGATTTTGTGCTGCCGGTATCTATTAACACTTTTAAATTATTTTCAGGGAACAAGACATAGGGTAGTTTGCTTCTATTAGTTAAGTTCATTAACTCGATTGTGAGTAATGGGTTTCCGAGGGAATTGTCTAAAAAAGGGTCGTCAGCGTTTGCATATTATGTTTAGTGTTATCGCTTGTACCTTGATCGGGTGATTCCTCGTAGAATTCGAATGAGTTATCATCAACAGCTGTGTCGTTTATGTTTAGCAATTCTTCTGCCATGTAGTGTGGCGTTGTCACACGATTTTGTGTAAACTGATTTTGACCAGGTCTTGAGCGGTATTGTGTTGTAGTATTTCGGGTTGATATGCTCATTGGTGTAGGTTTTAGATAATTTTGATTATGAGAATCACCTTGCCTTGCTGGTTGTGTTTGCGGTGTATATTGTCTGTGTGTTTGTTGTACAGGTTGTTAAGAATGAGGTGGTCTGTAGAAATTACTGTGTGTGAAATTCCTACACTGTACATGGTTTGGAATGTTGTGTCTGGTCGGTTTTTGAATAGTTTTGTTTGTGTTTGGATTAGCAAGTTTGGATTATAAATAATATTCAAATTGGAAGACATTTGCTAACATATTTAGTGCTGTATTTAAATCAGAAGAGCATAATTTCGAAAATAATCTACCATTACAGCGGCTGCTTCAGTTCTGGCGTTTGTTGATATATACGAAATTTGTAAATTTAAAAGGTGTTGTAATCTTCCGTAAAAATCAAAAACGTTTTCATTAGAATTTTTTTCGAGTTCTGTAATTTCCATGTTTAAAGTAAACCAGTCCCGTTTGTCGGAATAGGCATTTTTTAACGCTGTTTTTAGTTCTTCCCATTTAGTTATATTAATTGCTGCTTCGCCTTTTATTTTACTTACTATACTATTTATTAAATATTCGTTTTGGAAGTCATTTGGATTTGTGGTAATGTAAAATGTGCTAACTAATTTCTTGCTAACGCTAATAAATCTAGGTAATAGTTCACGTTCCCCGTGAAACTCTAACACCATATCTAAATATTATTTTTTTAATACTGCCATGTTGAGTCGTGGGGTCTTTAATATTTGTTTTGATTTTAGAATTATTAATTTCAATGTCTAAAGTATCTGACAAGGTATCTGAAATATCTCTGTCCGACATGTGGTACTCACGAAAATACAAGTAGTGAGGCCTTCATGTGCTCTGAAGTCGTCTACTGGTTCTCGAACTGGCCCTGGGGATGCTAATGTGCTTTCAGCTTGGCTCCTGGCTCTGATGTGCTCTCAGGAACAAGGGATGCAAGTACGCGTTAACCGATTGTTCGAATTGCCAAATTAATCACGAAGTGAAACAATTTATCTCCGCTAAATTGTTTTGGCAATCCTACCGACTGCGCAACTTAAATTTCTTTATTGGTTGAACGCGTTTTTAAAAAGTATTTTATTTATGAGTACAATATAATGTTGATGAAGAGTAACAGCAATTCAGTATACAAACGTAAGACTAACTAATTATACTAATTCTACAAGCTTATATAGTTCTTAAACTAAGGAATGTCACGTATCACTATAGTGTCTAGCTCATCACTATTAACCACTATAATTTTATATGATTTTTTACAAAAATAAAGTCAGATTTTACCTATTCTTGAAATGGATATTTTTGTTAAAACATTTATATTTATGCTTCAGGATCTATACTATGGATGGTTTTAAGCATTTGACATGCAAAAGTGACCAAAACATGGTACCAATCAGGTAATAAACAATTTTTGGGTGCCATTTTAAAGAATACGTTGTATGTTGTAAGCTACATGGGCTGGATTCTAGAATACCTACCACACTTGAAATAGCAATTTTCTTGTTGCAATGTTTTCTATTAGCTAAAATATGATAAAAAATTATAAAATTCGGGCGCGGTAGCAAATATTTATATGATTTTTTACAAAAATTAAGTCAGATTTTACATATTCTTGATGAATACGTTGTATATTGTAAGCTACATGGGCTGGATTCTAGAATACGTACCACAGTTGAAATAAAAATTATCTTGTTGCAATGTTTTCTTTTAGCTAAAATATGATGAAGAATTATAAAATTCGGACGCGCAAGCAAATATTTATATGATTTTTTACAAAAATAAAGTGAGATTTTACCTATTCTTGAAATGGATATTTTTGTTTAAACATTCATATTCATGCATTAGGATCTATACTAATGATGTTTATAAGCATTGGGCATGCAAAAGTGACCGAAACGTGGTACCAATCAGATAATAAACATTCAATTTTCGGGTGTCATTTTAATGAATACGTTGTATATTGTAAGCTACATGGGCTGGATTCTAGAATACCTACCACACTTGAAATAGCAATTTTCTTGTTGCAACGTTTTCTTTTAGCTAAAATATGATGAAGAATTATAAAATTCGGACGCGGAGGCAAATATTTATATGATTTTTTACAAAAATAAAGTCAGATTTTACCTATTCTTGAAATGGAAATTTTTGTTAAAACATTCATATTTATGCTTTAGAATCTATACTATGGATGGTTTTAAGCATTTGACATGCAAACGTGACCGAAACGTGGTACCAATCAGATAATAAACAATTTTCGGGTGTCATTTTAAAGAATACGTTGTATATTGTAAGTTACATGGGCTGGATTCTAGAATACCTACCACACTTGAAATAGCAATTTTCTTGTCGCAATCTTTTCTTTTAGCTAAAATATGATGAAGAATTATAAAATTCGGGCGTGGCAGCAAATATTTATATGATTTTTTACAAAAATAAGGTCAGATTTTACGTATTCTTGATGAATACGTTGTATATTTTAAGCTACATGGGCTGGATTCTAGAATACGTACCACAGTTAAAATAGAAATTTTCTTGTTGCAATGTTTTCTTTTAGCTAAAATATGATGAAGAATTATAAAATTCGGACGCGGAAGAAAATATTTATAAGATTTTTTACAAAAAAAAAGTGAGAATTTACCTATTCTTGAAATGGATATTTTTGTTAAAACATTCATATTCATGCTTTAGGATCTATACTATGGATGGTTTTGATGCAAAAGTGATCAAAACGTGCTACCAGTCAGATAATAAACATATAATTTTCGGGTGTCATTTTAATGAATACATTGTATATTGTAAGTTACATGGGCTGGATTGTAAAATACCTATCACACTCGAAATAGCAATTTTTTTGTTGCAATGTTTTCTTTTAGCTAAAATATAATAAAGAATTATAAAATTCGTGCGCGGAAGCAAATATTTATATGATTTTTACAAAAATGAAGTCAGATTTTACCTATTCTTGTTGAATACGTTGTATATTGTAAGCTACATGGGCTGGAATCTAAGATGCCTACCACACTTGTAATAGCAATTTTCTTGTTCCAATGTTTTCTTTTAGCTAAAATATGATAAAGAATTATAAAATTCGGGCGCGGAAACAAATATTTATATGATTTTTTACAAAAATGAAGTCAGATTTTACCTTTTCTTGAAACGGAAATTATTGTTAAAATATTCGTATTCATGCTTTAGGATCTATACTATGGATGGTTTTAAGCATTGGACATGCAAAAGTGACCGAAACGTGGTACCAATCAGATAATAAACAATTTTTGGGTGTCATTTTAATGAATACGTTGTATATTGTAAGTTACATGGGCTGGATTTTAGAATACCTACCACACTTGAAATAGCAATTTTTTGTTGCAATGTTTTCTTTTAGCTAAAATATGATAAAAAATTATAAAATTCAGGCGCGGAAGCAAATATTTATATGATTTTTTACAAAAATAAAGTCAGATTTTACCTATTCTTGATGAATATGTTGTATATTGTAAGCTACATGGGCTGAATTCTAGAATATCTACCACACTTGAAATAGCAATTTTATTGTTGCAATGTTTTCTTTTAGCTAAAACATGATGAAGAATTATAAAATTCGGGCGCGGAAGCAATTATTGATATGATTTTTTCAAAAATAAAGTCAGATTTTACCTATTCTTGATATGGATATTTTTGTTAAAACATTCATATTCACGCTTTAGGATCTATACTATGGATGGTTTTAAGCATTGTACATGCAAAAGTGACCAAAACGTGGTACCAATCAGATAATAAACATTCAATTTTCGGGGGTCATTTTAATGAATACGTTGTATATTGTAAGCTACATGGGCTGGATTCTAGAATACCTACCACACTTGAAATAGCAATTATCTTGTTGCTATGTTTTCTTTTAACTAAAATATGATGAAGAATTATAAAATTCGGGCGCGGAATCAAATTTTTTTATGATTATTTACAAAAATAAAGTCAGATTTTACCTATTCTTGAAATGGATATTTTTGTTAAAACATTCATATTTATGAAAGGAAAGATGTTATTTTGAGTTGCAGTCATTTAATAAAATCCACTAATACACCAACGTTTCGATTGTAAATCAGTCTTCATTAGGGTGCTGATAACATACAAAACATACAATCAAATATTCGAACATACATTCAACACAGGTACCAGACTTACATAAATGGTATTAAAATCTTATGAAGTAAATCATGTAAATTATTTTACAGAAATCTTTCGTCAAACATAGGTAAAACATTCACACAACCATGTTACTTAACAGTTATCAACCAACTAACTTATACAAGAAGTTTCAAGTTGAGTAACAGTCTAAATTTGTAAAGACCTACAGCTAGCCAATCAAGGGCCAGCACCAGATTGTACAACATATGTATAGCCAATTGAATATCACAGATTCAATATCACAAAAATGTATTTGTACAGGGAATAAACTATTGTAATAATTGTCCGTAATGTTTTCTCAAAATCCCAGAATAAATGGAGCTGAGATTCTGAATGTCGGTCTGTGAATTTACAGATTGTTGATCCCTCTGTATACATAACATTTCAAGCGTGAGACGTTTGTTTAAGTTCTTCTCCGTAGCTAGTATCCTAGTGTCTTCAAAATCGAAAGAATGTTCTTCTTTTTGACAATGTTCCACTAGGGCACATTTGGAGCTCAAATTTGGTTTTACTGCGTTTCTTGTTTTCCTTTAATCTAGTGTGGAGGTATCTTT
Source organism: Stenolophus ochropezus (assembly GCA_035578165.1). Classification (NCBI taxonomy): domain Eukaryota; kingdom Metazoa; phylum Arthropoda; class Insecta; order Coleoptera; family Carabidae; genus Stenolophus; species Stenolophus ochropezus. The sequence continues at coordinate 454,252 of JAQOWZ010000058.1, forward strand.
TAGTTTGTCTAATGTAAGCTTTGTTACAGTCTTTACATGGAATTCTGTAAACAATGTTTGATCGTTGCATTGTGTCAATGGGGTGTTTGGTATTACTGAACAAATTATTTACTGTTTTGTATTGTTTGAACGTAATGTTCCAATTTAGGTGTCCTGTCAGCGTATTCCTGATCTTATGTGACAATTCAGAGATGTAAGGAATCGTACAGTAATAATTGTTAGTATTGTTGGGTAAGGGGCATGGAGGATTGGTGGAATTAGTGTTTAGGATACGATTAACTAGGGTTTTAGGTTAGTTGTTTATAAGAAGTAGTTGTTTAATCCTCATAATTACCTCAGGGTGGAAGCATTCAGACGTGAGTTTCAAAGCGCGGTTTTTTAAGTTTGCCGCCAGATTAATAAGCTGGTGCCGCGGATGGTGTGGGCGGTAGTTCAGATATCGTGTTGTAGATGTCGGCTTTTGATACCATTTTGACAATATGTTGCCTTCTTCTGTACGAATGAGTAACATGTCGAGAAATGGTATTTTTCCTTCATTTTCAACCTCCATCGTGAACTGCAAGTGGGTGTTGTAGCTGTTGAAAATCTGTAGAATAACTTCCTTCTGGTCAGATGGTACAGCTGTGATGATGTCATCAACATACTTCTTAATGAATGGGATGGGAAATGGGAGACGGGAGACACAATGTTCTACTAACCTGTCCATCACTAGATTGGCGATAACAGGGCTAAGATTGGAACCCATCGCAGTACCAAATAGTTGTAAATAGAACTTGCCATTGTAGCAGAAGAAGCTGTTGTTGTACCAAAACTCTATCAGGTGTAGTAATTCACTTTTAGGTATGGTTGTTTTGTTACTAATTATATCCCATTTCTCTTCTATAACTTGTAGAATGAGGTTAAGAGGTACATTAGTGAACAAGGAGACAACATCAAGTAAAACTAGTATGTAACCTGGATCCAATGTAACTGCTGATTTGAACGTTGCAAACTCGAACGAACTCTTCACTAGGAAGTCGTCATTTTCCAGTCCACTCAGTAAACCAGAGAGATACTTGGAGAGGTTAGATGTTGGACCGTTGATCCCAGAAACAATAGGTCTTAGATGGAGATCAGGTTTGTGAACCTTTATAGTTCCATAGATTCTTGGTGCAACAGCAGTGTCTTGTGTTAATTTTGTTTTAGTCGTGTTATCAATGTGTCTATTATCATGTAGTTTTTTAATTAATGAATTGTTTTTATTTTGTATTTTCGTCGTTAGGTCTTTATTTAATAATTTATATGTAGTATCATCAGATAGAAGTTCATTCATTTTGTTGTTGTAATCATCAGTAGTAATGGCGACTGTTTTATTGCCTTTATCTGCTTTTATGATAAGTACTTCTGACTGATTAGGTTTGAGAAACTTTCTTGTTTTAGTGTAATCTTGTGTCAAATGTGAGTGAGAAGTATTATTGTTTATTTTATGTATGTGATTGGTGATATTATTTGTAACGTTGGCCCGCAAATTATTCTTTAAGTCGGAATCTGTTGTTGAACTTAATATATATTCAACATCAGCAATCAGTCTATCAACAGGAATCTCCTGTGGTTGATAGGGTACGGCGAATTTGGGACCTAGCGCTAACAAATTCTTGCATTTTTCTGGAAACTCAACATTTGTCAGGTTTAAAAACCATTCTTCCTCAGGAATGTTGTTATTATTAACTGATGTTCTGTTTTTCAAGTTTTTAAGTTTTCTGAGGTGTTTGGTTTTGATGGTATTGTAATGGTATGTGTATTGACTGTTAAGGGTGTTATTAATAAATTTCAAATGTGTATCGCTTATTTTGTTTCTTAATTGGTAGGATAAATCATGCATTTGGTGCTCTAGTTGTTTAATACGGAAGCAAGCTATACTGATTTCTGTATTTAAAACTTTAATTTTAAAGTTATTAATCAGTTTAGTGACATTCGCTTTATAGGGATGGTCTGAAGTCAGCGACTGTTGTAAACATTTGAAATTATTTTAAATGTGCGCAGGTGTCACCTTGTCTGCACCTTTAGGATCTATACTGTGGATGGTTTTAAGCATTGGACAAGCAAAAGTGACAAAACGTGGAACCAATCAGATAATAAACATATAATTTTCGGGTGTCATTTTAATGAATACGTTGTATATTGTAAGCTACATGGGCTGGATTTTAGAATAGCTACCACACTTGAAATAGCAATTTTCTTGTTGCAATGTTTTCATTTAGGTAAAATATGATGAAGAATTATAAAATTCGGGCGGGGAAGCAAATATTTATATGATTTTTTACAAAAATAAAGTCAGATTTTACCTTTTCTTGATAAATACGTTTTATATTGTAAGCTACATGGGCTGGATTCTAGAATACCTACCATCCTTGAAATAGCAATTACCTACCTTGTTGCAATGTTTTCCTTTAGCTAAAATATGATGAAGAATTATAAAATTCTGGCGCGGAAGCAAATATTTATATGATATATTTACAAAAATAAAGTCACATTTTATCTATTCTTGAAATGGATATTTTTATTTAAACATTTATATTCATGCTTTAGGATCTATACTATGGAAGGTTTTAAGCATTGGACATGCAAAAGTCACCAAAACTTAGTACCAATCAGATAATAAACAATTTTTGGGTATCATTTTAAAGAATACGTTGTATATTGTAAGCTACATAATGTTTTCTTTTAGCTAAAATATGATGAAAAATTATAAAATACGGGCGCGGAAGCAAATATTATATGATTTTTTACAAAAATAAAGTCAGATTTTACCTTTTCTTGATGAATACGTTGTATATTGTAAGCTGGATTTTAGAATACCTACCACACTTGAAATAGCAATATTCTTGTTGAAATGTTTTCTTTTAGCTAAACTATAATAAAGAATTTTAAAACTCGGGCGTAAAAGCAAGAATTTATATGATTTTTTACAAAAATAAAGTCAAATTTACCTATTCTTGAAATGCATATTTTTGTTAAAACATTCATATTCATGCTTAGGATCTATACTATATATAATTTTAGCATTGGACATGCAAAAGTGACCAAAACGTGGTACCAATCAGATAATAAATATTCAATTTTCGGGTGTCACTTTAATAAATACGTTGTATATTGTAAGCTACATGGGCTGGATTCTAGAATACCTACCACACTTTAAATAGTAATTTTCTTGTTGCAATGTTTTCTTTTTGCTAAAATATGATGAAAAATTATAAAATACGGGCGCGGAAGCAAATATTTATATGATTTTTTACAAAAATAAAGTCAGATTTTATCTTTTCTTGATGAATACGTTGTATATTGTAAGCTACATGGGCTGGGTTCTAGAATACCTACCACACTTGAAATAGCAATATTCTTCTTGCAATGTTTTCTTTTAGCTAAACTATGATAAAGAAATATAAAATTCGGGCGCGGAAGCAAATATTTATATGATTTTTTACAAAAATGAAGTCAGATTTTACCTATTCTTGAAATGGATATTTTTGTTGAAACATTTATATTCATGCTTTAGGATCTATACTATGAATGGTTTTAATCATTGGACATGCAAAAGTGACCAAAACGTGGTACGAATCGAATAATAAACATTAAATTTTCGGGTGCCATTTTAATGAGTACGTTGTATATTGTAAGATACAAGGGCTGGATTCTAGAATACCTACCACACTTGAAATAGCAATTTCCTTGTTGCAATGTTTTCTTCTAGCTAAAATATGATAAAGAATTATAAAATTCGGGCGCGGAAGCAAATATTTATATGATTTTTTACAAAAATAAAGTCAGATTTTACCTTTTTTTGATGAATACGTTGTATATTGTAAGCTACATGGGCTGGATTCTAGAATACCTACCAAACTTGAAATAGCAATTTTCTTGTTGCAATGTTTTATTTTACGTAAAATATGATGAAGAATTATAAAATTCGGGCGCGGAAGCAAATATTTATATGATTTTTTACAAAAATAAATTTAGAATTTATCTATTCTTGAAATGGATATTTTTGTTAAAGCATTCATATTAATGCTTTAGGATCTATACTGTGGATAAATATAGCATTAGACATGCAACAGTGACGAAAACGTGGTACCAATCAGATAATAAACATTCAATTGTCGTGTGTCATTTTAATGAATACCTTGTATATTGTAAGCCACATGGGCTGGATTGTAGAATACCTACCACACTTGAAATAGCAATTTTCTTGTTGCAATGTTTTCTTTTAGTTAAAGTTGATAAAAAATTATAAAATTTGGGCGCGGAAGCAAATAGTTATATGATTTATAATAAATATTTTACCTATTCTTGATGAAAACGTTGTATATTGTAAGCTACATGGGCTGGTTTCTAGAATACCTACCACACTTCAAATAGCATTTTTCTTGTTGCAATGTTTTCTTTAAGCTAAAATATGATGAAAAATTATAAAATTCCGGCGCGAAAGCAAATATTTATATGATTTTTTACAAAAAGAAAGTCAGATTTTACGTTTTCTTGATGAATACGTTGTATATTTTAAGCTACATGGGCTGGATTCTAGAATACCTACCACTATTGAAATAGCAATTTTCTTGTTGCAATGTGTTCTTTTTGCTAAAATATTATAAAGAATTATAAAATTTGGGCGCGGAAGCAAATAGTTACATGATTTATTAGAAAAATAAAGTCAGATTTTACTTATTCTTGAAATGGATATTTTTGTTAAAACATTCATATTCATGCTTTAGGATCTATACTATGAATGGTTTTAAGCATTGGACATGCAAAAGTGACCAAAACGTGGTACCAATCAGATAATAAACATATAATTTTCGGGTGTCATATTAATGAATACATTGTATATTGTAAGCTACATGGGCTGGATTTTAGAATACCTACCACACTTGAAATAGCAATTTTCTTGTTGCAATGTTTTCTTTTAGCTAAAATATAATGAAAAATTATAAAATTCGGGCGCGGAAGCAAATATTTGTATGATTTTTTACAAAAATAAAGTCAGATTTTACCTATTCTTGATGAATTCGTTGTATATTGTAAGTTACATAGGCTGGATTCTAGAATACCTACCACACTTGAAATAGCAATTTTCTTGTTGCAATGTTTTTTTTTAGCTAAAATATCATAAAGAATTATAAAATATGGGCGCGGAAGCATATATTTATATGATTTATTACAAAAATAAAGTCAGATTTACCCATTCTTGAAATGGATATTTTTGTTAAAACATTCATATTCATGTTTTAGGATCTATACTATGAATGGTTTTAAGCATTGGACATGCAAAACTCACCAAAACGTAGTACCAATCTGATAATAAACAATTTTCGGGTATCATTTTAAAGAATACGTTGTATATTGTAAGCTACATGGGCTGGATTCTAGAATACCTACCACACTTTAAATAGCAATTTTCTTGTTGCAATGTTTTCTTTTAGCTATAATTTTGCGAAAAATTATAAAATTCAGGCGCGGAAGCAAATATTTATATAATTTTTTACAAAAATAATGTCAGATTTTACCTTTTCTGGATTCTGGATTCTAGAATACCTACCACACTTGAAATAGCAATTTTCTTGTTGCAATGTTTTCTTTTAGCTAAAATATGATGAAAAATTATAAAATTCGGGCGCGAAAGCAAATATTTATATAGTTTTTAACAAAAATAAAGTCAGATTTTACCTATTCTTGAAATGGATATTTTTGTTAAACATTCATATTCATGCTTTAGGATTTAAACTACGGATAATTTTAGCTTTGCACATGCAAAAGTGACCAAAACGTGGTATCAATTAGATAATAAACATTCAATTTTCGGGTGTCTTTTTAATGAAAACGTTGTATATTGTAAGATACATGGGCTGGATTCTAGAATACCTACTACACTTGAAATAGAAATTTTCTTGTTGCAATGTTTTCTTTCAGCTAAAATATGATGAAGAATTATAAAATTCGGTCGCGGAAGAAATAATTTATATGATTTTTTACAAAAAAAAAGTCAGATTTTACCTATTCTTGAAATGGATATTTTTGTTAAAACATTCATATTCATGCTATAGGAACTATACTATGGATAATTCTTGAATTGGACATGCAAAAGTGACAACAACGTGGTACCAATTAGATAATAAACATTCAATTTTCGGGTGTCATTTTAATGAATACGTTGTATATTGTAAGATACATGGGCTGGTTTCTAGAATACCTACTACACTTGAAATAGCAATTTTCTTGTTGCAATGTTTTCTTTTAGCTAAAATATGATGAAGAATTATAAAATTCGGGCGCGGAAGCAAATATTTATATGATTTTTTACAAAAATAAAGTCATATTTTACGTATTCTTGATGAATACATTGTATATTGTAAGCTACATGGGCTGGATTCTAGAATACCTACCACACTTGAAATAGCAATTTTCTTGTTGTAATTTTTTCTTTCAGCTAAAATATGATGAAGAATTATAAAATTCGGTCACGGAAGAAAAAATTTATATAATTTTTTACATAAATAAAGTTAGATTTTACCCTTTCTGGATAAATACTTTGTATATTAAAAGCTACATGGGCTGGATTCTAGAATACCTTCCACACTTGAAATAGCAATTTTCTTGTTGCAGTGTTTTGTTTTAGCTAAAATATGATAAAGAATTATAAAACTCGGGCACGGAAGCAAATATTTATATGATTTTTTACAAAAATAAAGTAAGATTCTACCTATTCTTAATGAATACGTTGTATATTGTAAGCTACATAGGCTGGATTTAAGAATACCTACCACACTTGAAATAGCAAATTTTTTGTTGCAATGTTTTCTTTTATCTAAAATATGATAAAGAATTATAAAATTCGGGCGCGAAAGCAAATATTTATATGATTTTTACAAAATATGCCAGATTTGCCTTATTCTTGAAATGGATATTTTTGTTAATACATTCATATTCATGCTTTAGGATCTATACTATGGATTGTTTTAAGCATTGGACATGCAAAAGTGACTAAAACGTAGTACCAATCACATAATAAACATTTAATTTTCAGGTGTCATTTTAATGAATACGTTCTATATTGTAAGCTACATGGGCTGGATTCTAGAATACCTACCACACTTAAAATAGCAATTTTCTTGTTGTAATGTTTTCTTTCAGCTAAAATGTGATGAAGAATTATAAAATTTGGGCGCGGAAGCAAATATTTATATGATTTTTTACAAAAATAAAGTCATATTTTACGTATTCTTGATGAATACATTGTATATTGTAAGCTACATGGGCTGGATTCTAGAATACCTACCACACTTGAAATAGCAATTTTCTTGTTGTAATTTTTTCTTTCAGCTAAAATATGATGAAGAATTATAAAATTCGGTCACGGAAGAAAAAATTTATATAATTTTTTACATAAATAAAGTTAGATTTTACCCTTTCTGGATAAATACTTTGTATATTAAAAGCTACATGGGCTGGATTCTAGAATACCTTCCACACTTGAAATAGCAATTTTCTTGTTGCAGTGTTTTGTTTTAGCTAAAATATGATAAAGAATTATAAAACTCGGGCACGGAAGCAAATATTTATATGATTTTTTACAAAAATAAAGTAAGATTCTACCTATTCTTAATGAATACGTTGTATATTGTAAGCTACATAGGCTGGATTTAAGAATACCTACCACACTTGAAATAGCAAATTTTTTGTTGCAATGTTTTCTTTTATCTAAAATATGATAAAGAATTATAAAATTCGGGCGCGAAAGCAAATATTTATATGATTTTTGCAAAATATGCCAGATTTGCCTTATTCTTGAAATGGATATTTTTGTTAATACATTCATATTCATGCTTTAGGATCTATACTATTGATGGTTTTAAGCATTGGACATGCAAAAGTGACCAGAACGTGGTACTAATCAGATAATAAACATTTAATTTTCTGGTGTCATTTTAATGAATACGTTTTATATTGTAAGCTACATGGGCTGGATTCTAGAATACCTACTGTTGTATGTTAGAATTTAATTAAGTAAGCTTAGAATAAAAAAGGTAGTTAGCAAGAGAATGACAGATTGTAAACAGAATTTAAAAAATATATCAAAACATAAAGCATAAACGTATATGTGTATTAATTGTACTTAAATAAATGTATGGATTACACTACCTGGTGACAGCGGAAAAAGGAGAATAATATAAGATTCTTCAAAATATTACAAGAATTTAAAATGGCAAATATAATGCCTGGAACGCGACTTCAGTTATGTTTAGAAGGAAATGTGACCACGAATTGGAAAAAATTTAAAAGAAATTTTGAAACTTATATACCAGCATACTAGGCAGAAGCAGAATAGTCTAGAAAGGTTGTGATGTTACTTTATGCAATGGGAGACGAAGGACTTGATATATTTGAGTCCTTTCAGTTAAAACGAAATGAAGAAAAGGAATTAGACCTCGTACTGAAAAAATTTAACGTACATTATATTCCGGCTACAAATGTCACTTATGAACGTCACATATTCTTCAAACGCAAACAACAAGAATCCGAGACATATGAACAATATCTACCATCCCTAAAAAATTTAAGTATAAATTGAAAATTCTCTAAACTACAAGAAAGTCTAGTTCGAGATATGTTTATTAGTAAAATAAGAGATAAAGACCTTCAGAAAACGTTACTAACAATAAAAGACGTAACATTACAAAAGGCGATGGACATATGCAGAACGAAGTCAATAGTATCACAACAAGTAAAAGAAATTAAACAAGAAGTAAATATTGATGTATTACTAAATCAAAAAATCAGAATTACAAGCAATTTCAAAAACATGACTTCAATAACTCACAAGAAACTTACAAAAATTTTGAAGACAAACCTTGTAGAAAATGCGGTTTTAAGCATCCCATCAATAAATGCTACGCGTTTGGAAAAACGTTTGCAAAATGTCAAAGAAAAAATCATTTTGCAAAAATGTGCAAAACAAAACAAGTATACGGAATAAATCTACAAAAAGGCGACTCAGATCAAGAAGGACCATACGTGATTGACGTATTAAAGAAGAAAAGTAAAGAAAATTGGTATACAGCAGATCTTTACATAGGCAATGGGAAATGTACCTTCAAAGTAGACAGAGGAACGCAGTGTAACATTTTAAGTTTGAGAAGTTTTGAAGACCTTAATCTGAATAAGTCGACGTTAAAGAAGAGTAATGCCCGAGTAACTTCTTTTACAAATAACGAAATTCCAATAGTAGGTAAATGTTATATAAATTGCATGTATAAAAATAAAACTGTAAATTTAGAATTTCTCGTTACCAATATGAACTGTGTCAATATTATTGGATTAGAATCGTCAAAAAAATTAAACTTAATTAAAATAGTCGATTCAATTTTAGAAAACAATAATATTAAGCAATCAGAAAAGTTCTCAAATTTATTTAATGGAGAAATAGGTTACATTCAGGAACCAGTTCATATTGAAATCGACCAGAATGTAAAACCAGTAGTATTACCTTGTAGAAAAATACCTTTCAGTTTAAAGAATAATGTAAAGAGAGAACTAGACAAAATGGTTGAAAAAGGTATAATAGAATCAGAAGTAGAACCTTCTGATTGGGTGAGCCAAATGATTATTGTACAAAAACAAAATAAAACATTAAAAATTGTTCTCGATTCTAGACCACTTAATGTTGCTATCAAAAGAGCTCATTTTCCATATCCTAGTATTGATGAAATTTATTCACAAATGAATGGAGCTAAATGGTTTTGTAAATTGGACGCTCAATCAGGATACTGGATGTTACCTTTATCTAAAGATATTTCAAAACTATGTTGTCTTCAAACCCCTTGCGGAAGATATCGTTACCTTAGTGTAACAAGATGAAAAAACGACAAGGCTTTTCATCTTGTTACGGCTTGTCATAGTTTCTGAGGTCTATGTCTCTGGTGTTGGTAGGTCAGCAAAATGCTGACTTCAGCAACGGCCGTCTTTGCTGATTAAGCAGACTATGATAATACCTATTGGTTTAAAAAATTCTGGTGAGATATTTCATAGAGTTATACGTCAAAGTTTCGAAAACATAAAAAATGTAATGACTTATCAAGATGACTTGATTTGTTGGGCAAATGATAAAAATGAGTTAAATAAAATTTTGATAAAAGTATTAGAAACTGCTCAACAAAAAGGTATTAAATTCAACAAGTCAAAATGTGAATTTTTCGTAAATAAAATAAAATTTCTCGGACATATATTTAGCGAAAAAGGAGTTCAAGTATACAATGATAAAGTAAAAGCTATGGTAGAATTAAGAACCCCAACAAATAAGAAATCTTTGATGATGATATTAGGTATGTTTAATTATGTGTCAAAATTTATACCTAATTATACTGAACTTTCTGAGCCTCTAAGACAATTATTAAAAAAGTATATTATATTTTCTTGGACAACTAATCATGATAAATGTTTTGATGATTTAAAAACCAAACTAACCAAAGCACCAGTATTGGGATATTATGATTCAAACACATATTTAATTTTTTCAGTTGATGCAAGTTCTAAAGGTTTAGTTGTTAGTTTAATACAATCGAATAAACCTATAGCTTATGCTTCCAGAGCGCTCACAGAAGTTCAGTGCAAATACGCTCAAATAGAACAAGAACTGTTAGCTGTTGTTTTTGGTTGTGAACGTTTTAAACAAATTATTTATGGCAGAAATGTAATTGTAGAAACCGATTACAAACCATTATTAGGCTTATACAATAAACCTCTAAATAAAGTTACTGTCAGATTGCAAAGAATGTTATTAAAATTACAACCATTCAATTTAACATTTATTCATAAACCTGGTAAATATTTATTTATAGCAGATACGATATCTAGAGAATTTAGTTTAGAAGGTTGTAATAGTGAATTTGAATTTGGCAATGATATAGAATTATAAGTTAATTTATTAATTGATAATTTACCAGTGACTGAACAAAATTACAATTTATTCCGAGCTCATTATGATAAAAGTTCCTCTCTACAAAAACTAAAAAATTATATTACCGAAGGTTGGCCAATATTTTATAAAGATGTAGATGATAATCTAAAGAGTTATTTTCAATTTAAAAAATATTTATGTATTTTGAAAGAATTAATCTTTGTGGAAAGTAAAATTTTGGTGCCTGATATTTTAAAAAATGAAATGTTAATAAAATTACATTCAGGACATCCAGGAATATGTACAATGATAGACAGGGCTAAACAATGTTTAATCTGGCTCGGAATAAATCAAGACATAAAGAAGTTTGTACAGTAATGTAAAACATGTTTAAAATTTCAAGATAATAAGGTAAATAATGAATTAATTAGTAACACCATTCCTGAGTTACCCTGGCAAGAAGTAGCTTCTGATATTTTTGAATTAAATCATAAATATTATTTAATTATTGTTGATTCACTTTCAAATTTCATTGAAGTCTCTACTTTGAATAATTTAAAAAGTATTACCGTTAGAAATAAAATTAAATCAAATTTTGCAAGATATGGTATTCCTCTTAAATTATTCACAGACGGTGGAACATGTTATAATTCAGAACTATTTAAAGAGTTTGCGAATAAATGGGGTTTCAAACTTATAATGTCAAGTCCTCATTACCACAATTGAAATAGCAATTTTCTTGTTGCAATGTTTTCTTTTGGCTAATATATGATGAAGAATTATAAAATTCAGGCGCGGAAGCAAATAATTATATGATTTTTTACAAAAACAGTCAGATTTTACCTATTCTTGAAATGGATATTTTTGTTAAAATATTCATATTCATGCTTTAGGATCTATACTATGAATAATTTTTGCATTGGACATGCAAAAGTAACCAAAACGTGGTACCAATCTAATAATAATCAATCATATTTTAGCTAAAAGAAAACATTGCAACAAGAAAATAATTATTTCAAATGTGGTAGGTGTTCTAGAATCCAGCCCATGTAGCTTACAATATACAACGTATTTATCAAGAATAGGTAAAATCAGACTTTTTTTTTGAAAAAAATTATATAAATACATGCTTCCGCGCCCGAACTTTATAATTCTTTATCATATATTAGCTAAAAGAAAACATTGCAACAAGAAAATTGCAATTTCAAGTGTGGTAGGTATTCTAGAATCCAGCCCATGTAGCTTACAATATACAACTTATTCATCAAGAATATTTAAAATCTGTCTTTACTTTTGTAAAAAATCATATAAATATTGGCTTTCGCGCCCGAATTTTATATTTCTTTATCATTTTTTAGCTAAAAGAAAACATTGCAACCAGAAAAATGCTATATCAAGTGTGGTAGGTATTCTAAAATCCAGCCCATGTAGCTTACAATATACAACTTATTCATTATAGAATAGGCAAAGTCTGACATTATTTTTGTAAAAAATCATATAAATATTTAGTTCCGCGCCCGAATTTTATAATTCTTAATCATATTTTAGCTAAAAGAAAACATTGCAACAAGAAAATTGCTATTTCAAGTGTGGTTGGTAATCTAGAATTCAGCCCATGTAGCTAACAATATACAACGTATTCATCAAGAATAGGTAAAATCTGACTTAATTTTTGTAAAAAATCATATAAATATTTGCTTCCGAGCCCAAATTTTATAATTCTTTATCATATTTTAACTAAAAGAAAACATTGCAACAAGACAATGTCTATTTCAAGTGTGGTAGGTATTCTAGAATCCAGCCCATGTAGCTTACAATATACAACGTATTTATTAAAATGACACCCGAAATTTGAATGTTTATTATCTGATTAGTACCACGCTTTGCTTACTTTTGCATGTCCAATGCTTAAAACCATCTATAGTATATATCCTAAAGCATGAATATGAATGTTTTAACAAAAATATCCATTTCCAGAATAGGAAATATCTGACTTTTTGTAAAAAATCATATAAATATTTGCTTCCGCGCCCGAATTTTATAATTCTTCATCATATTTTAGCTAAAAGAAAACATTGCAACAAGAAAATTGCTATTTCATGTGTGGTAGGTATTCTAGAATCCAGCCCATGTAGCTCAAAATATACAATGTACTCATCAAAAATAGGTAAAATCTGACTATATTTTTGTAAGAAATCATATAAATATTTGCTTCCGCGCTCGAATTTTATAATTCTTCTACATATTTTCGCTAAAAGAAAACATTGCAATAAGAAAATTGCTATTTCAAGTGTAATAGGTATTCTGGAATCCAGCCCATGCAGCTTACAAAATACAACGAAATCATTAAAATGACACCCGAAAAATTAATGTTTATTATCTGATTGGTACCACGTTTTGGTCACTTTTGCATGTCCAATGCTAAAATGATCCATAGTGTAGATCCTAAAGCATGAATATCCACGTTTTAACAAAAATATCCATTTTAAGAATAGGTAAAATCTGACCTTGTTTTTGTAAAAAATCATATAAATATTTGCTTCCGCGCCCGAATTTTATAATTCTTCATCATATTTTAGCTTAAAGAAAACATAGTAACAAAAAAATTGCTATTAAGTGTGGTAGGCATTCTAGAATCCAGTCCATGTAGCTTACAATATACAACGTATTCATTAAAATGACACCCGAAAATTACATGTATATTATCTGATTGGTACCACGCTTTGGTCACTTTTGCATGGCCAATGCTAAAATTATCCATAGTATAGATCCTAAAGCATTAATATGAATGTTTTAACAAAAATATCCATTTCAAGAATAGGTGTAATCTAACTTAATTTTTGTAAAAAATCATATAAATATTTGCTTTTGCGCCCGAGTTTTGTAATTCTTCATCATATTTTAGCTAAAAGAAAACATAGCAACAAGAAAATTGCTATTTCAAGTGTCGTAGGTATTCTAGATTCCTGCCCATGTAGCTTACAATATACAACGTATTCATTAAAATGACACCCGAGAATTGAATTTTTATTATCTGATTGGTACCACGTTTGGTCACTTTTGCATGTCTAATGCTTAAAACCATCCATAGTATAGATCCTAAAGCATGAATATGAATGTTGTAACAAATATATCCATTTCAAGAATCTGACTTTATTTTTGTAAAAAATCATATAAATATTTGCTTCCGCGCCCGAATTTTATAATTCGTCATCATATTTTAGCAAAAAGAAAATATTGCAACAAGAAAATTGCTATTTCAAGTGTGGTAGGTATTCTAGCATCCAGCCCATGTATCTTACAATATACATTGTGTTCATCAAGAATAGGTAAAATCTGACTTTATATTTGTAAAAAATCATATAAATATTTGCTTCCGCGCCCGAATTTTATAATTCTTCATCATATTTTAGCTAAAATAAAAAATTGCAAAAAGAAAATTGCTATTTTAAGTGTGGTAAATATTCTAGAATCCAGCCCATGTAGCTTACAATACACAACGTATTCATTAAAATGACACCTGAAAATTGAATATTTATTATCTGACTGGTACCACGTTTTGGTCACATTTGCATGTCCAATGTTAAAATTATCCATAGGATAGTCATATATATATATATATATATATATATATATATATATATATGTATATATATATATATATATATATATGTATATATATATATATAATATATATATATATATATATATATATATATGTTGATTTTGATATTTCCACGAGTGTTATTGATGATATTTGGATTTTTCTTCCGGGTTTCTTCTCGTGTTGGTCTGGTCTTCTCTTCTCCTTCGTTTGCTTGACGACGTTTCGGCAAGGTCTCACAAAGACCTGAAGATGGCAAGTGAGACCTTGCCGAAACGTCGTCAAGCAAACGAAGGAGAAGAGAAGACCAGACCAACACGAGAAGAAACCCGGAAGAAAAATCCAAATATCATATATATATATATATATATATATATATATATATATATATGTATATATATATATATATATATATATATATATATATATATATATATAGTCAGTCATCCTTCTACCCTCAGGTGTAGGATGTGTACATTTTTACTTAATCTTATTTTTATTTACTTAATTTTAATGTCCAATAATTTCACATATGCACTAATTTTGCCCATTGTTTCTTGTCCTTTGCGATTTTTCTTGCTTCTTGCATCGAGATGTTTCTTTTCGTCAGTATCTTCTTTATTACGTTATCCCATGTGTCCTTTGGTCTTCCCCTTCCCCTTTTCGGTGTAACGTTGGTCATCCACACGTGGCGTACCGGTCTACTTTCGTTCATTCGTATCATATGTCCCCACCAGGCTAGTTGTCTTGTTTCTATGAAATCTAGTATTGGTTTGCATTGCAGTTCTTCCCTGATGGCTTCATTCCTTACTCTATCTAGCATTGTTACTCCTTTAACTCTTCTTAGATATTTCATCTCTATCGCCTGTATTTTACTTTTCGTTCTATTTCACAATATCCATGATTCACACCCGTACGTCAATATTGCTCTATATATTGTGTTAAACACCGTTATTTTTGTTTTATTACTAATTTCTTTTTTTCTGATAAAATTGTGTTTCATTGCGTGGTATATTGTTGTCGTTTTAATTATTCTTTCGTTTATGTCAGCATCTTGTGTGCCGTTACTATCTATTGTTATGCCTAAATATTTGAATTTATTAACTTGTTCAATTGTTTCACTATTTACTGTTATATTAGCAGTTGTTGGTTCGTTAGAGATAATCATTATTTTGGTTTTAGTCGCATTTATTTTCATATTGTATTTCTTTATAATTTTATTCCAAGTGTTAACATTTTGTTGCATTTTTTCCTCGCTGTTTGCCATAATTACTACATCATCGGCGTAAGCACATATTGCTATTTTTACTGGTTGTAGATTTCTATACCCTACTTGTATCTTATTTAATTTTTGATCGCACTCCTTTATTATCTCATCCATAAATATCGTAAATAAGACTGGGCTCATTACTCCTCCTTGTCTCAAACCGTTCTTTGATTCGAAGAGCTCGCTTTTCCTATTTTGGCTAATTACGTAGTTCGAGTTTTTATTATACAGTCCTTTTATAGCATTTAGTAGATTGGTGATTATACCTTTTCTATTCAGGATTTTCCACATTATCTCTCTTTGTACTCTGTCAAACGGTTTTTCTAAATCTATGAATGTCATTGTATGTTTTTGTGTTAGTGATCTTAGTCTTGTGTATTAAGTCCTTAACTGTGAATATACGGTCTTGGCTACTGCGTCCTTTCCTAAATCCACTTTGTACTTCGGACATTGTTGTTTCTATTTTGTTTCTTAATCTTCTTTCTAATATTCTTTCAAATACTTTCAGTGTTGTACACAATAACGATATGCCTCTGTAGTTGTTGCATTCTTTGGTGTCTCCTTTCTTGTGTATCGGCACAATTATTGCTAATTCCCAATCGCTTGGTATTTTATCTCCATTCCAAATTTTGTTGAAAATTGTTAACAATATTTCTATGCCCTCTTCCCCCATGTACTTTAACATTTCTGGCGTAATTTTGTCATGCCCTGCTGCTTTACCATTTTTAATTATTTGTAGTGCTTCTTTTACTTCTTCTATTTGTATTTCTTGCATTTCGTCTTCATTCACATTTTCTATCTGGTCTGTTAGAATTTGTTCATCAGGTTCTATCTGATTATTTTCGTCTGTGAATAAAAGCTCTTGGAAATATTGCTTCCATCTGTTCATGATATTTTGTTCTTCCGTTAATATTGTACCTTCTTTTGATTTCACTGCATTTGCTACTTTCCTCTTCTCATTTCTTAATGATTTCAGTGTTTTATAAAATAATTTTTGACTTTCTTTACTGTTGTCTTCCATTTATTTTCCAAATTGTTCCCAGCTTTTTTCTTTCGCTTGTGCTACTAATTCTTTAACCTTCCGTCTTTGTTGTTTGTATTGATCGTAGTTTTCATTTGTTCTATTACTAAGATATTTTACCCACGTTTTCTTTTTCTTTTTTATTTCCTCTTTTATTTCCTCATTCCACCAAGACGTTATTTTTTTATTAGCTTTCTTTTTACTACTTCCACATATATTCTTTGCTGCTTGTGTTATTATTTTTTTAAAAATATTCCATGTTTCTTCTATATTCTTGTCCTTATAGTTAATTTTCTCTAAGTCAGTTAATCTATTTACTTCTTCTGCATATTTTGTCGCTGTTATTACATCTCTAAGTTTGTATGTTTTTATTGTCTCATATTCTATTGTCCTTGTTTCTTCAATTATTGTATTCTCATCTTTACTAATATTTTAAATTCTTGCTTCAACGAGAAAGTGATCGCTGAAGATTTCTGGACCACGCCTAACTCTGCAATCCCGTACTAAATTTCTCTTTTTGTTTTCCACAAGTATATAGTCTATTATTGATCTCTCTTCTTCTCTTGGCCCTTGTCTTGTGTATTTATGTATATTTTTATGTTGAAAAAACGTATTAGTAATTAACATGTCGTTTAATATGCAGTAGTCTATCAGTCTTCTTCCGTTATTATTTCTTCGGTTTTCTTCATATAACCCAACTGTATCTGCAGTGTTTTCATCTCGTATGCCTATTCTTCCATTAAAGTCTCCGATTACAAAAATTTCCCCTTTACTATTCTCTGTAACTAAATTTAATTCTTCCCAAAATTTGTCTTTTATGTCAACTAACTCATCTTCATCCGGTCCATATATTATTATTATTGTTTTTTTCACTTTCTTTTTCAATTTTCAACTCGATTTTTAGGATCCTCTCACTACATCCTTCCCAGGCCTGCACGTAGTTTATTAACTTTTTATTTACTAGGCAAGCTACTCCTGCTGCTGCTCTGTTTTCTTTCGGCACTCCACTGTAAATCAACATATGCCCGTTATCTATAATTATTTCTCCCTTACCTTTCTTTTTTGTTTGTGTTATTCCTAATATATCTATATTTAATTTATTAAATTCATCGTACAGTTCATGTTCTTTCCCATTCATACTTCTAACATTCCACGGTGCTAGTTTCCAAATACTTTTCTTTTTGTGTCTATTCACGTTGGTCGTCGCCTGTATATCAGTCCTAGATTTTTTATTCCCATTTATATTTTTGAGTTTTTTGGATCTTGGTTCGTTTCTGCCTCTGTTTTTTCCAATTTATTAGTATTCTCATTCCATACAAATTTGACTCCGTCTATAATTAGATGTTGGTACTTAATTTTTACTTGTTTGTTGGCTTGTTTCTCGTTATATGCTATTTTTCTAATTGTTTTTTGTATGTCTTGTTCCCTTTTTGTCATATCGTTATTTACATAAACTTTACTGCATACGCCTCTATTTAATTTTGATTTATTTTTAAAGATTTCAATCTTTTTTTTCAAGCTTTCTAATTCTGCCATGACTATGTGATCCTTGATCTTTACTGCTTTCATTACTTTAGCGTTAACCTGCATTTGTAAAAACATAAAGCTTTCTAGTTTTTTTATGATCTCTATTTCATTATTTTCGACTATTTTTAATCCGCTAATTATTATGTTATGTCTTCTACTTGCTTTGTCTATCCTTCCCAGCCTGTTGTTCATTTGATCTTGATGATCCACCCGTTTTTTAAGATGTTCTATTTCCTTCTTCATAACAATATTTTCTTCCATAACCTTACTTATTGCATCTTTGTATTCTTGGTTTTCTCTGCGTACTTCTTTAATTTCCTGTAACAAAGTGTTCACTAGTTCTTTCATGTCTGCCATGTCGTTGGACTTATCTGTTTTTGTGGGGGTCCTTATTGTTTTTTTACTCCTTTTAAAAAATCCGTCCTGCTGCCCTTCACGTTTGCGTTTACTGTCTGATTCGCTGTCTGATTCACATGTAGACATAATAAGTTGCCTAACTTAAGGCGCAAAGTCGCTACGTTGACAGCGGTAGAAGACACGCCCAGATCGACTCTTCAGAAGCTAACTTCTCTCCTGTCACGTAGCACTTACTTGCTTTATCTCTATTTATTTCTTATCTCCGGTCAACGTCTCTTAAGATAATAACTGGCGATGCAGTATTGTTGTTGATACACACGGAGAATCAGCTGTTCGTACTAAATTGCTCGTGGTATACCCTTTTAGAGTTAAAAACCGCGGAGCTCACACACGTGCACACTTCTCTGTCAACAACTTCACATGTATTAATAGGATAGATCCTAAAGCATAAATATGAATAATTTACAAAAATAATCGTTTCAAGAATAGATCAAATCTGACTTCCGTGCTCAAATTTTATAATTCTTCATCATATTCCTTATAAGTCCATGTACCTTATAATATACAACGTATTCATCAAAAAAAGGTTATATCTGATTTTTTTTTTTTTCATATAAATATTTACTTCCGCGCCCGAATTTTATAATTCTTCATCATATTTTAGTTAAAAGAAAAGATTGTAACAAGAAAATTGCTATTTCAAGTTTGGTGGGTATTCTAGAATCCAGCCCATGTAGCTTACAATGTACAACGTATTCATTAAAATGACACCCGAAAATTTATTGTTTATTATCTGATTGGTACCATGCTTTGATCACTTTTGCATGTCCAATGCTAAAATTTTCCATAGTATAGAACCTAAAGCATGAATAAGAATGTTTTAACAAAAATATCCATTTCAAGAACAAGTAAAATCTGACTTTATTTTTGTAAAAAATCATATAAATACTCGCTTCCGCGCCCGAATTTTATAATTCTTCATCATATTTTAGCTAAAAGAAAACATTGCAACAAGAAAATTGCTATTTCAAATGTGGTAGGTATTCTAGAATCCAGCCCATACAATATACAACGTTTTCATTAAAATGACAACCAAAAATTAAATGTTTATTCTTGGTACCACGTTTTAGTCACTTTTGAATGTCCAATGCTTAAAACCATCCATAGTGTAGATCCTAAAGCGTGAATATCAATGTTTTAACAAAAATATCCATTTCAAGAATAGGTAAAATCTAACTTTATTTTTGTAAAAAATCATATAATTATTTGCTTCTGCCCCAAATTCTATATCATATTTTAGCTGAAAGAACACTTTGCAACAAGAAAATTGCTATTTCAAGTGTGGTAGGTGTTCTAGAATCCAGCCCATGTAGCTTACAATGTTCAACGTATTCATCAAGAATAGGTAAAATCTGACTTTATATTTGTAAAAAATCATATAAATATTGGCTTCCGCGCCCGAATTTTATAATTCTTCATCATATTTTAGCTAAAATAAAAAATTACATAAAGAAGATTGCTATTTCAAGAGTGGTAGGTATTCTAGAATCCAGCCCATGTAGCTTACAATACACAACGTATTCATAAATATGACACCTGAAAATTGAATATTTATTATCTGACTGGTACCACGTTTTGGTCACTTTTGCATCTCCAATTTTAAAATTATCTAAGTATAGATCCTTAAGCATAAATATGAATAATTTACAAAAATAATCGTTACAAGAATACCTCAAATCTGACTTTATTTTTGTAAAAAATCATATAAATATTTGCTTCCGCGCCTGAATTTTATAATTCTTTATCATATTTTAGCTAATCGAAAACGTTGCAACAAGAATATTGCTATTTCAAGTGTGGTAGGTATTCTAGAATACAGCCCATGTAGCTTACAATTATCAACGTATTCATTAAAATGACACCCGAAAATTGAATGTTAATTATCTGATTGGTACCACGTTTTGGTCACTTTTGCATGTCCAATGCTAAAATTATCCATACTATAGATCCTAAAGCATGAATATGAATGTTTTAACAAAAATATTCGTTTCAAGAATATGTCAAATCTGACTTTATTTTTGTAAAAAATCATATAAATATTTGCTTCCGCACCCGACTTTTATAATTCTTCATCATATTTTAGCCAAAAGATAACATTGCAACAAAAAAATTGCTATTTCAAGTGTGGTAGATATTCTAGAATCCAGTCTATGCAGCTTACAATACACAAAGTATTCATCAAGAATAGGTAAAATCTGACTTTATTTTTGTAAAAAATTCATATAAATATTTGCTTCCGCGCCCGAATTTTATAATTCATTATCATATTTTAACTAAAAAAACATTGCAACAAGAAAATTGCTATTTCAAGTGTGGTAGGTATTCTAGAATCCAGCCCATATAGCTTACATTATACAAACGTATTCATTAAAATGACACGCGAAAATTGAATGTTTATTATCTGATTGGTACCACGTTTTTGTCACTTTTGCATGTCCAATGCTAAAATTATCCATAGTATTCTAGAATCCAGTCCATGTAGCTTACAATACACAACGTATTCATCAAGAATAGGTAAAATCTGACTTTATTTTTGTAAAAAATCATATAAATATTTGCTTCCGCGCCCGAATTTTATCATTCTTTATCATATTTTAGCTAAAAGAAAACATTGCAACAAGAAAATTGGTATTTCAAGTGTGATAGGTATTCTAGAATCCAGCCCATGTAGCATACAATATACAACGTATTCATTAAAATGACACCCGAAATTTAAATGTTTATTATCTGATTGGTACTACGTTTTGGTCACTTTTGCATGTCCAATGTATAAGCCATCCATAGTATAAATAAAGTATGAATATAATTGTTTTACCAAAAATATTCTTTTCAAGAATACTTAAAATCTCACTTTATTTTTGTAAACAATTATATAAATATATGATATTGGTGTACACCCAAGTGTGAAAATATAATATTTTATAAATTAGAAAAAACATCATTTTAAAAAGTCATTATCAAGTCAAAATTATAATTAAATATAACAAAAAAATTTTTAAAAAGAAACAACATATATATGTAAAAAAAAAAAATTATAAAAGATAAACGTTTAATATTAACAAAATAAAATGAATACTAATTAATGTCTAACAAAGAATTTTTTTTGTGAGTACTTACACTGTAAAACTACAGAATTGGGTCACTACTGCCTTTACGGAGGAAACCAAACATTGAAACCAACGAACCCATCAATGTTTTATAAAATAAAATAATTTTTAAAAAATCAAAAATGAAAAAATTGAATTAAATTTTACACAGGTATCGAACAGCTGTGAGGTCAACGACACTGTATGAAGACAAGAGTCCCATGTTGAAATACTACATAATTCAACATGGGACGATGACACTTGCGTGAGCTTTTATTCACTTTTGCAAATTTGTATAGAACAAAATTTTTTCATTTTTAATGATACCGTATACAAACAAAATGATGGCCTAGCGATGGGTTCCCCCCTTTCTTGTACTTTAGCCGAAATATTCATGAAAAACTTTGAAGCCAGAATTTTTAATGAACTTTCAGAGTACATTGAAAATAAAATTAAATTTTGGTACCGTTATGTGGATGACGTGTTATGTTTTTGGACTGGCTCGATAGAAGAACTGAACTGCTTCCATAATAAACTTAATTCTTTGCATAAAAACATAAATTTCACCATTGAAATCGAAAAAAATCGAAATATAAACTTTCTAGATATAACTATCAATAGAATTAATAATAAATTTGTTTTTAACATATTTAGGAAGCCCACCCAAACTATAGATTCCATACATAATGATTCCAATCACTGTTTTCAACATAAACTTGCCATTTTCAATAGTTCAGTTCACAGAATGCTATCCTATGGTTTAAGTGATGAAGATATTGATAAAGAAAAGAATATCTTATACCAGATTGCCATAGCGAATAACTTCAACCCAAAAATAGTAGATAAATTAATTAACAAGAAAAAATATAAGCTACAATTACAACAAGCTTACATTTCACAAGACAATGTTAACAATGAAACATCTAAACGAATTAGTTTAAATTTTTTGGGTGACGTTAGTTATAAAATCAAAGATCTACTTGGCAAAATCAATATTGACATAGTTTTTAAACCAATTTCCAGCTTAAAAAAAGAATTATGTAAAAAAATAGATAAAACTGAACTATTAAATAAATCCGGCGTTTATAAATTGAAATGTGGCGATTGCAATTGCAATTATATTGGAAAAACGGGTAGAAAGTTTATAACAAGATTTGATGAACATATGAGAGCTTTCAGGCTTCAAAACAGCCACTCCACATTTGCGGAACACCTTATAGATACAGGCCATAATTTTGATATCTCTAAAGACTATGAAATACTACATATCATAGACCAAGGAAAAACTTTAGATTTTTTGGAAGCATTTGAAATTAAGAAGTCATTATGTAGTGATAAGAAATTTTGCCTTAACGATCAAGTTGAATTGAAGAATAGTCCGCTCCTGGACATATTGCTTTAATTTAGCTTGCGAGTTTTAGCAAATTTCTGCATTCTACTCTTGTCTTCATACAGTGTCGTTGACCTCACAGCTGTTCGATACCTGTGTAAAATTTAATTCAATTTTTTCATTTTTGATTTTTTAAAAATTATTTTATTTTATAAAACATTGATGGGTTCGTTGGTTTCAATGTTTGGTTTCCTCCGTAAAGGCAGTAGTGACCCAATTCTGTAGTTTTACAGTGTAAGTACTCACAAAAAAAATTCTTTGTTAGACATTAATTAGTATTCATTTTATTTTGTTAATATTAAACGTTTATCTTTTATAATTTTTTTTTTTTTACATATATATGTTGTTTCTTTTTAAAAATTTTTTTGTTATATTTAATTATAATTTTGACTTGATAATGACTTTTTAAAATGATGTTTTTTCTAATTTATAAATACTTTTTGTAGTCGCACCGCTTGATAATGGTTACGAAGTAACCGAAACCGGTCGCATTTTCAAAATAAAAGAACTGTGTGAATAAGACTGTGGTGATTTTTCACATCACTCCCCAATTTTCCTATATAAATATATGCTTCCGCGCCCGAATTTTATAATTCTTCATCATAAATAATAATAATTCATCAGCACTGCAGGCCAAGTTGGCCCATGGCTTGTTGCACGATTGCTCTCCACTGCAACCGATCCATTGCTTTTCGTTCCCAGGCTCTGATGTTGAGCAGCTTTAGGTCCTGCTGAACGGCGTCGGTCCATCTTCCCCTCGGACGGCCCCGTCTTCGCCTTGCAACCACACCACTATTTAGCACTTTCTTTGTCACTCTTGCGTCCGGCAATTGAGTTACGTGTCCTAACCACCTGAGCCTTTGTGATTTCACTGCTCCAATTATATTTGCTTCCCTGAAAAATTCATTTAGTTCACTATTCGACCTACGTATTAGCATACCGTTCACTAGTTTCCCGCCAAAAATTTTACGTAATACTTTTCTTTCTTATACTTCTACCTTTTTCTTATTGCTATTATTTAACACCCAAAGTTCACACCCGTACATAACTGTAGGTCTTATAATTTTTTTATACATACGTATTTTTGCTGATCTACTTAGTGTTTTTGATTTTAACAAAGAGTTCAGAGCACCAACACAATTACTACCTTTAACCAGCCTGGTATTCACTTCAATATCTTCACTTTTGTCACTCGTTAGTGTCACACCGAGGTATACAAACGATTCTACTACTTCAAAACTATATTGCCTTGTATTCTCCACTCTAGGTTTAAATATCGTTAACAGTTCTTGATGGTCACATTTAACTTGCATATATTTTGTTTTTGTCTCATTTATCAAAAGCCCTACTTCTTTAGCTTCTTTCTCAAGATTTGTAAAGACTCTTTCCATTTCTTTTTTAGTTCTTACCATAACCGCAATATCGTCTGCGTAGGCTAAGCACTGGTGTCTGTGATGATATATTGTTCCATTTCTATGGATACCACTTTGCCTTATAACCCACTCTAGAATAATATTAAATAGAACAGGAGCCATTGGATCCCCCGGCCTCAGCCCTCTCTTCACTTCAAAAAATGTTTTTCCATTCATGGTAACTTTACATTTGGTATCGGTAAGTGTCATTTTTATCAATCTTATTAGTTTAGCTGGTATCTGGAATTTTTCTAATATGTCATATAATTTTCTCTTTCTTATTGAATCGTACGCCTGTTTAAAATCTATAAATAAAATATGTAATGGCACATTATGTTCAAAGCTGTTTCCAATAATCTGCTTTATGGAGAAAATCTGGTCCGTCGTTGATCTATTTTTCCTGAACCCAGCCTGCACGTAGTTTATTAACTTTTTATTTACTAGGCAAGCTACTCCTGCTGCTGCTCTGTTTTCTTTCGGCACTCCACTGTAAATCAACATATGCCCGTTATCTATAATTATTTCTCCCTTACCTTTCTTTTTTGTTTGTGTTATTCCTAATATATCTATATTTAATTTATTAAATTCATCGTACAGTTCATGTTCTTTCCCATTCATACTTCTAACATTCCACGGTGCTAGTTTCCAAATACTTTTCTTTTTGTGTCTATTCACGTTGGTCGTCGCCTGTATATCAGTCCTAGATTTTTTATTCCCATTTATATTTTTGAGTTTTTTGGATCTTGGTTCGTTTCTGCCTCTGTTTTTTCCAATTTATTAGTATTCTCATTCCATACAAATTTGACTCCGTCTATAATTAGATGTTGGTACTTAATTTTTACTTGTTTGTTGGCTTGTTTCTCGTTATATGCTATTTTTCTAATTGTTTTTTGTATGTCTTGTTCCCTTTTTGTCATATCGTTATTTACATAAACTTTACTGCATACGCCTCTATTTAATTTTGATTTATTTTTAAAGATTTCAATCTTTTTTTTCAAGCTTTCTAATTCTGCCATGACTATGTGATCCTTGATCTTTACTGCTTTCATTACTTTAGCGTTAACCTGCATTTGTAAAAACATAAAGCTTTCTAGTTTTTTTATGATCTCTATTTCATTATTTTCGACTATTTTTAATCCGCTAATTATTATGTTATGTCTTCTACTTGCTTTGTCTATCCTTCCCAGCCTGTTGTTCATTTGATCTTGATGATCCACCCGTTTTTTAAGATGTTCTATTTCCTTCTTCATAACAATATTTTCTTCCATAACCTTACTTATTGCATCTTTGTATTCTTGGTTTTCTCTGCGTACTTCTTTAATTTCCTGTAACAAAGTGTTCACTAGTTCTTTCATGTCTGCCATGTCGTTGGACTTATCTGTTTTTGTGGGGGTCCTTATTGTTTTTTTACTCCTTTTAAAAAATCCGTCCTGCTGCCCTTCACGTTTGCGTTTACTGTCTGATTCGCTGTCTGATTCACATGTAGACATAATAAGTTGCCTAACTTAAGGCGCAAAGTCGCTACGTTGACAGCGGTAGAAGACACGCCCAGATCGACTCTTCAGAAGCTAACTTCTCTCCTGTCACGTAGCACTTACTTGCTTTATCTCTATTTATTTCTTATCTCCGGTCAACGTCTCTTAAGATAATAACTGGCGATGCAGTATTGTTGTTGATACACACGGAGAATCAGCTGTTCGTACTAAATTGCTCGTGGTATACCCTTTTAGAGTTAAAAACCGCGGAGCTCACACACGTGCACACTTCTCTGTCAACAACTTCACATGTATTAATAGGATAGATCCTAAAGCATAAATATGAATAATTTACAAAAATAATCGTTTCAAGAATAGATCAAATCTGACTTCCGTGCTCAAATTTTATAATTCTTCATCATATTCCTTATAAGTCCATGTACCTTATAATATACAACGTATTCATCAAAAAAAGGTTATATCTGATTTTTTTTTTTTTCATATAAATATTTACTTCCGCGCCCGAATTTTATAATTCTTCATCATATTTTAGTTAAAAGAAAAGATTGTAACAAGAAAATTGCTATTTCAAGTTTGGTGGGTATTCTAGAATCCAGCCCATGTAGCTTACAATGTACAACGTATTCATTAAAATGACACCCGAAAATTTATTGTTTATTATCTGATTGGTACCATGCTTTGATCACTTTTGCATGTCCAATGCTAAAATTTTCCATAGTATAGAACCTAAAGCATGAATAAGAATGTTTTAACAAAAATATCCATTTCAAGAACAAGTAAAATCTGACTTTATTTTTGTAAAAAATCATATAAATACTCGCTTCCGCGCCCGAATTTTATAATTCTTCATCATATTTTAGCTAAAAGAAAACATTGCAACAAGAAAATTGCTATTTCAAATGTGGTAGGTATTCTAGAATCCAGCCCATACAATATACAACGTTTTCATTAAAATGACAACCAAAAATTAAATGTTTATTCTTGGTACCACGTTTTAGTCACTTTTGAATGTCCAATGCTTAAAACCATCCATAGTGTAGATCCTAAAGCGTGAATATCAATGTTTTAACAAAAATATCCATTTCAAGAATAGGTAAAATCTAACTTTATTTTTGTAAAAAATCATATAATTATTTGCTTCTGCCCCAAATTCTATATCATATTTTAGCTGAAAGAACACTTTGCAACAAGAAAATTGCTATTTCAAGTGTGGTAGGTGTTCTAGAATCCAGCCCATGTAGCTTACAATGTTCAACGTATTCATCAAGAATAGGTAAAATCTGACTTTATATTTGTAAAAAATCATATAAATATTGGCTTCCGCGCCCGAATTTTATAATTCTTCATCATATTTTAGCTAAAATAAAAAATTACATAAAGAAGATTGCTATTTCAAGAGTGGTAGGTATTCTAGAATCCAGCCCATGTAGCTTACAATACACAACGTATTCATAAATATGACACCTGAAAATTGAATATTTATTATCTGACTGGTACCACGTTTTGGTCACTTTTGCATCTCCAATTTTAAAATTATCTAAGTATAGATCCTTAAGCATAAATATGAATAATTTACAAAAATAATCGTTACAAGAATACCTCAAATCTGACTTTATTTTTGTAAAAAATCATATAAATATTTGCTTCCGCGCCTGAATTTTATAATTCTTTATCATATTTTAGCTAATCGAAAACGTTGCAACAAGAATATTGCTATTTCAAGTGTGGTAGGTATTCTAGAATACAGCCCATGTAGCTTACAATTATCAACGTATTCATTAAAATGACACCCGAAAATTGAATGTTAATTATCTGATTGGTACCACGTTTTGGTCACTTTTGCATGTCCAATGCTAAAATTATCCATACTATAGATCCTAAAGCATGAATATAAATGTTTTAACAAAAATATTCGTTTCAAGAATATGTCAAATCTGACTTTATTTTTGTAAAAAATCATATAAATATTTGCTTCCGCACCCGACTTTTATAATTCTTCATCATATTTTAGCCAAAAGATAACATTGCAACAAAAAAATTGCTATTTCAAGTGTGGTAGATATTCTAGAATCCAGTCTATGCAGCTTACAATACACAAAGTATTCATCAAGAATAGGTAAAATCTGACTTTATTTTTGTAAAAAATTCATATAAATATTTGCTTCCGCGCCCGAATTTTATAATTCATTATCATATTTTAACTAAAAAAACATTGCAACAAGAAAATTGCTATTTCAAGTGTGGTAGGTATTCTAGAATCCAGCCCATATAGCTTACATTATACAAACGTATTCATTAAAATGACACGCGAAAATTGAATGTTTATTATCTGATTGGTACCACGTTTTTGTCACTTTTGCATGTCCAATGCTAAAATTATCCATAGTATTCTAGAATCCAGTCCATGTAGCTTACAATACACAACGTATTCATCAAGAATAGGTAAAATCTGACTTTATTTTTGTAAAAAATCATATAAATATTTGCTTCCGCGCCCGAATTTTATCATTCTTTATCATATTTTAGCTAAAAGAAAACATTGCAACAAGAAAATTGGTATTTCAAGTGTGATAGGTATTCTAGAATCCAGCCCATGTAGCATACAATATACAACGTATTCATTAAAATGACACCCGAAATTTAAATGTTTATTATCTGATTGGTACTACGTTTTGGTCACTTTTGCATGTCCAATGTATAAGCCATCCATAGTATAAATAAAGTATGAATATAATTGTTTTACCAAAAATATTCTTTTCAAGAATACTTAAAATCTCACTTTATTTTTGTAAACAATTATATAAATATATGATATTGGTGTACACCCAAGTGTGAAAATATAATATTTTATAAATTAGAAAAAACATCATTTTAAAAAGTCATTATCAAGTCAAAATTATAATTAAATATAACAAAAAAAATTTTAAAAAGAAACAACATATATATGTAAAAAAAAAAAATTATAAAAGATAAACGTTTAATATTAACAAAATAAAATGAATACTAATTAATGTCTAACAAAGAATTTTTTTTGTGAGTACTTACACTGTAAAACTACAGAATTGGGTCACTACTGCCTTTACGGAGGAAACCAAACATTGAAACCAACGAACCCGTCAATGTTTTATAAAATAAAATAATTTTTAAAAAATCAAAAATGAAAAAATTGAATTAAATTTTACACAGGTATCGAACAGCTGTGAGGTCAACGACACTGTATGAAGACAAGAGTCCCATGTTGAAATACTACATAATTCAACATGGGACGATGACACTTGCGTGAGCTTTTATTCACTTTTGCAAATTTGTATAGAACAAAATTTTTTCATTTTTAATGATACCGTATACAAACAAAATGATGGCCTAGCGATGGGTTCCCCCCTTTCTTGTACTTTAGCCGAAATATTCATGAAAAACTTTGAAGCCAGAATTTTTAATGAACTTTCAGAGTACATTGAAAATAAAATTAAATTTTGGTACCGTTATGTGGATGACGTGTTATGTTTTTGGACTGGCTCGATAGAAGAACTGAACTGCTTCCATAATAAACTTAATTCTTTGCATAAAAACATAAATTTCACCATTGAAATCGAAAAAAATCGAAATATAAACTTTCTAGATATAACTATCAATAGAATTAATAATAAATTTGTTTTTAACATATTTAGGAAGCCCACCCAAACTATAGATTCCATACATAATGATTCCAATCACTGTTTTCAACATAAACTTGCCATTTTCAATAGTTCAGTTCACAGAATGCTATCCTATGGTTTAAGTGATGAAGATATTGATAAAGAAAAGAATATCTTATACCAGATTGCCATAGCGAATAACTTCAACCCAAAAATAGTAGATAAATTAATTAACAAGAAAAAATATAAGCTACAATTACAACAAGCTTACATTTCACAAGACAATGTTAACAATGAAACATCTAAACGAATTAGTTTAAATTTTTTGGGTGACGTTAGTTATAAAATCAAAGATCTACTTGGCAAAATCAATATTGACATAGTTTTTAAACCAATTTCCAGCTTAAAAAAAGAATTATGTAAAAAAATAGATAAAACTGAACTATTAAATAAATCCGGCGTTTATAAATTGAAATGTGGCGATTGCAATTGCAATTATATTGGAAAAACGGGTAGAAAGTTTATAACAAGATTTGATGAACATATGAGAGCTTTCAGGCTTCAAAACAGCCACTCCACATTTGCGGAACACCTTATAGATACAGGCCATAATTTTGATATCTCTAAAGACTATGAAATACTACATATCATAGACCAAGGAAAAACTTTAGATTTTTTGGAAGCATTTGAAATTAAGAAGTCATTATGTAGTGATAAGAAATTTTGCCTTAACGATCAAGTTGAATTGAAGAATAGTCCGCTCCTGGACATATTGCTTTAATTTAGCTTGCGAGTTTTAGCAAATTTCTGCATTCTACTCTTGTCTTCATACAGTGTCGTTGACCTCACAGCTGTTCGATACCTGTGTAAAATTTAATTCAATTTTTTCATTTTTGATTTTTTAAAAATTATTTTATTTTATAAAACATTGATGGGTTCGTTGGTTTCAATGTTTGGTTTCCTCCGTAAAGGCAGTAGTGACCCAATTCTGTAGTTTTACAGTGTAAGTACTCACAAAAAAAATTCTTTGTTAGACATTAATTAGTATTCATTTTATTTTGTTAATATTAAACGTTTATCTTTTATAATTTTTTTTTTTTTACATATATATGTTGTTTCTGTTTAAAAATTTTTTTGTTATATTTAATTATAATTTTGACTTGATAATGACTTTTTAAAATGATGTTTTTTCTAATTTATAAATACTTTTTGTAGTCGCACCGCTTGATAATGGTTACGAAGTAACCGAAACCGGTCGCATTTTCAAAATAAAAGAACTGTGTGAATAAGACTGTGGTGATTTTTCACATCACTCCCCAATTTTCCTATATAAATATATGCTTCCGCGCCCGAATTTTATAATTCTTCATCATAAATAATAATAATTCATCAGCACTGCAGGCCAAGTTGGCCCATGGCTTGTTGCACGATTGCTCTCCACTGCAACCGATCCATTGCTTTTCGTTCCCAGGCTCTGATGTTGAGCAGCTTTAGGTCCTGCTGAACGGCGTCGGTCCATCTTCCCCTCGGACGGCCCCGTCTTCGCCTTGCAACCACACCACTATTTAGCACTTTCTTTGTCACTCTTGCGTCCGGCAATTGAGTTACGTGTCCTAACCACCTGAGCCTTTGTGATTTCACTGCTCCAATTATATTTGCTTCCCTGAAAAATTCATTTAGTTCACTATTCGACCTACGTATTAGCATACCGTTCACTAGTTTCCCGCCAAAAATTTTACGTAATACTTTTCTTTCTTATACTTCTACCTTTTTCTTATTGCTATTATTTAACACCCAAAGTTCACACCCGTACATAACTGTAGGTCTTATAATTTTTTTATACATACGTATTTTTGCTGATCTACTTAGTGTTTTTGATTTTAACAAAGAGTTCAGAGCACCAACACAATTACTACCTTTAACCAGCCTGGTATTCACTTCAATATCTTCACTTTTGTCACTCGTTAGTGTCACACCGAGGTATACAAACGATTCTACTACTTCAAAACTATATTGCCTTGTATTCTCCACTCTAGGTTTAAATATCGTTAACAGTTCTTGATGGTCACATTTAACTTGCATATATTTTGTTTTTGTCTCATTTATCAAAAGCCCTACTTCTTTAGCTTCTTTCTCAAGATTTGTAAAGACTCTTTCCATTTCTTTTTTAGTTCTTACCATAACCGCAATATCGTCTGCGTAGGCTAAGCACTGGTGTCTGTGATGATATATTGTTCCATTTCTATGGATACCACTTTGCCTTATAACCCACTCTAGAATAATATTAAATAGAACAGGAGCCATTGGATCCCCCGGCCTCAGCCCTCTCTTCACTTCAAAAAATGTTTTTCCATTCATGGTAACTTTACATTTGGTATCGGTAAGTGTCATTTTTATCAATCTTATTAGTTTAGCTGGTATCTGGAATTTTTCTAATATGTCATATAATTTTCTCTTTCTTATTGAATCGTACGCCTGTTTAAAATCTATAAATAAAATATGTAATGGCACATTATGTTCAAAGCTGTTTCCAATAATCTGCTTTATGGAGAAAATCTGGTCCGTCGTTGATCTATTTTTCCTGAACCCAGCTTGGTATTCTCCAATTATTCCGTCAGCTCTATTTTGAATTTTATATTTTATACAGATGGATAAAATTTTATATCCTATATACTAAAAGGCATGTGTCCGTGATGTTCATTTATTTTCATCATGACGATCGCCAAACTTTGTCACAAGCCAAACTGCCTGAACCATGAAAGGTATTGTTGTAATTTTTTTTTTTAGGTTGCAGGGAATAATGTGTAGTTGTGCCTTTTGGGGGTCTCATATTTTTACTGTGAGTGGTTCTTGTGTAAAAAAATAAAAACTGTGCAAAATTAATAACTTGAAACAATGGATCCTAGTAGCCATGTCTAAATTTAAAAAGAGTCACGAGGTCATCTGTCACTTTTGACAATCTGTCTATGAACTTTAAACGATTATAACTTTTTATAGAACATTAATATTAAAGAAGTAAATACAGTATCATGTATTATAGTCTCGAGCAAAGGTGTTACAATTAATTTAAGTTAAAAACATAACGTATTTCCTATATACTAAAAAGGCATGTGTCGTGATGTTTATTTATTTTCATCATGACGATCGCCAAATTTTGTCACAAGCCTAACTGCCTGAACCATGAAAGGGATTGTTGTAAATTTTTTTTTAGATTGCAGGGAATAATGTGTAGTTGTGCCTTTTGGGGGTCTCATATTTTTACTGTGAGTGGTTCTTGTGTAAAAAAATAAAAATTGTGCAAAATTAATAACTTGAAACAATGGATCCTAGTAGCCATGTCTAAATTTAAGAAGAGTCACGAGGTCATCTGTCGCTTTTGACAATCTGTCTATGAACTTTAAACGACTTTTTATAGAACATTGATATTAAAGAAGTAAATATAGTATCATGTATAATAGTCTTGAGCAAAGGTGTTACAACTAATTTAAGTTTAAAACATAACGTATTTAAATAATAATAATTTTGACGTTTCCATTGTCAAAAGTCAATGTTGCCAAATGTGTGATAAAGTAACTAAATGAAAACCAAATATTCCTAACCTAACTTTACTGACAACGGTGGCAGTTGTATTAAGGTTGACAATATTAATTTATAAATTTCAAAATTAACTACTATTTTTTAATACAAACAGTGTTGCCAAATTATGAAGTAACTAAATAAAAATCAAATATACCTAATTAAATGGAACACTTTGCTGTGTTTGATATCAAAACAAAGAAAACCATAATGGCCGGTTTTGAAATGACAAAAAAATGTGTCATGTCGATCAGCGTTTGTTTTTCGGAAAAAGTTGTTAGAAGTAGGTTGTCTTTGGGTTTTAAGGAAACGAATGACAAAAATGTTCTACGTAAATTAGAATTTGTTTTTTGCAAAATGTTGTCAGAAAAATGTTGTTTGGAAAAAGTTGTGAGAAGTATGTGGTGTTTAGTATCAAATGAAAGGGCTCGATAAGGGCTGGCGTGTAGAATGAACAATAAAGGTCAAAGTTGATCGGCTTTTGTTTTTTGCAAAAATTTCCTAAAGGTATGTCGAGTTTGGTCTCAAATGAAAGGTCTCGTTGAGGGCTAGCCTGCAGAATTGACAAAAATGTTCCATGTCGATCGGCTTTTGTTTTATGCAAAAAGTTGTCAGAAGTATGTCGTGTTTGGTATCAAATGAAAGGTTTCGTTGAGGGCTAGCAAGCAGAATTGACAAAAATGTTCCATTCCGATCGGCTTTTGTTTTCTGCAAAAAGTTCTCAAAGGTATGTCGAGTTTGGTCTCAAATGAAAGGTCTCGTTGAGGGCTAACGTGCAGAGTTGTCAAAAATGTGCCATGTCAATCGCCTTTTGTTATTTGCAAAAAGTTGTCAGAAGTGTGTGGTGTTTGATGTCAAATGGAAGGTTTCGTTGAGGGCTAGCGTGCAAAATTGACAAAAATGTTCCATGCCAATCGGCTTTTGTTTTTCACAAATAGTTGTCAGAAGTACGTGGTGGTTAGTATCAAAATAAAGGTCTCGATGAGGGTTAGCGTGAAAAATTAACAAAATTGCTAAATCTTGATCGGCTTTTGTTTTTTGCGAAAAGTTCTCAGAAATATGACGAGTATAGTCTCAAAAGAAAGGTCTCGTTGAGGGCTAGCATGCAGAATTGACAAAAATGATCCATTACGGTCTGCTTTTCTTTTTACACAAAGTTTTCAAAAGTTTATAATGTTTGGTATCAAATGAAAGTTCTCGGTGTGGGCTAGCCTGTAGAAATTTCAAAAATATTCCATGTCGATTGACTTTTGTTTTATGCAAAAAGATATCAGAAGTATGTTGTGTTTGGTATCAAATGAAAGGGCTCGATAAGGGCTCGAGTAGAGAATTGACAAAACTGGTCTATGTCGATCGGCTTTTGTTTTATGCAACAAGTTGTCAGAAATATGTCGTGTTTGGTATCGAATAAAAGATCTCATTGAGGGCTAGCGTGCAGAATTGGCAGAAATGTTCCATTCCGATCGGCTTTTGTTTTCTGCAAACAGTTCTCAAAAGTATGTCGAGTTTGGTCTCAAATGAAACGTCTTGTTGAGAACTAGCGTGCAGAATAGACAAAAATGTGCTATGTCGATTGGTTTTTGTTTTTTGCAAAAAGTTGTCAGAAGTGTATGGTGTTTGGTATCAAATGAAAGGTCTCGGTGTGGGCTAGCGTGTAGATATGATAAAAATGATTCATGTCGATCGACTTTTGTTTTATGCAGAAAGTTGTCAGAAGTATGTCGTGTATGGTATCAAATGAAAGGTCTCGGTGAGAGTTGGGGTACATAAATGACAAAAATGTTTCATGTCGACCGGCTTTTGTTTTTTGCAAAAAATTATTAGAAGTATAACGTGTTTGGAATCTAATGAAAGGTCTCATTGAGTGCTGATGTCGAGAATTAACAAAAATGTTTCATGTCGATCGACTTTTCTTTTTTGCAGAAAGTTGTCAGAAGTATATCGTGTTTGGTATAAAATGAAAGGTCTTGATGAGAGCTGACATGTAAAATTGACAGAAATGGTTCATGTTGACCCGTTTTTGTTTTTTGGAAAAAGATGTTAGAAATATGTCGTGTTTGGTATCAAATTAAATGTCTTGATGAGGGCTGATGTGCAGAAGTGACAAAAAATTGCCAAGTTTTTCTGCATTTGTTTTTTTACAATTACTTGCCGGAAGTACACCGTATTTGATATTAAATGAAAGCATTCGACAAGACCTGCCTTGCAGAAATAAAATTCGCTTTCAAATGTTAATATTTCACTGACGCCGGAGGCCTAGGGAACGCTCAGCGTAGCTGAGCATTCGCTAGTCCTATATACTAAAAGGCATGTGTCCTAATCTATATTTATTTTCATCATGACGATCGCCAAATTTTCGGACAAACCTACAGCCTTAACCATTTAAGAAATTGTTATGTATAATAATATCAACTTGTAGAGAATGATGCGTAGGTGTGCCTTTTTGGTGTTTCATATTTTTACGTCGAGCAGTTTTAGCGTAAATTAATAAAAACCACACATTTTTTTCATTTTGAAACAAAAAATTCTAGAAGGATCCTAGTAGCCATGTCTAAATTTAAAGAGAAACAACCTGTCATCTGTCACTTATGACAATCAGTCTATGAACTTGTATTTTCAAATAGAACATTGATATTAAAGAAGTGAATACAGTATCATGATTAATAATCTTGAGCAAAGGTTTTACAACTAATTTAAGTTTAAAACATGTCAGTGATGCTTATTTATTTTCATCATGACGATCGCCAAACTTTGTCACAAACCTAACTACATTAACTATGAAAGGAATTGTTGTAATTTTTTTTTAGGTTGCAGGGAATAATGTGTAGTTATGCCCTTTGGGGGTCTCATATTTTTACTGTGAGTGGTTCTTGTGTAAAAAAATAAAAACTATGCAAAACTAATAACTTGAAACAATGGATCCCAGTAGCCATGTCTAAATTTAAGAAGAGTCACGCTGTCATCCGTCACTTTTGACAATCTGTCTATGAACTTTAAACGATTATAACTTTTTTTAAAACATTGATATTAAAGAAGTAAATACAGTATCAAGTATATTAGTCTTGAGCAAAGGTGTTACAACTAATTTAACTTTAAAACATAACGTATTTAATTAATATAAATTTTGACGTTTCCAATATCAAAAGTCAATGTTGCCAGATGTGTGATAAAGTAACTAAATTAAAACCGAATATTCCTAAACACTTTGCTGTGTTTGATATCAAAAGAAAAAAAACCATAAGGGCCGGTTTTGAAATGACAAAAAAAAATATGTCACGTCGATCTGCATTTGTTTTGCGCAAAAAGTTGTTACAAGTAGGTCGTCCTTGGATTTTAATGAAACGACACAATGTGGTTTGGAGTGCACGAATGACAAAAATATTCTACGTCGATTAGAATTTGTTTTTTGCAAAATGTTATGAGAAATATGTGTTTTGTATCGAATGAAAAGTCTCGGTGAGGGCTGGTGTACAAAAAAGAAAATTTTCCATGTTGATCGGCTTTTGTTTTATGCAAAAAGTTAATAGACGTATGTCGTGTTTGGTATCTAATTAAAGGTGTTGGCGAGGGCTCGCGTAGAGATTTGACAAAAATGATCTATGTTGATCGGCTTTTGTTTTTTGAAAAAAGTAGTATAAAGTATATCATGTTTGGTCTCAAATAAAAGGTCTTGTTGAGGGCTCGCGTGCAGAACTGACAAAAACGGTCTATGTTGATCTGCTTTTGTTTTATGCAAAAAGTTAATAGAAGTATGTCGTGTTTGGTATCTAATGAAAGGTCTCGTTGAGGGCTGAAATGCAAAATTGACAAAAATGTTCTATGTCGATCAGCTTTTGTTTTTTGCAAAAAGTTGTCAGAAATATGTCGTGTTTGGTATTGAATGAAAGGTCTTGGCGAGAGCTCGCGTACAGAATTGACAAAAATGATCTATGTCGATCTGCTTTTGTTTTATGCAAAAAATTCTCAAAAGTATGTCGAGTTTGGTCTCAAATGAAAGGTCTCGTTGAGGGCTAGCGTGCAGAATTGACAGAAATGTTCCATTTCGATCGGCTTTTGTTTTTTGCGAAAAGTTCTCAAAAGTATGTCGAGTTTGGTCTCAAATGAAACGTCTTGTTGAGGGATAGCGTGCAGAATTGACAAAAATGTTCCATGTCGATCGGCTTTTGTTTTTTGCAAAAAGTTGTCAGAAATATGTCGTGTTTGGTATCGAATGAAAGGTCTTGGCGAGGGCTCGCGTAGAGAATTGACAAAAATGATCTATGTCGATCTGCTATTGTTTTATGCAAAAAATTCTCAAAAGTATGTCGAGTTTGGTCTCATATGAAAGGTCTCGTTGAGGGCTAGCGTGCAGAATTGACAGAAATGTTCCATTTCGATCGGCTTTTGTTTTCTGCAAAAAGTTCTTAAAAGTATGTCGAGTTTGGTCTCAAATGAAACGTCTTGTAGAGGGATAGCGTGCAGAATTGACGAAGATGTTCCATGTCGATCGGCTTTTGTTTTTTGCAAAAAGTTGTCAGAAATATGTCGTGTTTGGTATCGAATAAAAGGTCTCGTTGAGGGCTAGCGTGCAGAATTGACAGAAATGTTCCATTCCGATCGGCTTTTGTTTTCTGCAAAAAGTTCTCAAAAGTATGTCGAGTTTGGTCTCAAATAAAACGTCTTGTTGAGAACTTGCGTGTAGAATTGACAAAAATGTGCTATGTCGATCGGTTTTTGTTTTTTGCAAAAAGTTGTCAGAAGTGTATGGTGTTTGGTATCAAATGAAAGGTTTCAATGAGGGCTGGTGTGCAGAATTGACAAAAATGTTCCATGTCGATCGGCTTTTGTTTTTTGCAAAAGGTTGTCACAAGTATATAGTGTTTGGTATCAAATGAAAAGTCTTGGTGTGGGCTAGCGTACAGATATGATAAAAATGTTTCATGTCGATCGACTTTTGTTTTATGTAGAAAGTTGTCAGAAGTATGTCGTGTTTGGTATCAAATGAAAGGTCTCGGTGAGGGCTGGGTTACATAAATGACAAAAATGGTTCATGCCGACCGGCTTTTGTTTTTTGCAAAAAATTATTGGAAGTATATCGTGTTTGCAATCTAATGAGAGGTCTTGGAGAGGCCTGAAGTGCAAATATGAAATAATTGTTGCATGTCGATCGGCATTTGTTTTTTGCACTGACAGCGGAGCTCTAGGGAATGCTCGGCGTAGCCGAGAATTCGCTAGTGCTATATCTAAAATGGCAATTCCCCTATAACTGTCACATTTTGCGGTATCTCCCTTTTTTAGGATTGGGTATATTAGGGCTTCCATCTTGATGGCATGCGTTCGGTCTTCCACACCTCCGATATTACATTTGTTAGTTCTATTAATAGTTGTTCTCCACCATGCTTATATATCTCTGCGGGAATTCCGTTTTCACCTAGGCTTTTGTTGTTTCTGAGATTTGTTAATATTTCCTTTATTTCTTCTATCTGCGGCGCTTCAATGTCTCCTTCAGCTCTTTTGCCTAATTCTACTTCTGGTAAAACTTCCTCATTAAAAACGTTATTTTCATTTAACAGATCATTAAAATATTCAGCCCATCGCTTCATTTTGTCTTCCTCTATTACCAACTGATCATTTTCATCTTTTAGGAAAATTGTTTTCTGACGATACCCTTCTTTTTGTTTTTTAATTTCTTGATAAAAATTTCTGATACTTTTGTCTCTATAGTTATTTTCAATCCTTTCTAATTTGTTCTCCATAGCTTGCCGCTTTTTACTTCTACATATGGTTTTGAAGATTTTACTTTTATCTGTATAATTTTGTTTGCCCTGTTCGCTTCCATTTCCGACGTATTGTATTTTGGCTTTGTTCTTTTGTAACATTGCTTCCTTGCATTCATTATCAAACCAGGATTTACTTTTCGTACTTTCTGAATTTCTCAACTGTTTTTCTGCTACTTTTAGAATTTTTCCTTCTAGTTTGTCCCATCTTTCATTTATGTCGTAATTATTAATTGGTTTGGTAGAAATTTTGTTTAATTTATCTGCAACTATATTTCTAGTCTCTTCATTTTTTAAAAGTTCAACATTATATTTCCCAGTGACTTTATTTTTCCCCTTATTTATTCCGATTCGTGTTATTTGTTGTTTTACAGTAACCTTTACCATAAAGTGGTCTGATCCAATACTTACACCTCTTTTGCTCTTAACATTTTTAATAAAGCTGGAGTGTTTCATCTCTATTAATACGTGATCTATCTGATTACATATTTTGCCATTCGGTGACATCCAAGTTCCTTTATGTATATCTTTTCTTTGAAAGCAAGTACTTTTTAGGACCATATCTAGTTCTGCTGCAAATTGTATTAATTTTCTACCATTCTCATTGGATTCTGTATGCATACTTTGTCCCCCTGTTATTTGTTTATATTCTACTTCTCTCCCTATTTTAGCGTTAAAGTCACCTATAATAATTTTTACATCGTATTTTGGCATTCTCTCAATGCAACTTCATCATAAAATGAGTCTTTTATTTCTTCGTCTTTTTCGTTTGTAGGTGCATGGACGTTAAGTATATTTATTTTCCTATATTTTCCTTTTATCCTTATTCTACTAATCCGTTCTGATATAGCTTCAAATTCAATAACTGCTTTTGTAATTTGTTTATTTACAATAAAACCAGTTCCGAAATGGCCACACTTACTACCACTATTGAAAATTACGTAATTATCTAATTCAAAAATTGCATTCTCCTTTTGTTTAGTTTCCTGTATCGTAGCTATGTCGATGTGATAGTCCCTACATACCAGAATTAAGTTTTTATATGGCCCTGGTGCATTTGTCCCTCTTACATTCCAAGTTATCAAGTTAAACTCTGCTCTTCTAACCAATTTCACAGTCCTTGTACTTTGCCAGATTCCCTTATTAGTTCCGCCCTGGTTAAAATATTTTAGTTTTTTGGCTCGCTGTCGTAGATTTCTTCTAAATATTTCTTTTCTGTATTCCACTTGAATGTTTTATTATCTACATTTAACCTGGTATAAAATATTTTAATTGTACTCCCTTTAGCCTTTTCTGTCCTTGCTTTTTCTCTTATAGTTTTATTCATTTTCCTTTCTTCTGGTGTATAGTCATTATCTATATATACATTTTTTCCTCTTAATTTTTTTTTATATTTCATAACCTAATTTTTGTCGTGGCTATTTTCCATCTCTACCTTAATCACTGAGCTGCTCTCTGTTTTCTTTATTATATCAGCCGATTTTATCGGAACTTTTGTTTGCAAATCTTTTCTAGGAATGCTAACACTCTTTCCTTTGGTTTTGCGTGACTAATTTCTAGTCCTGTTATAATTATATTGTTAGCTCTTCGATTTTTTTCCTGACTTTCAATAATTTTTTCCAGACGTTGTATTTTTTCCTTGAATTCATTTTTTTCCTTTTCCTATTTCGTTTCTTTTTCTTTTATCTCCTTTTGCATTTTCTGTATATCTGCTATTGCAGCGCTATTATTTTTTATTTTATCTTTTATTCCTTTTAATTCTTCTTTTATTTCTTCGTTGTTACTTTTCAAATCTTGTTTAAACTCTCTCATCATATCTGCGAACATATTACGCATTTCCTCCATGCCTGTAAAATTTTTAGGTGCTTTACTTTGTATGTTCTTTTTTTTTGGGGTGTTCTGGTCAATTTTCTACTTTTCTTGAAAATATCCCCAAGGACTTTATTTATTTCATCTCTTTTACGCTTACTTAAATCACCTGGATCTGATCCTGAATGACTTCTTTCTTGTAAGCTGCTCATTTTGACTTTTTTGGGTACCCCACTGGTCTCTAAAAGGCCAAGTATTCCTAAAGCGCATGCGCGAGCTGACCAGCTGGACAGCACACTGACCAAACGCGCGCTGTGATTTTTTCTAACCTGTCTTTCTCTACAGTTTATTTAAACCTATTTATTATAATAAATGGATCACTTATAGCCTTAACTTCATTTGCACGCACCCATTAATTTTAGAACTCACTGTTTTTCCGTAAATTATTATTAAATTCGCAACAATTCCCTTGTATTCAGAGTTTATTATTGGCGTATAAATAACAAATGAACATTAGCGCGCGACCATAATTTTTTTTTCTTCATCATATTTTAACTAAAAAAACACTGCAACAGGAAAATTGCTATTTCAAGTGTGGTAGGTATTCTAGAATCCAGCACATGTAGCTTACAATATACAACGTATTCATTAAAATGACACTCGAAAATTAAATGTTTATTATCTGATTGGTACCACGTTTGAGTCACTTTCGCATGTCCAATGCAAAAATTATGCATAGTATAGATCCTAAAGCATGAATATAAATGTTTTAACAAAAATATGCATTTCAAGAATAGGTAAAATCTGGCATTATTTTTGTAAAAAATCATATAAATATTTGCTTCCACGCCCGAATTTTATAATTCTTCATCATATTTTAGCTAAAAGAAAACATTGCAACAAAAAAATTGCTATTTCAAGTGTGGTAGATATTCTAGAATCCAGTCTATGCAGCTTACAATACACAAAGTATTCATCAAGAATAGGTAAAATCTGACTTTATTTTTGTAAAAAATTCATATAAATATTTGCTTCCGCGCCCGAATTTTATAATTCATTATCATATTTTAACTAAAAAATTGCTATTACAAGTGTGGTAGGTATTCTAGAATCCAGCCCATGTAGCTTACAATACACAACGTATTCATCAAGAATAGGTAAAATCTGACTTTGTTTTTGTAAAAAAAACATAAATATTTGCTTCCGCGCCCGAATTTTATAATTCTTCATCATATATTAGCTAAAAGAAAACATTGCAACAAGAAAATTGCTATTTCAAGTGTGGTAAGTATTCTGGGATCCAGCCCATGTAGCATACAATATTCAACGTATTCATTAATATGACACCCGAAAATTGAATGTTTATTATCTGATTGGTAACACGTTTTGATCACTTTTGCATGTCCAATGGTTAAAACCATCCATAGTATAGATCCTAAACCGTAAATATGAATGTTTTACCAAAAATACCCTTTTTAAGAATAGGTAAAATCTGACTTTATTTTTGTAAAAAATCATATAAATATATGCTTCCTCGCCCGAAATTTAAAATTCATTATCATATTTTAACTAAAAAACATTGCAACAAGAAAATTGCTATTTCAAGTGTGGTAGGTATTCTAGAATCCAGCCCATGTAGCTTACAATACACAACGTATTCATCAAGAATAGGTAAAATCTGACTTTATTTTTGTAAAAAATCATATAAATATTTGCTTCCGCACCCGAATATTATAAATCTTCATCATATTTTAGCTAAAAGAAAACAATGCGTCAAGAAAATTGCTATTTCAAGTGTGGTAGGTATTCTAGAATCCAGCCCATGTAGCTTACAATATACAACGTATTGATCAAGAAAAGGTAAAATCTGACTTTATTTTTGTAAAACATCTTGAAATATTTGCTTCCGCGCTTGAATTTAAATTTTTTTATCATATTTTCGCTAAAAGAAAACATTGCAACAAGAAAATTGCTATTTCAACTGTGGTAGTTATTCTAGAATCCAGCCCATGTAGCTTACAAAATAACGTATTTCAAGTGTAGTAGGCATTCTAGAATCCAGCCCATGTAGCTTACAGTACACAACGTATTCATCAAGAATAGGTAAAATCTGACTTTGTTTTTGTAAAAAAACATAAATATTTGCTTCCGCGCCCGAATTTTATAATTCTTCATCATATATTAGCTAAAAGAAAACATTGCAACAAGAAAATTGCTATTTCAAGTGTGGTAAGTATTCTAGGATCCAGCCCATGTAGCATACAATATACAACGTATTCATTAAAATGACACCCGAAAATTGAATGTTTATTATCTGATTGGTAATACGTTTTGATCACTTTTGCATGTCCAATGCTTAAAACCATCCATAGTATAGATCTTAAACCGTGAATATGAATGTTTTACCAAAAATACTCTTTTCAAGAATAGGTAAAATCTGATTATATTTTTGTAAAAAATCATATAAATATTTGCTTCCGCGCCCGAATTTTATAATTCGTCATCATATTTTAGCTAAACGAAAACATTGCAACAAGAAAATTGCTATTTTAAATGTGGTAGGTATTCTAGAATCCAGCCAATGTAGCTTACAATATACAACGTATTCATCAAGAATAGGTAAAATCTGACTTTATTTTTGTAAAAAATCATATAAATATTTGCTTCCGCGCCCGATTTTTATAATTCTTCATCACATTTTAGTTAAAAGAAAACATTGCAACAACAAAATTGCTATTTTAACTGTGGTAGGTATTCTAGAATCCAGCCCATGTAGCTTACAATATCCAACGTATTCATTAGGAATAGGTAAAATCTGAAGTTTTTTTTTGTAAAACATCATTTAAATATTTGCTTTCGCGCCCGAATTTTATAATTCTTCATCATATTTCAACTAAAAAAAACATTGCAACAAGAAAATTGCTATTTCAAGTGTAGTAGGTATTCTAGAATCCAGCACATGTAGCTTACAACATACAACGTTATTCAACTTAATGACACCCGAAAATTAAATGTTTATTATCTGATTGGTACCATATTTTGGTCCCTTTCGAATGTCCAATGCAAAAATTATCCTTAGAATAGATCCTAAAGCATGAATATGAATGTTTTAACAAAAATATCCATTTCAAGAATCGGTAAAATCTGACTTTATTTTTGTAAAAAATCATATAAATATTTGCTTCCGCGCCCGAATTTTATAATTCTTCATAATATATTAGCTAAAAGAAAACATTGCAACAAGAAAATTGCTATTTTAAGTGTGGCAGGTATCCTAGAATCCAACCCATGTAGCTTACAATATACAACGTATTCATTAAAATGACACCCGAAAATTGAATGTTTATTATCTGATTGGTACCACGTTTTGGTCACTTTTGCATGTCCAATGCTAAAATTATCCATAGTATAGGTCCTAAAGCGTCATTATGAATATTTTAACAAAAATATCCATTTCAAGAATACTTAAATCTGAATTTGTTTTAGTAAAAAATCATAAATATTTGCTTCCGCACCCGAATTTTGTAGTTCTTTATCATATTTTAGCTAAAAGAAAACATTGCTACAAGAAAATTGCTATTTCCAGTGTGGTAGGTATTCTAGAATTCAGCCCATGTAGCTTACAATATACAACATATTGATCAAGAAAAGGTAAAATCTGACTTAATTTTTGTAAAAAATCATATAAATATTTGCTTCCGCGCCCGAATTTTAAAATTCCTTATTACATTTTAGCTAAAAGAAAACATTGCAACAAGAAAATTGCTATTTTAACT
Source organism: Stenolophus ochropezus (assembly GCA_035578165.1). Taxonomy (NCBI): domain Eukaryota; kingdom Metazoa; phylum Arthropoda; class Insecta; order Coleoptera; family Carabidae; genus Stenolophus; species Stenolophus ochropezus. The sequence goes on from JAQOWZ010000058.1 coordinate 498,951, forward strand.
GTGGTAGGTATTCTAGAATCCAGCCTCTGTAGCTTACATTATACAACGTATTCATTAAGAATAGGTAAAATCTGACGTTATTGTTGTAAAAAATCATTAAAATATTTGCTTCCGCGCCCGAATTTTATAATTCTTCATCATATTTTAGCTAAAAGAAAAGATTGCAACATGAAAATTGCTATTTCAAGTGTGGTAGGTATTCTAGAATCCAGCCCAAGTAGCTTACAATATACAACGTATTCATCAAGAATAGGTAAAATCTGACTTTTTTTTTGTAAAAAATCATATAAATATTTGCTTCCGCGTCCGTATTTTATAATTCTTCATCATATTTTAGCTAAAAGAAAACACTGCAACAAGAAAATTGCTATTTCATGTGTGGTAGGTATTCTAGAATCCAGGCCATGTAGCTTACAATATACAACGTATTCATCAAGAATAGTTAAAATCTGAATTTATTTTTGTAAAAAAATCATTTAAATATTTGCTTTCGCGCCCGAATTTTATAATTCTTCATTAAATTTTAGCTAAAAGAAAACATTGCAACAAGAAAATTGCTATTTCAAGTGTGGTAGGTATTCTAGAATCCAGCCCATGTAGCTTACAATACACAACGTATTCATCAAGAATAGGTAAAATCTGACTTTATTTTTGTAAAAAATCATATAAATATTTGCTTCCGCACCCGAATATTATAAATCTTCATCATATTTTAGCTAAAAGAAAACAATGCGTCAAGAAAATTGCTATTTCAAGTGTGGTAGGTATTCTAGAATCCAGCCCATGTAGCTTACAATATCCAACGTATTCATTAGGAATAGGTAAAATCTGAAGTTTTTTTTTGTAAAACATCATTTAAATATTTGCTTTCGCGCCCGAATTTTATAAATCTTCATCATATTTCAACTAAAAAAAACATTGCAACAAGAAAATTGCTATTTCAAGTGTAGTAGGTATTCTAGAATCCAGCACATGTAGCTTACAACATACAACGTTATTCAACCTAATGACACCCGAAAATTAAATGTTTATTATCTGATTGGTACCATATTTTGGTCCCTTTCGAATGTCCAATGCAAAATTTATCCTTAGAATAGATCCTAAAGCATGAATATGAATGTTTTAACAAAAATATCCATTTCAAGAATCGGTAAAATCTGACTTTATTTTTGTAAAAAATCATATAAATATTTGCTTCCGCGCCCGAATTTTATAATTCTTCATAATATATTAGCTAAAAGAAAACATTGCAACAAGAAAATTGCTATTTTAAGTGTGGCAGGTATCCTAGAATCCAACCCATGTAGCTTACAATATACAACGTATTCATTAAAATGACACCCAAAAATTGAATGTTTATTATCTGATTGGTACCACGTTTTGGTCACTTTTACATGTCCAATGCTAAAATTATCCATAGTATAGGTCCTAAAGCGTCATTATGAATATTTTAACAAAAATATCCATTTCAAGAATACTTAAATCTGAATTTGTTTTAGTAAAAAATCATAAATATTTGCTTCCGCACCCGAATTTTGTAGTTCTTTATCATATTTTAGCTAAAAGAAAACATTGCTACAAGAAAATTGCTATTTCCAGTGTGGTAGGTATTCTAGAATTCAGCCCATGTAGCTTACAATATACAACATATTGATCAAGAAAAGGTAAAATCTGACTTAATTTTTGTAAAAAATCATATAAATATTTGCTTCCGCGCCCGAATTTTAAAATTCCTTATTACATTTTAGCTAAAAGAAAACATTGCAACAAGAAAATTGCTATTTTAACTGTGGTAGGTATTCTAGAATCCAGCCTCTGTAGCTTACATTATACAACGTATTCATTAAGAATAGGTAAAATCTGACGTTATTGTTGTAAAAAATCATTAAAATATTTGCTTCCGCGCCCGAATTTTATAATTCTTCATCATATTTTAGCTAAAAGAAAAGATTGCAACATGAAAATTGCTATTTCAAGTGTGGTAGGTATTCTAGAATCCAGCCCAAGTAGCTTACAATATACAACGTATTCATCAAGAATAGGTAAAATCTGACTTTTTTTTTGTAAAAAATCATATAAATATTTGCTTCCGCGTCCGTATTTTATAATTCTTCATCATATTTTAGCTAAAAGAAAACACTGCAACAAGAAAATTGCTATTTCATGTGTGGTAGGTATTCTAGAATCCAGGCCATGTAGCTTACAATATACAACGTATTCATCAAGAATAGGTAAAATCTGACATTATTTTTGTAAAAAATTATTTAAATATTTGCATCCGCGCCCGAGTTTTATAATTCTTTATCATATTTAAGCTAAAAGAAAACATTGCAACAAGAAAATTGCTATTTCAAGAGTGGTAGGTATTCTAAAATCCAGCCCATGTAGCTTACAATAAACAACGTATTCATTAAAATGACACACGAAAATTGAATGTTTATTATCTGATTAGTACCACGTTTTGGTCACTTTTGCATGTCTAATGCTTAAAACCATCCATAATATAGATCCTAAAGCATGAATATTAATGTTTTAACAAAAATAACCATTTCAAGAATAGGTAAAATCTGACTTTATTTTTGTAAAAAATCATATAAATATTTGCTTTCGAGCCCGAATTTTATAATTCTTCATTAAATTTTAGCTAAAAGAAAACATTGCAACAAGAAAATTGCTATTTCAAGTGTGGTAGGTATTCTAGAATCCAGCCCATGTAGCTTACAATATACAACTTATTCATCAAGAATAGGTAAAATCTGACATTATTTTTGTAAAAAATTATTTAAATATTTGCATCCGCGCCCGAGTTTTATAATTCTTTATCATATTTAAGCTAAAAGAAAACATTGCAACAAGAAAATTGCTATTTCAAGAGTCGTAGGTATTCTAAAATCCAGCCCATGTAGCTTACAATAAACAACGTATTCATTAAAATGACACACGAAAATTGAATGTTTATTATCTGATTAGTACCACGTTTTGGTCACTTTTGCATGTCTAATGCTTAAAACCATCCATAATATAGATCCTAAAGCATGAATATTAATGTTTTAACAAAAATAACCATTTCAAGAATAGGTAAAATCTGACTTTATTTTTGTAAAAAATCATATAAATATTTGCTTCCCCTCCCGAATTTTATAATTCATCATCATATTTTAGCTAAAAGGAAACATTGCAACAAGAAAATTGCTATTTCAAGTGTGGTAGGTATTCTAGAATCCATCCCATGTAGCTTACAATATACTACGTATTCATCAAAAATAGGTAAAATCTGACTTAATTTTTGTAAAAATCATATAAATATTTGCTTTCGCGCCCGAATTTTATAATTCTTCATCACATGTAGGTATTCTAGAATCCAGCCCATGTAGCTTACAATATACAACGTATTGTTTAAGAATAGGTAAAATCTGAAGTTTTTTTTGTAAAACATCATTTAAATATTTGCTTTCGCGCCCGTATTTTATAATTCTTCATCATATTTTAACTAAATGTCGAATGTCCAATGCAAAAATTATCCTTAGAATAGATCCTAAAGCATGAATATGAATATTTTAACAAAAATATCCATTTCAAGAATCGGTAAAATCTGACTTTATTTTTGTAAAAAATCATATAATTATTTGCTTCCGCGCCCGAATTTTATAATTCTTCATCATATTTTAGCTAAAAGAAAACATTGCAACAAGAAAATTGCTATTTTAAGTGTGGCAGGTATTCTAGAATCCAGCCCATGTAGCTTACAGTATACAACGTATTCATTAAAATGACACCCGAAAATTGAATGTTTATTATCTGATTAGTACCACGTTTTGGTCACTTTTGCATGTTCAATGCTAAAATTATCCATATTATAGATCCTAAAGCGTCATTATGAATATTTTAACAAAAATATCCATTTCAAGAATAGTTAAATCTGAATTTGTTTTAGTGAAAAATCATAAATATTTGCTTCCGCACTCGAATTTTATAGTTCTTCATCATATTTTAGCTAGAAGAAAACATTGCTACAAGAAAATTGCTATTTCCAGTGTGGTAGGTATTCTAGAATTCAGCCCATGTAGCTTACAATATACAACATATTGATCAAGAAAAGGTAAAATCTGACTTAATTTTTGTAATAAATCTTAAAATATTTGCTTTCGCACTCGAATTTTAAATTTTTTTATCATATTTTAGCTAAAAGAAAACATTACAACAAGAAAATTACTATTTCAACTGTGGTAGGTATTCTAGAATCCAGCCCATGTAGCTTGCAATATACAACGTATTCATTAAAATGACACCCGAAAATTGAATGTTGATTATCTGATTGGTACCACGTTTTGGTCACTTTTGCATGTCTAATGCTTAAAATCATCCATAATATAGATCCTAAAGCATGAATATGAATGTTTTAACAAAAATATCCATTTCAAGAATAGGTAAAATCTGACATTATTTTTGTAAAAAATCATATAAATATTCACTTCCGCTCCCGAATTTTATAAATCCCCATCAAATTTTAGCTAAAAGAAAACATTGCAACAAGAAATTTGCTATTTCAAGTGTGGTAGGTATTCTAGAATCCAGCGCATGTAGCTTACAATATACAACGTATTCATCAAGAATAGGTAAAATCTGAATTAATTTTTGTAAAAAATCATATAAATATTTGCTTCCGCTTCCGAATTTTATAATTCTTCATCACATTTTAGCTAAAGGAAAACATTACAACAAGAAAATTTCTATTTTAACTGTGGTAGGTATTCTAGAATCCAGCCCATGTAGCTTACAATATACAACGTATTCATTAAGAATAGGTAAAATCTGACGTTATTTTTGTAAAAAATCATTTAAATATTTGCTTCCGCGCCCGAATTTTATAATTCTTCATCATAATTTAGGTAAAGGAAAAGATTGCAACATGAAAATTGCAATTTCAAGTGTGGTAGGTATTCTAGAATCCAGCCCATGTAGCTTACAAAATACAACGTACCTATTCATCGAGAATAGGTAAAATCTGACTTTATTTTAGTAAAAAATCATATAAATATTTGCTTCCGCGCCCGTATTTTATAATTCTTCATCATATTTTAGCTAAAAGAAAACATTGCAACAAGAAAATTGCAATTTCATGTGTGGTAGGTATTCTAGAATCCAGGCCATGTAGCTTACAATATACAACGTATTCATCAAGAATAGTTAAAATCTGACTTTATTTTTGTAAAAAAATCATTTAAATATTTGCTTTCGCGCCCGAATTTTATAATTCTTCATCATATTTTAGCTAAAAGAAAACGTTGCAACAAGAAAATTGCTATTTCAAGTGTGGTAGGTATTCTAGAATCCAGCCCATGTAGCTTACAATATACAACTTATTTATCAAGAATAGGTAAAATCTGACGTTATTTTTGTAAAAATTTATTTAAATATTTCCATCCGCGCCCGAGTTTTATAATTCTTTATCATATTTTAGCTAAAAGAAAACATTGCAACAAGAAAATTGCTATTTCAAGTGTTGTAGGTATTCTAAAATCCAGCCCATGTAGCTTACAATAAACAACGTATTCATTAAAATGACACACGAAAATTGAATGTTTATTATCTGATTAGTACCACGTTTTGGTCACTTTTGCATGTCTAATGCTTAAAACCATCCATAATATAGATCCTAAAGCATGAATATTAATGTTTTAACAAAAATAACCATTTCAAGAATAGGTAAAATCTGACTTTATTTTTGTAAAAAATCATATAAATATTTGCTTCCTCTCCCGAATTTTATAATTCATCATCATATTTTAGCTAAAAGGAAACATTGCAACAAGAAAATTGCTATTTCAAGTGTGGTAGGTATTCTAGAATCCATCCCATGTAGCTTACAATATACAACGTATTCATCAAAAATAGGTAAAATCTGAGTTAATTTTTGTAAAAATCATATAAATATTTGCTTTCGCGCCCGAATTTTATAATTTTTCATCACATTTCAGCTAAAAGAAAACATTGCAACAAGAAAATTGCTATTTTAACTGTGGTAGGTATTCTAGAATCCAGCCCATGTAGCTTACAATATACAATGTATTCATTAAGAATAGGTAAAATTTGACTTTATTTTTGTAAAAAATCATATAAATATTAGCTTCCGCGCCCGAATTTTATAATTCTTCATCATATTTTAGCTAAAAGCAAACATTGCAACAAGAAAATTGCTATTTCAAGTGTGGTAGGTATTCTAGAATCCAGCCCAAGTAGCTTGCAATATTCAACCTATTCATCAAGAATAGGTAAAATCTGACGTTATTTTTGTAAAAAATTATTTAAATATTTGCATTCGCGCCCGAATTTTATAATTCTTTATCATATTTTTGCTAAAAGAAAACATTGTAACAAGAAAATTGCTATTTCAAGTGTGGTAGGTATTCTAGAATCCAGCCCATGTAGCTTACAATAAACATCGTATACATTAAAATCACACACGAAAATTGAATGTTTATTATCTGATTAGTACCACTTTTTGGTCACTTTTGCATGTCCAATGCTAAAATTATTCATAGTATAAATCCTAAAGTATAAATATGAATGTTTTAACAAAAATATCCATTTCAAGACTAGGTAATATCTGACATTATTTTTGTAAAAAATCATATAAATATCTGCTTCTGCGCCCGAATTTTATAATTCTTTATCATATTTTAACTATAAGAAAACATTGCAACAAGAAAATTGCTATTTCAAGTGTGGCAGGTATTCTAGAATCCAGCACATGTAGCTTACAATATACAACGTATTCATCAAGAATAGGTAAAATCTGACGTTATTTTTGTAAAAATCAATTTAAATATTTGCATTCGCGCCCGAATTTTATAATTCTTCAACATATTTTAGCTAAAAGCAAACATTGCAACAAGAAAATTGCTATTTCAAGTGTAGTAGTTATTCTAGAATCCAGCCCATGTAGCTTACAATATACAACGTATTCATCAAGAATAGGTAAAATCTGACTTTATTTTTGTAAAAAAATCATATAAATATTTGCTTCCGCGCCCAAATTTTATAATTCTTCATCACATTTTAGCTAAAAGAAAACATTGCAACAAGAAAATTGCTATTTTAACTGTGGTAGGTATTCTAAAATCCAGCCCATTTAGCTTACAATATACAACGTATTCATTAAGAATAGGTAAAATCTGACGTTATTTTTGAAAAAAATCATTAAAATATTTGCTTTCGCGCCAGAGTTTTATAATTCTTCATCATAATTTAGCTAAAAGAAAACATTGCAACAAGAAAATTGCTATTTCAAGTGTGGCGGGTATTCTAGAATCCAGCCCATGTAGCTTAAAATATACAACGTATTCATCAAAATTAGGTAAAATTTGACTTTATTTTTGTAAAAAAACATATAAATATCTGCTTCTGCGCCCGAATCTTATAATTCTTTATCATATTTTAGCTAAAAGAAACACTGCAACAAGAAAATTGCTATTTCAAGTATGGTAGGTATTCTAGAATCCAGCCAATGTAGCTTACAATATACAACGTATTCATCAAGAATAGGTAAAATCTGACGTTATTTTTGTAAAAAATCATATAAATATTAGCTTCCGCGCCCGAATTTTATAATTCTTCATCATATTATAGCTAAAAGCAAACATTGCAACAAGAAAATTGCTATTTCAAGTATGGTAGGTATTCTAGAATCCAGCCCATGTAGCATGCAATATACAACGTATTCATCAAAAATAGGTAAAATCTGACGTTATTTGTGTAAAAAATTATTTAAATATTTGCATTCGCGCCCGAATTTTATAATTCTTTATCATATTTTTGCTAGAAGAAAACATTGCAACAAGAAAATTGCTATTTCAAGTGTGGTAGGTATTCTAGAATCCAGCCCATGTAGCTTACAATAAACAACGTATTCATTAAAATCACACACGAAAATTAAATGTTTATTATCTGATTAGTACCACTTTTTGGTCTCTTTTGCATGTCCAATGCTAAAATTATTCATAGTATAGATCCAAAAGTATGAATATGAATGTTTTAACAAAAATATCCATTTCAAGAATAGGTAATATCTGACATTATTTTTGTAAAAAATCATATAAATATCTGCTTCTGCGCCCGAATTTTATAATTCTTCATCACATTTTACCTAAAAGAAAACATTGCAACAAGAAAACTGCTATATTAACTGTGGTAGGTAATCAATAATCCAGCCCATGTAGCTTACAATATAAAACGTCTTCATTAAGAATAGTTAAAATCTGACGTTATTTTTGTAAAAAATCATTTAAATATTTGCTTCAGCACCCGAGTTTAATAATTCTTCATCATATTTTAGCTAAAAGAAAACATTGCAACATGAAAATTGCTATTTCAAGTGTAGTAGGTGTTCTAGAATCTAGCCCATTGAGCTTACAATATACAACGTATTCATCAAGAATAGGTAAACTCTGACTTTATTTTTGTAAAAATTCATATAAATATTTGCTTCCGCGCCCGAATTTTATAATTCTTTATCATATTTTAGCTAAAAGAATACATTGCTACAAGAAAATTGCTATTTCAAGTGTGATAGGTATTCTAGAATCCAGCCCATGTAGCTTACAATATATAACATATTGATCAAGAAACGGTAAAATCTGACTTTATTTTTGTAAAAAATCTTTAAATATTTGCTTCCGCGCACGAATTTTATAATTTTTCATCATATTTTAGCCAAAAGAAAACATTGCAACAAGAAAATTGCTATTTCAAGTGTGGTAGGTATTCTAGAATCCAGCTTATGTAGCTTACAATATACAACGTATTCATTAAGAATAGGTAAAATCTGACGTTATTTTTGTAAAAAATCATTTAAATATTTGCTTTCGCGCCAGAGTTTTATAATTCTTCATCATAATTTAGCTAAAAGAAAACATTGCAACAAGAAAATTCCTATTTCAAGTGTGGCGGGTATTCTAGAATCCAGCCCATGTAGCTTACAATATACAACGTATTCATTAAAATGACACCCGAAAATTAAATGTTTATTATCTGATTGGTACCACGTTTTGGTAACTTTTGCATGTTTAATGCTAATATTATCCATAGTATAGATCCAGAAGCATGAATATGAATGTTTTAACAAAAATATCCATTTCAATAATAGGTAAAATCTGACTTTATTTTTGTGAAAAATCATATAAATATTTGCTTCCGCTTCCGAATTTTATAATTTTTTATCATATTTTAGCAAAAAGAAAACATTGAAACAAGAAAATTGCTATTTCAAGTGTGGTACGTATTCTAGAATCCAGCACATGTAGCTTACAATATACAACGTATTTATCAAAAAAAGGTAAAATCTGTCTTTATTTTTGTAAATTTTTTTATAAATATTTGCTTCCGCGCCCGAATTTTATAATTCTTCATCATATTTTAGCTGAAAGAAAACATTGCAACAAGAAAATTGCTATTTCAAGTGTGGTAGGTATTCTAGAATCCAGCCCATGTAGCTTACAATATACAACGTATTCATTAAAATGACACCCAAAAATTGAATGTTTATTATCTGATTGGTACCACGTTTTGGTCACTTGTGCATGTCCAATGCTACAATTATCCATAGTATAGATCCTAAAGCATGAATAAAAGTGTCTTAACAAAAATATCCATTTTAGCAATAGGTAAAATCAGACTTTATATTTGTAAAAAATCTTAAAAATAATTGCTTCCGCGCCCGAATTTTATAATTCTTCATCATATTTTAGCTAAAAGAAAACATTGAAACAAGAAAATTGCTATTTCAAGTGTGGTAGGTATTCTAGAATCCAGCCCATGTAGCTTACACTATACAACGTATTCATCAAGAAAAGGTAAAATCTGACTTTTTTTTGTAAAAAATCATATAAATATTTGCTTCCGTGCCCAAATTTTACAATTTTTCACCATATTTTAGCTAAAAGAAAACATTGCAACAAGATAATGGCTATTTCCAGTGTGGTAGTTATTCTAGAATCCAGCCCATGTAGCTTAAAATATACAACGTATTCAATAAAATGATACCCGAAAATTGAGTGTTTATTATCTTATTGGTACCATGTTTTGGTCACTTTTGCATGACCCATGCTTAATATCATCCATAGTATAGATCCTAAAGCATGAATATGAATGTTTTAACAAAAATATCCATTTCAAGAATAGGTAAAATCTGACTTAATTTTTGTAAAAAAAATCATATAAATATTTGCTACCGCACCCGAAAATTATAATTCTTCATCATAGTTTAGCTAAAAGAAAACATTGCAACAAGAAAGTTGCTATTTCAAGTGTGATAGGTATTGTAGAATCCAGCCTATGTAGCTTACAATATACAAGTATTCATTAAGAATAGGTAAAATCTGATTTATTTTTGTATAAAATCATATAAATATCTGCTTCTGCGCCCGAATTTTATAATTCTTCATCACATTTTACCTAAAAGAAAACATTGCAACAAGAAAACTGCTATATTAACTGTGGTAGGTAATCAATAATCCAGCCCATGTAGCTTACAATATAAAACGTCTTCATTAAGAATAGTTAAAATCTGACGTTATTTTTGTAAAAAATCATTTAAATATTTGCTTCCTCGCCCGAGTTTTATAATTCTTCATCATAATTTAGCTAATAGAAAAGATTACAACAAGAAAATTGCTATTTCAAGTGTGGCAGGTATTCTAGAATCCAGCCCATGTAGCTTACAATACACAACGTATTCATCAAGAATAGGTAAAATCTGACTTTATTTTTGTAAAAAGTCATATAAATATTTGCTTCCGCGCCAGAATTTTATAATTCTTCCTTATATTTTAGCTAAAAGAAAACATTGCAACAAGAAATTTGCGATTTCAAGTGTGGTAGGTATTCTAGAATTCATCCCATGTAGCTTACAACATACAACGTATTTATCAAGAATAAGAAAAATATAACATTATTTTTGTAAATATTCATATAAATATATGCTTCAGCACCCGAGTTTAATAATTCTTCATCATATTTTAGCTAAAAGAAAACATTGCAACATGAAAATTGCTATTTCAAGTGTAGTAGGTGTTCTAGAATCTAGCCCATGTAGCTTACAATATACAACGTATTCATCAAGAATAGGTAAACTCTGACTTTATTTTTGTAAAAATTCATATAAATATTTGCTTCCGCGCCCGAATTTTATAATTCTTTATCATATTTTAGCTAAAAGAATACATTGCTACAAGAAAATTGCTATTTCAAGTGTGATAGGTATTCTAGAATCCAGCCCATGTAGCTTACAATATACAACACATTGATCAAGAAACGGTAAAATCTGACTTTATTTTTGTAAAAAATCTTTAAATATTTGCTTCCGCGCACGAATTTTATAATTTTTCATCATATTTTAGCCAAAAGAAAACATTGCAACAAGAAAATTGCTATTTCAAGTGTGGTAGGTATTCTAGAATCCAACCCATGTAGCTTACAATATACAACGTATTCATTAAGAATAGGTAAAATCTGACGTTATTTTTGTAAAAAATCTTTTAAATATTTGCTTTCGCGCCAGAGTTTTATAATACTTCATCATAATTTAGCTAAAAGAAAACATTGCAACAAGAAAATTCCTATTTCAAGTGTGGCGGGTATTCTAGAATCCAGCCCATGTAGCTTACAATATACAACGTATTCATTAAAATGACACCCGAAAATTAAATGTTTATTATCTGATTGGTACCACGTTTTGGTCACTTTTGCATGTTTAATGCTAATATTATCCATAGTATAGATCCAGAAGCATGAATATGAATGTTTTAACAAAAATATCCATTTCAATAATAGATAAAATCTGACTTTATTTTTGTGAAAAATCATATAAATATTTGCTTCCGCTCCCGAATTTTATAATTTTTCATCATATTTTTAGCAAAAAGAAAACATTGAAACAAGAAAATTGCTATTTCAAGTGTGGTACGTATTCTAGAATCCAGCACATGTAGCTTACAATATACAACGTATTTATCAAAAAAAGGTAAAATCTGACTTTATTTTTGTAATTTTTTTTATAAATATTTGCTTCCGCGCCCGAATTTTATAATTCTTCATCATATTTTAGCTGAAAGAAAACATTGCACCAAGAAAATTGCTATTTCAAGTGTGGTAGGTATTCTAGAATCCAGCCCATGTAGCTTACAATATACAACGTATACATTAAAATGACACCCAAAAATTGAATGTTTATTATCTGATTGGTACCCACGTTTTGGTCACTTGTGCATGTCCAATGCTACAATTATCCATAGTATAGATCCTAAAGCATGAATAAAAGTGTCTTAACAAAAATATCCATTTTAGCAATAGGTAAAATCAGACTTTATATTTGTAAAAAATCTTAAAAATAATTGCTTCCGCGCCCGAATTTTATAATTCTTCATCATATTTTAGCTAAAAGAAAACATTGAAACAAGAAAATTGCTATTTCAAGTGTGGTAGGTATTCTAGAATCCAGCCCATGTAGCTTACACTATACAACGTATTCATCAAGAAAAGGTAAAATCTGACTTTTTTTTGTAAAAAATCATATAAATATTTGCTTCCGCGCCCAAATTTTACAATTTTTCATCATATTTTAGCTAAAAGAAAACATTGCAACAAGATAATGGCTATTTCCAGTGTGGTAGATATTCCAGAATCCAGCCCATGTAGCTTAAAATATACAACGTATTCAATAAAATGATACCCGAAAATTGAGTGTTTATTATCTTATTGGTACCATGTTTTGGTCACTTTTGCATGACCCATGCTTAATACCATCCATAGTATAGATCCTAAAGCATGAATACGAATGTTTTAACAAAAATATCCATTTCAAGAATAGGTAAAATCTGACTTAATTTTTGTAAAAAATCATATAAATATTTGCTACCGCACCCGAAAATTATAATTCTTCATCATAGTTTAGCTAAAAGAAAACATTGCAACAAGAAAGTTGCTATTTCAAGTGTGATAGGTATTGTAGAATCCAGCCTATGTAGCTTACAATATACAAGTATTCATTAAGAATAGGTAAAATCTGATTTATTTTTGTATAAAATCATATAAATAATTGCTTCCGCGCCCGAATAATATAGTTCTTAATCATATTTTAGCTAAAAGTAAATATTGCAACAAGATAATTGCTATTTCAAGTGTGGTAGGTATTCTAGAATCCAGCCCATGTAGCTTACAATATACAACATATTCATCAAGAATAAGAAAAATCTGACTTCATTTTTGTAAAAAATCATATAAATATTTGCTTCCGCGCCTGAATTTTATAATTTTTCATCATATTTTAGCTAAAAAAAAACATTGAAACAAGAAAATTGCTATTTCAAGTGTGGTAGGTATTCTAGAATCCAGCCCATGTAGCTTACAATATACAACATACTCATCAAAAATAGGTAAAATTTGACTTTATTTTTGTAAAAAATCATAAATATTTGCTTCCGCGCCCGAATTTTATAATTCTTCATCATACTTAAGTTAAAAGAAAACATTGCAACAAGAAAATTGCTATTTTAAGTGTGGTAGGTATTCTAGAATCCAGATCATGTAGCATACAATATAAAACGTATTCATTAAAATGACACCCGAAAATTGAAAGTTTATTATCTGATTGGTACCACGTTCTGGTCACTTTTGCATACCCAATGCTAAAAACCATCCATAGTATAGATTGTAAAGCATAAATATGAATGTTTTAACAAAAATATCCATTTCAAGAATAAGAAAAATCTGACTTTATTTTTGTATAAAATCATATAAATATTTGCTTCCGAGCCCGAATTTTATAAATCTATACCATATTTTAGCTAAAAGAAAACATTGCAACAAGAAAATTGCTATTTCAAGGGTGGTAGGTATTCTAGAATACAGCCCATGTAGCTTACAATATACATCGTTAAAATGACACCCGAAAATTGAATGTTTATTATCTGATTGGTACCACGTTTTGGTCACTTTTGCATGTCTAATGCTTAAAACCATCCACAGTATAGATCATAAAGCATGAATATGAATGTTTAAAAAAAATATGTATTTCAAGAATAGGTAATATCTGACTTAATTTTTGTAAAAAATCATAAATTTTTGCTTCCGCGACCGAATTTTATAATTTTTCATCATATTTTAGCTAAAAGAAAACATTGCAACAAGATAATTGCTATTTCAAGTATGGTAGGTATTCTAGAATCCAGCCCATGTAGCTTACAATATATAACGTATACATCAAGAAAAGGTAAAATCTGACTTAAGTTTTGTAAAAATAAATAAAGTCAGATTTAACCTATTCTTGAAATTAATATTTTTTTTAAAAAAACATTCATATTCATTCTTTAGGATCTATACTATGGATAATTTTAGTATTGGATATGCAAAAGTGACCAAAACGATGGTACCAATCAGATAACAAACATTCAATTTTCGGCTGTCATTTTAATGAATACGTTGTTTATTTTAAGCTACATGGGCTGGATTCTAGAATACCTACCACACTTGAAATAACAATTTTCTTATTTCAATGTTTTCTTTTAGCTAAAATATGATGAAGAGCTATAAAATTCATGCGCGGAAGCAAATATTTACATGATTTTTTTCAAAAATCATGTCAGATTTTACCTTTTCTTGAAATGGATATTTTTGTTAAAACATTCATATTAATGCTTTAGGATCTATACTATGGATAATTTTAGTATTGGATATGCAAAAGTGACCAAAACGTGGTACTAATCAGTTAATAAACATTTAATTTTCGGGTGTCATTTTAAGGTATACCTTGTATATTGTAAGCTACATGGGCTGGATTCTAGAATACCTACCACACTTGAAATAGCAATTTTCTTGTTGCAGTGTTTTCTTTTAGCTAAAATGTGATGAACAATTATAAAATTCGAGCGCGGAAGCAAATATTTATTTGATTTTTTACAAGAATAAAGTCAGACTCTACCTATTCTTGATAAATACGTTGTATATTGTAAGCTACACGGACTGGATTGTAGAATACCTACCACACTTGAAATAGCAATTTTCTTGTTGCAATGTTTCCTTTTAGCTAAAATATGATGAAGAATTATAAAATTCGGGCGCGAAAGCAAATATTTATATAATTTTTTACAAAAATAAAGTCAGAAAAGTGACCAATACCAATCAGATAATAAACATATTTTAGCTAAAAGCAAACATTGCAACAAGAAAATTGCTATTTCAAGTGTAGTAGTTATTCTAGAATCCAGCCCATGTAGCTTACAATATACAACGTATTCATCAAGAATAGGTAAAATCTGACTTTATTTTTGTAAAAAAATCATATAAATATTTGCTTCCGCGCCCAAATTTTATAATTCTTCATCACATTTTAGCTAAAAGAAAACATTGCAACAAGAAAATTGCTATTTTATCTGTGGTAGGTTTTCTAAAATCCAGCCCATTTAGCTTACAATATACAACGTATTCATTAAGAATAGGTAAAATCTGACGTTATTTTTGAAAAAAATCATTAAAATATTTGCTTTCGCGCCAGAGTTTTATAATTCTTCATCATAATTTAGCTAAAAGAAAACATTGCAACAAGAAAATTGCTATTTCAAGTGTGGCGCGTATTCTAGAATCCAGCCCATGTAGCTTAAAATATACAACGTATTCATCAAAAATAGGTAAAATTTGACTTTATTTTTGTAAAAAAACATATAAATATCTGCTTCTGCGCCCGAATTTTATAATACTTTATCATATTTTAGCTAAAAGAAAACACTGCAACAAGAAAACTGCTATTTCAAGTATGGTAGGTATTCTAGAATCCAGCCAATGTAGCTTACAATATACAACGTATTCATCAAGAATAGGTAAAATCTGACGTTATTTTTGTAAAAAATCATATAAATATTAGCTTCCGCGCCCGAATTTTATAATTCTTCATCATATTTTAGCTAAAAGCAAACATTGCAACAAGAAAATTGCTATTTCAAGTGTGGTAGGTATTCTAGAATCCAGCCCATGTAGCTTGCAATATACAACGTATTCATCAAAAATAGGTAAAATCTGACGTTATTTGTGTAAAAAATTATTTAAATATTTGCATTCGCGCCCGAATTTTATAATTCTTTATCATATTTTTGCTAGAAGAAAACATTGCAACAAGAAAATTGCTATTTCAAGTGTGGTAGGTATTCTAGAATCCAGCCCATGTAGCTTACAATAAACAACGTATTCATTAAAATCACACACGAAAATTAAATGTTTATTATCTGATTAGTACCACTTTTTGGTCCCTTTTGCATGTCCAATGCTAAAATTATTCATAGTATAGATCCTAAAGTATGAATATGAATGTTTTAACAAAAATATCCATTTCAAGAATAGATAATATCTGACTTTATTTTTGTAAAAAATCATATAAATATCTGCTTCTGCGCCCGAATTTTATAATTCTTCATCACATTTTACCTAAAAGAAAACATTGCAACAAGAAAACTGCTATATTAACTGTGGTAGGTAATCAATAATCCAGCCCATGTAGCTTACAATATAAAACGTCTTCATTAAGAATAGTTAAAATCTGACGTTATTTTTGTAAAAAATCATTTAAATATTTGCTTCCTCGCCCGAGTTTTATAATTCTTCATCATAATTTAGCTAAAAGAAAATATTACAACAAGAAAATTGCTATTTCAAGTATGGCAGGTATTCTAGAATCCAGCCCATGTAGCTTACAATATACAACGTATTCATCAAGAATAGGTAAAATCTGACTTTATTTTTGTAAAAAGTCATATAAATATTTGCTTCCGCGCCAGAATTTTATAATTCTTCCTTATATTTTAGCTAAAAGAAAACATTGCAACAAGAAATTTGCGATTTCAAGTGTGGTAGGTATTCTAGAATTCATCCCATGTAGCTTACAACATACAACGTATTTATTAAGAATAAGAAAAATATAACATTATTTTTGTAAATATTCATATAAATATTTGCTTCAGCACCCGAGTTTAATAATTCTTCATCATATTTTAGCTAAAAGAAAACATTGCAACATGAAAATTGCTATTTCAAGTGTAGTAGATGTTCTAGAATCTAGCCCATGTAGCTTACAATATACAACGTATTCATCAAGAATAGGTAAACTCTGACTTTATTTTTGTAAAAATTCATATAAATATTTGCTTCCGCGCCCGAATTTTATAATTCTTTATCATATTTTAGCTAAAAGAATACATTGCTACAAGAAAATTGCTATTTCAAGTGTGATAGGTATTCTAGAATCCAGCCCATGTAGCTTACAATATACAACATATTGATCAAGAAACGGTAAAATCTGACTTTATTTTTGTAAAAAATCTTTAAATATTTGCTTTCGCGCCAGAGTTTTATAATTCTTCATCATAATTTAGCTAAAAGAAAACATTGCAACAAGAAAATTCCTATTTCAAGTGTGGCGGGTATTCTAGAATCCAGCCCATGTAGCTTACAATATACAATGTATTCATTAAAATGACACCCGAAAATTAAATGTTTATTATCTGATTGGTACCACGTTTTGGTAACTTTTGCATGTTTAATGCTAATATTATCCATAGTATAGATCCAGAAGCATGAATATGAATGTTTTAACAAAAATATCCATTTCAATAATAGGTAAAATCTGACTTTATTTTTGTGAAAAATCATATAAATATTTGCTTCCGCTCCCGAATTTTATAATTTTTCATCATATTTTAGCAAAAAGAAAACATTGAAACAAGAAAATTGCTATTTCAAGTGTGGTACGTATTTTAGAATCCAGCACATGTAGCTTACAATATACAACGTATTTATCAAAAAAAGGTAAAATCTGACTTTATTTTTGTAAATTTTTTTATAAATATTTGCTTCCGCGCCCGAATTTTATAATTCTTCATCATATTTTAGCTGAAAGAAAACATTGCAACAAGAAAATTGCTATTTCAAGTGTGGTAGGTATTCGAGAATCCAGCCCATGTAGCTTACAATATACAACGTATTCATTAAAATGACACCCAAAAATTGAATGTTTATTATCTGATTGGTACCACGTTTTGGTCACTTGTGCATGTCCAATGCTACAATTATCCATAGTATAGATCCTAAAGCATGAATAAAAGTGTCTTAACAAAAATATTCATTTTAGCAATAGGTAAAATCAGACTTTATATTTGTAAAAAATCTTAAAAATAATTGCTTCCGCGCACGAATTTTATAATTTTTCATCATATTTTAGCCAAAAGAAAACATTGCAACAAGAAAATTGCTATTTCAAGTGTGGTAGGTATTCTAGACAGCCCATGTAGCTTACAATATACAACGTATTCATTAAGAATAGGTAAAATCTGACGTTATTTTTGTAAAAAATCATTTAAATATTTGCTTCCTCGCCCGAGTTTTATAATTCTTCATCATATTTTAGCCAAAAGAAAACATTGCAACAAGAAAATTGCTATTTCAAGTGTGGTAGGTATTCTAGACAGCCCATGTAGCTTACAATATACAACGTATTCATTAAGAATAGTTAAAATCTGACGTTATTTTTGTAAAAAATCATTTAAATATTTGCTTCCTCGCCCGAGTTTTATAATTCTTCATCATAATTTAGCTAAAAGAAAACATTACAACAAGAAAATTGCTATTTCAAGTGTGGCAGGTATTCTAGAATCCAGCCCATGTAGTTTACAATATACAACGTATTCATCAAGAATAGGTAAAATCTGACTTTATTTTTGTAAAAAGTCATATAAATATTTGCTTCCGCGCCAGAATTTTATAATTCTTCCTTATATTTTAGCTAAAAGAAAACATTGCAACAAGAAATTTGCGATTTCAAGTGTGGTAGGTATTCTAGAATTCATCCCATGTAGCTTACAACATACAACGTATTTATCAAGAATAAGAAAAATATAACATTATTTTTGTAAATATTCATATAAATATTTGCTTCAGCACCCGAGTTTAATAATTCTTCATCATATTTTAGCTAAAAGAAAACATTGCAACATGAAAATTGCTATTTCAAGTATAGTAGGTGTTCTAGAATCTAGCCCATGTAGCTTACATTATACAACGTATTCATCAAGAATAGGTAAAGTCTGACTTTATTTTTGTAAAAATTCATATAAATATTTGCTTCCGCGCCCGAATTTTATAATTCTTTATCATATTTTAGCTAAAAGAATACATTGCTACAAGAAAATTGCTATTTCAAGTGTGATAGGTATTCTAGAATCCAGCCCATGTAGCTTACAATATACAACATATTGATCAAGAAACGGTAAAATCTGACTTTATTTTTGTAAAAAATCTTTAAATATTTGCTTCCGCGCACGAATTTTATAATTTTTCATCATATTTTAGCCAAAAGAAAACATTGCAACAAGAAAATTGCTATTTCAAGTGTGGTAGGTATTCTAGAATCCAGCCCATGTAGCTTACAATATACAACGTATTCATTAAGAATAGGTAAAATCTGACGTTATTTTTGTAAAAAATCATTTAAATATTTGCTTTCGCGCCAGAGTTTTATAATTCTTCATCATAATTTAGCTAAAAGAAAAAAGTGTGATAGGTATTCTAGAATCCAGCCCATGTAGCTTACAATATACAACATATTGATCAAGAAACGGTAAAATCTGACTTTATTTTTGTAAAAAATCTTTAAATATTTGCTTCCGCGCACGAATTTTATAATTTTTCATCATATTTTAGCCAAAAGAAAACATTGCAACAAGAAAATTCCTATTTCAAGTGTGGCGGGTATTCTAGAATCCAGCCCATGTAGCTTACAATATACAATGTATTCATTAAAATGACACCCGAAAATTAAATGTTTTTTATCTGATCGGTACCACGTTTTGGTAACTTTTGCATGTTTAATGCTAATATTATCCATAGTATAGATCCAGAAGCATGAATATGAATGTTTTAACAAAAATATCCATTTCAATAATAGGTAAAATCTGACTTTATTTTTGTGAAAAATCATATAAATATTTGCTTCCGCTCCCGAATTTTATAATTTTTCATCATATTTTAGCAAAAAGAAAACATTGAAACAAGAAAATTGCTATTTCAAGTGTGGTACGTATTCTAGAATCCAGCACATGTAGCTTACAATATACAACGTATTTATCAAAAAAAGGTAAAATCTGACTTTATTTTTGTAAATTTTTTTATAAATATTTGCTTCCGCGCCCGAATTTTATAATTCTTCATCATATTTTAGCTGAAAGAAAACATTGCAACAAGAAAATTGCTATTTCAAGTGTGGTAGGTATTCTAGAATCCAGCCCATGTAGCTTACAATATACAACGTATTCATTAAAATGACACCCAAAAATTGAATGTTTATTATCTGATTGGTACCACGTTTTGGTCACTTGTGCATGTCCAATGCTACAATTATCCATAGTATAGATCCTAAAGCATGAATAAAAGTGTCTTAACAAAAATATCCATTTTAGCAATAGGTAAAATCAGACTTTATATTTGTAAAAAATCTTAAAAATAATTGCTTCCGCGCCCGAATTTTATAATTCTTCATCATATTTTAGCTAAAAGAAAACATTGCAACAAGAAAATTGCTATTTTAAGTGTGGTAGGTATTCTAGAATCCAGATCATGTAGCTTACAATATATAACGTATACATCAAGAAAAGGTAAAATCTGACTTAAGTTTTGTAAAAATAAATAAAGTCAGATTTAACCTATTCTTGAAATGAATATTTTTTTTTTTAAAAACATTCATATTCATGCTTTAAGATCTATACTATGGATAATTTTAGTATTGGATATGCAAAAGTGACCAAAACGAGGTACCAATCAGATAATAAACATTCAATTTTCGGCTGTCATTTTAATGAATACGTTGTTTATTTTAAGCTACATGGGCTGGATTCTAGAATACCTACCACACTTGAAATAACAATTTTCTTATTTCAATGTTTTCTTTTAGCTAAAATATGATGAAGAGCTATAAAATTCATGCGCGGAAGCAAATATTTATATGATGTTTTTCAAAAATAATGTCAGATTTTACCTTTTCTTGAAATGGATATTTTTGTTAAAACATTCATATTAATGCTTTAGGATCTATACTATGGATAATTTTAGTATTGGATATGCAAAAGTGACCAAAACGTGGTACTAATCAGTTAATAAACATTTAATTTTCGGGTGTCATTTTAAGGTATACCTTGTATATTGTAAGTTACATGGGCTGGATTCTAGAATACCTACTACACTTGAAATAGCAATTTTCTTGTTGCAGTGTTTTCTTTTAGCTAAAATGTGATGAACAATTATAAAATTCGAGCGCGGAAGCAAATATTTATTTGATTTTTTACAAAAATAAAGTCAGACTTTACCTATTCTTGATAAATATGTTGTATATTGTAAGCTACACTGACTGGATTGTATAATACCTACCACACTTGAAATAGCAATTTTCTTGTTGCAATGTTTTCTTTTAGCTAAAATATGATGAAGAATTATAAAATTCGGGCGCGAAAGCAAATATTTATATAATTTTTTACAAAAATAAAGTCAGAAAAGTGACCAATACCAATCAGATAATAAACATTCAATTTTCGGGTGTCATTTTAATGAACACGTTGTATATTGTAAGCTACATGGACTGGATTCTAGAGTACCTTACACACTTGAAATAGCAAATTTCTTGTTGCAATGTTTTCTTTTAGCTAAAATATAATGAAGAATTATAAAATTCGGGCGCGGAAGCTAATATTTATATGAATTTTTACAAAAATAAAGCCAGATTTTACCTATTCTTGATGAATACGTTGTATATTCTAAGCTACATGGGCTGGATTTTAGAATACCTACCACACTTGTAATAACAATTTTCTTGTTGCAATGTTTTCTTTTAGCTAAAATATGATGAAGAGTTATAATATTCGGGCGCGGAAGCAAATATTTATATGATTTTTTACAAAAATGAAGTCAGATTTTACCTATTCTTGATGAATACGGTGTATATTGTAAGCTACATGGGCTGGATTCTAGAATACCTACCACACTTGAAATAGTAATTTTCTTGTTGCAATGTTTTCTTTTAGCTAAAATATGATGAAGAATTATAAAATTCGGGCATAAAATTCGGGCGTAAAAGCAAATATTTATATGATTTTTTACAAAAATAAAGTTAGATTTTACCTATTCTTGAAATGGATAATTTTGATAAAACATTCATATTCATGCTTTAGGATCTATACTATGGATATATTTAGCATTGGACATGCAAAAGTGAATATAACGTGGTGCTAATCAGATAATAAATATTCAATTTTCGGGTGTCATTTTAATAAATACTTTGTTTATTGTAAGCTACATGGGCTAGATTGTAGAATACCTACCACTCTTGAAATAGCAATTTTCTTGTTGCAATGTTTTCTTTTAGCTAAAATATGATGAAAAATTATAAAATTCGGGCGCGGAAGCAAACATTTATATGATTTTTTACAAAAATAAAGTCAGATTTTACCTTTTCTTGATGAATACGTTGTATATTGTAAGCAACATGAGCTGGATTCTAGAATACCTACCACAAATGAAATAACAATTTTCTTGTTGAATACGTTCTATATTGTAAGCTACATAGGCTGGTTTCTAGAATACCTACCACACTTGAAATAGCAATTTTGTTGTTGCAATGTTTTCTTTTACCTAATTTTGATGAAGAATTATAAAATTCGGGCGCAGAAGCAAATATTTATATGATTTTTTACAAAAATTAAGTCAGATATGACCTTTTCTTGATGAATACGTTCTATTTTGTAAGCTACATGGGCAGGATTCTAGAATACCTATCACATAGGTAAATAGCAATTCTCTTGTTGCAATGTTTCCTTTTAGTTCTATGTTCATGTTCTATGTTCATGTTCTATGTTCATGTTCTATGTTCATGTTCTATGTTCATGTTCTATGTTCATGTTCTATGTTCATGTTCTATGTTCATGTTCTATGTTCATGTTCTATGTTCATGTTCTATGTTCATGTTCTATGTTCATGTTCTATGTTCATGTTCTATGTTCATGTTCTATGTTCATGTTCTATGTTCATGTTCTATGTTCATGTTCTATGTTCATGTTCTATGTTCATGTTCTATGTTCATGTTCTATGTTCATGTTCTATGTTCATGTTCTATGTTCATGTTCTATGTTCATGTTCTATGTTCATGTTCTATGTTCATGTTCTATGTTCATGTTCTATGTTCATGTTCTATGTTCATGTTCTATGTTCATGTTCTATGTTCATGTTCTATGTTCATGTTCTATGTTCATGTTCTATGTTCATGTTCTATGTTCATGTTCTATGTTCATGTTCTATGTTCATGTTCTATGTTCATGTTCTATGTTCATGTTCTATGTTCATGTTCTATGTTCATGTTCTATGTTCATGTTCTATGTTCATGTTCTATGTTCATGTTCTATGTTCATGTTCTATGTTCATGTTCTATGTTCATGTTCTATGTTCATGTTCTATGTTCATGTTCTATGTTCATGTTCTATGTTCATGTTCTATGTTCATGTTCTATGTTCATGTTCTATGTTCATGTTCTATGTTCATGTTCTATGTTCATGTTCTATGTTCATGTTCTATGTTCATGTTCTATGTTCATGTTCTATGTTCATGTTCTATGTTCATGTTCTATGTTCATGTTCTATGTTCATGTTCTATGTTCATGTTCTATGTTCATGTTCTATGTTCATGTTCTATGTTCATGTTCTATGTTCATGTTCTATGTTCATGTTCTATGTTCATGTTCTATGTTCATGTTCTATGTTCATGTTCTATGTTCATGTTCTATGTTCATGTTCTATGTTCATGTTCTATGTTCATGTTCTATGTTCATGTTCTATGTTCATGTTCTATGTTCATGTTCTATGTTCATGTTCTATGTTCATGTTCTATGTTCATGTTCTATGTTCATGTTCTATGTTCATGTTCTATGTTCATGTTCTATGTTCATGTTCTATGTTCATGTTCTATGTTCATGTTCTATGTTCATGTTCTATGTTCATGTTCTATGTTCATGTTCTATGTTCATGTTCTATGTTCATGTTCTATGTTCATGTTCTATGTTCATGTTCTATGTTCATGTTCTATGTTCATGTTCTATGTTCATGTTCTATGTTCATGTTCTATGTTCATGTTCTATGTTCATGTTCTATGTTCATGTTCTATGTTCATGTTCTATGTTCATGTTCTATGTTCATGTTCTATGTTCATGTTCTATGTTCATGTTCTATGTTCATGTTCTATGTTCATGTTCTATGTTCATGTTCTATGTTCATGTTCTATGTTCATGTTCTATGTTCATGTTCTATGTTCATGTTCTATGTTCATGTTCTATGTTCATGTTCTATGTTCATGTTCTATGTTCATGTTCTATGTTCATGTTCTATGTTCATGTTCTATGTTCATGTTCTATGTTCATGTTCTATGTTCATGTTCTATGTTCATGTTCTATGTTCATGTTCTATGTTCATGTTCTATGTTCATGTTCTATGTTCATGTTCTATGTTCATGTTCTATGTTCATGTTCTATGTTCATGTTCTATGTTCATGTTCTATGTTCATGTTCTATGTTCATGTTCTATGTTCATGTTCTATGTTCATGTTCTATGTTCATGTTCTATGTTCATGTTCTATGTTCATGTTCTATGTTCATGTTCTATGTTCATGTTCTATGTTCATGTTCTATGTTCATGTTCTATGTTCATGTTCTATGTTCATGTTCTATGTTCATGTTCTATGTTCATGTTCTATGTTCATGTTCTATGTTCATGTTCTATGTTCATGTTCTATGTTCATGTTCTATGTTCATGTTCTATGTTCATGTTCTATGTTCATGTTCTATGTTCATGTTCTATGTTCATGTTCTATGTTCATGTTCTATGTTCATGTTCTATG